>JZKD02S0935783.1:86584-111694 GCA_000966675.3 Picea glauca | reverse complement strand
TACTAACCCACATTTTTCACTATCTTTATTTTTCCATGTGCTGGCATTTCTAGCTAAGGGTTTTATCCTTGGATCTGCTTTGTAATCCTTCAGATGAAAGTTTGCAGCTTTGTGGCCGAAGTTATGACAATTATAGCATTCAAGTTCATTGTTCAATAGGTCAAAGTGATTGGTGCAACTTTGTCTACTCATTGGCTATTTGGTTCTATGTTGCAAAGATTGTTTATTTCTTGATCTCCTCAGTTGCATGTCTCTAAACTTAATTTGAAAATTTGCAATCTTATGACCAAAATTAAAGCAGTAAAAACAATAACCATGGAAGAAATTTTGGTACCTGAAGGATGGCCTTCTTCTTGGCATTTGTTGCTCAATCTTCTGATATCTTTATTCTTGATCATGGATCATCTTGTCTTTATTATCTTCTGGTGGTAGAGTAATCGCATGGTCTGATTGTCTGCTCACTTGGAACTTGATCATCGTTACTGGCTGTTTGTTGCTTGAACCAATTACATAAACTAAACCAGTCTTCAACCAAGGGGATCTCTGTTTGCTCAGAAAGTCGTTTAGTTCTGTTGAGGATTTAATGCTTGGAATATTTTGGAGATACAAGGATTTAAACTTCTCCATCTCTTTTGTAGTTTTTACTACCTCTTCTTCCAAGGCTTCACATATTGCCTTCTTCTCTGATAACTGTTGTTTCAAAATGTCCTCTATTTTCTTTGCCTCTTCTAATTCCACTTTTAGCAGGGCAAAGTCTTCATCAAGTTTTTTACTGTCTTTTTTGAACTGTATCAAGAATTGTTTTTTCTTTCTCTTCTTAAGTCTAAGTCTGTCAATCTCTTCCAAAGCAATGATCAACTCTCCTTCCAAGTCAACCACAAATTATTCATTATTTACATCACTTCCTATGATTTTATTATCATAATCCTCTTTGGCCATAAGCATAAATTCATTAACCTTATCTTCACAAGCATAATCACTATCTGTGTCTCCTGAAGAGTCATCATTATTTACACATAAACCTTTTTTTTACCAAATCTCTTGAATTTGTACTTCTCTTCACCTTCAAAGTTCCGGTCCTTCTTCTTTTGTGGAAACTTAGATGCAAAGTGACCTATCTTTCCACAGTTAAAACATTTGAAGGGAAACTTGCCTTGGTACTTTCCTGATCCTTTCTTTAGTTTTCTCACAAATTTTCTTCAATTTCATCAGGTTCAGAATCCTCATTCTCATCTGCTTTAAATGATGATTATCTAGAGGTGGTTTTATCTTTACCTATCCTCATTTCATATGCAGTCAATGTTCCTAGAAGTTGATCAAAAGGCATAGTTTTTAGATCATTAAGTTCTTCTATAGCAGAGACCTTTGGGTTGAACCTATCTCATAGAGATCTCAAAATTTTATGAACTAAAGAGGCTTCCTCAATTTTTTCCCCAAGTGCTTTCATTGCATTTACTAGTTTTTCAACTCTCAGAAAGTACTTCCCAACAATTTCATTCTCTTTCATATTTAGTTGTTCAAACTGTAGTCTATAGGTTTGAAGCTTGACATCCTTTACCTTCTCATTACCTTCATAACTGCTAATGAGTTTTTCCCACATTCTTTTGGCAGATTCTAAGTGCATAACTTTTACAAATTCTTCTTCTGCAAGCCCACTCAGAATAATGTTCATAGCCTTAGCATTGAAGCTGAATTCTAGGTTGTCATCCTTAGAAGCAAGTAAAATTGGCTTTACATAACCAATCTCTACCACATCCCAGCCATCTTCACCTAAAACCATTATGTAGGTTCTCATCCTAACTTTCCAGAAGGAAAAGTTTGTTCCATTGAATAGGGGGGCCTTATTGGTTGAAGTTCCTTCATGCCTAGTCATGTTTAAGCTTTAGGATCTACCCTTAGATAAAAGGAACCCGCTCTGATACCAATTGTTAGGCAACTGANGGGGGGGGGGTGAATCAATTGTTACTGTGCTTAAACAATTATACCCATTTTAAACTCATTATAGAACACTTAACGATGATCACAATAATTTAGGGAAGTAAGCAATATAGTATTCAACATCAATCACACACATGAAGTATACAGAGAGAAATATTCCTCAGGAAACCCATAAAGGGAGACAACCTCTTCTTCTTAATATGATAAGTAGTCTTTATATTCTGTACATTATCATTCTTATGAGCACCCACTCTTTGTGAGGCTACCACCTCTGTTTTACAAGATGAAACTTGTTGAGAGAACCAACTCTCTGATTTCGATAGCACCCACTAGAAGGAAGAAACAACTCCCTGAGTGTTCCAACACCAACTGAATGGAAGCACCAACTTCTAGTCTCATAGGCACCAACCCGTGTAACAGAGAACAATCGTTCTCCCTTGCACCACCCTGCCACCCTAGTTTCTCTGGATGCCACCAGATGGAAGCTACAACTCCCTATGTTCAAGCACCCACTTGAAAGTCTGAGGACAACAATCCTCCCCAACACCTCCCTACCACCCTTAGATATAAATCTCTGTTACTGAAATTCATTATAGTGATATAGTATTAATCAATGGCTTATCAGTCTCATCATTGTTCTGCTACATTGCTCTACTCTGCCCGCATCAATTTCTTCCTTCTGACATCTTCTTGCACTTTCTATTCTTCTGCTCTATCTCTGCTTGCGCACCTTGCCTTTTTCTTCCTCTCTCATATCATGCTTCACCATTTTATCTCTTTCTGTTCATGCTGTATTCTCCATTACATACAATTCAAATTGTTTTCACAGAAACAACAACCTCTCTCTGTCACTACATTATCCTTTTATTCATGCTCTCATCCACCGTTACACTCCCATATCCAACGCTCAAATTAGCCATCTCAGAACACTCATTTCGGGAATATCAGAACACTCATTTCGAGAAACTCAGAATGCTCAAGAGCCATGATTCCAACGCTCAGGAATGAATGATTCAGTTGCTCAGGAACAATGATTCAGTTAGTGTAACTGAATCCTAACTGATCAAGAAATCACAAGATGAAATAGTAACCCTTCGATTAGATTCAGTTTGATCAGTGCCATCAGATTATATATTATTTAAATATATTATCTCACATGACCAATGGAGCTGACCAGACGCTAGGATTAATGAGAGCTTGAGCTCTTATCAATTCAATGATCACGATTCGATCTCCTGAAATGGACGATTGTCGTAACTTTGGCATTTATCCCTTCGAAACTTTTGGGTTTAAAACCTTTCAAAACTTCTGAATCAGATTTATCGAAGAGATTGAACGGTTTATGTTTATTTCACAGAAATGGATCAATCATTAGATTTGATTCTTACAAGGCTTAATCTGACAGCCAGGACTTAATCAACCGTTGAGATGGATGTCCACCTTTTACTCTGGGTATTCGGCTATTATACTTATGCTATCCTTCCACTGTATCTTGATTAATGGTTGAGAGTGCACCCAACATCATATCAACAGTCGAGATCTCCTTTGGGTCTTCGGACTTCGGATATTTCAACTTACACTATCCTTCCACTGGAGTAGATTGACGGATGAGAATACACTCGAAGTGATCTTTTAGATCGAACAACTCGTTTCCTTGCTGATGTGGTCCACCGCATGTCCTTTGTCGATGTGATCTACCACATGTCCTTGCATATGAGGTTTGCTGACATAATATGCTGACGTAGATCTCCCTGATCTAACGGTCATCGTATGTTCTCTAGATCCAATGGTCCTTATTCATTTCGGATTTCCGGCTCTCCAGGCTTCGGGTTTTTCAAATCTCAAATTTTTCGGAGCATAACCTCCTTGCCTCTTTATATTCAAAATGAATGATGTTCATTGATCATGTTCTTATATCGATGGCTCGATCTATCTACGATGGAACTTTTCTAGCTTATCTTGTCCTTCCACTTGAATTGATCCGACGACTGACAGGTATTCGCATAAGTGAGATCTCATATCTTTTACCTTTCTTATCCTATCCTTCCACTCAAAATGATCTGATGATTGACGAGAATTCAAGTTTGATCTGACGACTGATGGGTATTCAGATAATCAAAATCTCAACCCTTTTAGCTTATCCCGTCCTTCCACTAAAATGTGATCCAATGGTCGTGAAGACACTCGAAGCGGATCAACGATCAAGGATGACTGCAGAACCATAACTTGCGAGTGATTTAACTCGTCACCAAAACTCTGCAATTTGAAGTTGTGCATTGTTGGTGAGTCAACCACAATCATCGATCTTCGAGGCTATAAGATCTGACGGTCCTGAGTAATTGTGGGATTGGAAATAGCACGATCTTTAATTCTCCTTTCGTTCTCCAAAATCTATCCTTGTCGTTGATCTGGAAATTGTGCATCCGACAATCACAACTCAATATGACTTAATCTGATTACTTTTTCGATCAACCACAGTCGTCAATATCCGAGTCTACAGGATATGACGATCTAGAGCAATTGCGGGATTGGAACTAGCGATTCGTTTAATTCTCCTTCCAATCTCCGCAATCTATCCCTGTCGTTGATCTGGCGATTGCGCATCCGACGGTCACGACTTGATACGACTTAAACTGATCGTTTGTTGGATCAACCACAGTTGTCGATATTTGAGTTTATGAGATTTGAAGATCTAGACCGATTGCGGGATTAGAACTAGTTAGTCGTTTAATTCTCCTTTCGCTCCTCACAATTTGTCCCTGTCGTTGATCTGGCTTGTAGATCCGACGATCGCGATCCTCCAACAATCCTTAAGCCCATGGTCACTCATATGATCGACATCCATAAAATGAGACGATCAACACGGTTGATTTCTTGATTGGGCGGCTGCTGAGACTTCTCACCTTGAGCTTATTCTTTTCCTTCCGAGCTTTGATCTCTGCATACTGTTTTCTCCTCCTTTGAGCTTATTCTTTTCTTGTTTTCCATCATCGTTGTTGTTCTTGCCATCAATGACAAACACACTCTTCTTGTAAAATACACCAACATAAAATCATGGAGGCTATGCACAATACAACATTGGTAGGACATCCGGGGTTCTTCAAAACCTATAGGCAAGTTAGCGAGAGATTCACTTGGAAGGGCCTTGAAGATGATGTGTTGAAGCATGTGAGAGAGTGTGTGACTTGTTAGTAGAACAAGTCATATTAGGCCCATCTGAGAGGACTACTGCATCCTTTTCCCATCCCAGAGTAGAAATGGGAAAGTATATCGATGGATTTTATCATAGGGCTACCAAAGGCCCAAGGTAGAGATTGTACATATATGTAATGGTTGATTGTTTGACCAATTTTTCACACTTATTTTCCATATCCTTTGAATACAAGGAAACACATGTGGAAGAGTTGTTCTTTAGAGAGATATTCAGACTCAATGGGTTATCGAGATTCATTGTCAACGATAGAGACAACACGTTTCTTAGTGCATTTTGGTAGGAGTTGTTCAGGTTGGCTGGCACAGAGTTGACTCCCAACACTATTTACCACCCTCAGATAGATGGCCAGACTGAGATTGTAAACAAATGGATTGAGGGATATCTATGTAACTACTAGTCTAGGAAACATAAAGCATGGGTGAAGTGGTTATGTCTGAGAGAACATTGCTACAACACCACTCATCACATATCCATAGGCATGACACCATTCTGAGCATTGTATGGAGACAATGCTTTGTCCTTTGTATATTTGGTTTTTCGGTATAGCAGGGCTCCCAAAGCCAAGGACTAGATCCAAGAGAAACAAGACATACTCAAGTCCCTCAAGGAAAATCTATAGATGATCCGAAATCAATAGAAGCTATATGCATACATGCATAGGGTCGAGTGCACTTTTGAGGTCAGAGACTTGGTTTCCTTGAGGCTACATCCATAAAAACAATATTCACTAAAGAAGAGTGGTCCAAAGAAGATTAATCCATGTTTTTATGGACCCTACAGGGTGGTTCGAAGAGTTGGTGAGGTGGCTTATGAGATGGAATTACCAAAGGGAAGCAAGATTCATAATGTTTTTCATGTCTCATGTCTCAAAAAGGAATTGGGGAAACAAGACAGAGATACCTCCATTGGATGAGAAGGGGAAACTAGTACTGGTTCCTAAGGAGGTATTGGACGTCAGAGAGAGGATATTGCGTAACAGGGTGATTCAAGAATACCTCATCAAATGGAAAGACTTACCAACAAAGGATTCCACGTGGGAAAGTGATAAGATATTGTAGCATCCAAATTTGTAGTTGCTTGAGGACAAGCAATCTTGGGTAGGGAGGACTCTAATGTCCCTTTCCAAATAAGTTCTCTAGGGATTGATGAAATAGCCTAAGTAATTCTCGTAGGCTATAATTAGGGTACAAAAGGGAATTAATTATTCACTTAATGTCATGAGTGTTATCACTAAAAAAACATCTGCAACATTGCACACAATGGTTGAAGAAACACATCAATGCTAGCAACAATTAGTCCACCTACAGCACCAAAGTCCATCAAAAGGAAAAAAAAACTATATAATTGGGTCAAAAATCAAAGTGCGCAAATTCACCAAAGGAAGTGTGCACACAATGCGTAGTATGCACCAGCCAACACAACCCTCAATGCGCACTTCGTGAAAAATGCACGAATGTCTACAAGAAAATCTGTGCACTTCTATGAATGGCGCATTTATGGATCTTTTCGGCTCCTCAACCACTTCTAGTCTGACCCCCAACACGATTTGACACTCATATTTGAGCAAAATCTAGCTTGGACGCTCATCAAGGGATAGAGGGTGCCCTAAAAGTCCCCTTGTTAACACTATGAACCAATTACATTTTTCCATGAATGGATGCTATAAATAAGAGACATGGGTGTGCTAAGAAACCAAGATCTTCAAGGTATTGTTATGCTGTAATAATTCTTCCTTGAGAATCCTCTTTTCTCTTTGAAGCCTTCAAGCACCATTGAAATAGGCCACTTCCCTCACCTCTTGAGGGAATAGGCATTGTTTTTCTTCACCATTTGTCATTTCTTCCATTGTAAAGAGAGAAGAGCTCTCAATTAGGGAACTCAAGATCCCTCCCAAGGAGGAAGAGGGGACTCATAAGTCCCTGCCTTTATCTACAATGTTTTTCCTACTAATCTATTGATCCATTGGTAGAAATATGTTGGTCATTGTTTTATTTTCATGGTTCTAAGTTTCTCAAGCTTTCTAACATTTATTTCTTAGTTGTTTTTAGTTATATTTCTTTGTTTTCATGTGTGTTTGGTTTGTCTAACCCACTCGAAATTTTTTGTCTTATTTAGCAGGCTTATCTAAACATGCAAGTGTTGTTGTTTTGCTCACCCAAGTGACAAAACCAACACAACATATTGGCGACCATATCGGGGATCAATATCAAATTCCTCCCTATTTGAGCCTTGAGAGCTCTTCATTTTGATTGTTTTGACTTGCAGGTACCAAAATCGGCCTAGCCCAACCTGCCAAAGTCAAAATTCAGAGTTGAGGAAGGAGTATTTCACTTGGAAATTTCTTCCCCGACGTGTGACAGGAAGTGCGTAGATTTTCAAGCCCACATACGTGCACTCTGCGTGAAAAATACTTCACTACTCTGAGCATTCTACGCCCTTTGTGTGCTTGTCATAACTGTAACCGATGCATAAGTCCAATTTTTCAAAATTGTAAGGGTTTTTATGAATGGTTTGAGGGCCCCTAGCCTTCATATTTTTTTTTTCATGCACTTTGTAAGGAAACTACAGTCCACCTAGAATCCTTTCCCATAAGAAAGGTCAACTAACATAGCCACTTAGGGGATAAAAAGAATCACTATTCTCCTCTTTTGCTTTGTTGCCACATGGATGGCTCATTTGGCTTTTAAAATTTTAAGTTGAAGTTGTTGCTTTCATACACAATCACCTAAATTGGAACTAGAAGTTAATTTTAACCCTCAAGTATTCTCTTCCCCCACACCCTTATGTTATCTCAAGAATAAAAAATGTGGTTAAAAGGATACTTCATCTCCCTTAAAAAATCTTTAGGAGAGGACAAAGCCCCCCTAGGGTTCCTCTTAGTTTTTTGAAATCATCTTAAAGCTTTGTAAGGGCCCATACATGCCGACATGTTTGCAATCTTAGGCTAGTTCCTCAAAATGATTTCTTAGTTTAGATCACAATCTAGGGAAATTTAAAGATCAAAGGAATGGGCCCATACATGCCCACATGTCTACAATTCTAGGATAGTTTCAAATCTTTTTTAGTATAGACAACATTTTAGGGAGTTTAAAGGATTTGTAAGGACCCATATGTCCACATTGCTAGTTCTTTAGGGATTTAAATATTACGCAAAGTTGTACAAAAGAAACATAGTAAAGCTAGGTAAGAAGATTTGTAAGGACCACAAGAAGTCCATATGTTGCAATCTCACACTTAACTTATTAAAATCTTGGTACACTTTTTACTTTCTTGCACACAAAGCCACTCCTTACACACACATAATTTCTATTAGAATAGTGGAGGTCGAAGTAGGTTTTCTCCAAAGGAATTTCGAAAGATCCAACTACTTCTTTGGAAATTATCTACACCAATTAATTCAAATGAGGTTGGTCCATGACCCAAATCTCTCAGCCCAACACATCTAAAAATTTCTAATAACACACTAAATCTTCCTCCATAGGAGGTGCCAAAAGAATGTTTTTAGTCTAGGTAGGATCTCAGGGGTAGGCATCCAAATAACCCCTCGTTATCAGGTTCTCACATTTTCACGCAATAGAAGTTGAGAAATAAAGAACTTTCAAATCCTCCAAGTCAAGTTTTCCTACACCATAAGGCAGGGAGAAGATCGTGAAGGGTTGAAGGCCGAGGTCCGATTGTTCTTTTCATCCCTCCTTGAGTCACCCACCTCTTGTTAGGGCATCCAACCTGTGACCCATTTCTGAGGCTGAAAATCTAAATGCTGCACTTTGACCGAGGTACTTAGTGACCAAACTTAGTATATCCACCCAGGTGGCAGTTGTGGGCTACAATCACACCTTGATCATATTTTGTGTGGCTATTGGGAAATATTTCTAGCTCTTTCGGGATATGCACCCTCTACCTCTCATTATAACTGATTACTTCAACCTTCACTAGTTCCTCTTCTGGTGGCTTCAGACCCCACTGTTGAGTGCTATGGGAAGGCCCAGTGCTAATTGAGAGGAAGGACAATAGGTCTTTTAGGACACGAGAATTTATTTTTATTTGTTCCCCCATGCAGAAAAAATCCACCTATCCACATGGTTGTTTATTTTACAGTTGGTTTATGTATTATGTTCATTTGATTACATGCAATTGTGAGTTACACTATCTTATGAAGGAAAAAAATATACAAAAATATCTTGTTCATTTATTTCTCTCTTGTCACCATTTGCACACATTCAATTTTCTGTCCAGAAACCATAGGGGAACCATAGAATCCACATTGTTCTAGACGCTTGTAGAATCTCCCTCCTATTCTAGGAGGAGTCCCTAGTCTTGCCAACTCACCGACTCAACCATCTCACACCCCCATGAGTGCTACTATTTTGGAATCATCTTTACTTGGTTCTACTTTGCTTGGGTCAAATTCCCAAGGCCATCCATCTATTAGTTCTCCTTCACAAGGAGGTGGGGGTCAAACTTCTTCTCAAGGGAGAAGTACCACCCCACCAAATTCCTCTCCAGGGACAGGTCCACTACTTACTCACACGATGGCTGGAACTAATCCTCTGCCAATTCTCCCTATGCCATACTTGGCATCCCTCAACATTCATGATTTGACCAAATTCACGAATGATCCCATTTTACATGACCCCACTTGGCCCAATATGCCTACCAAACTACCTTCAGATATTCCAAAGTTTGAAGGAAAACCGGGGGAAGATCCCGCCAACCATTTTATGACCTTCCAATTATGGTGCTCTTCAAGGAACATCATGGATGATTCCATCCTCTTGAGGTTATTTCAAAGAACTCTCAAGGGTTCATCAACCAAATGGCATGTGGACGAAAAATCAGGGTCCCATGTGACCTTTGAATCATTGGTCAAGGCCTTTTTGTCCTTTTTCCAACTACCAGTTCATCATGATACTGGCTTAGAAATTCTCTTTGAGTTCAAACAAACCACTGCTATCCATATTTCCAACCACATCCATGTATGGCATCGACAACGTAGTTTGTGTAAAGCAGAAGCCACCAAAGAACAATGTCTTGATCGATTTCTCAAATCGCTTGTCTCTGTTATTGCCAAGGATGTGGCATTCAATTTTCCTCTTTTGCCATCAACAAGGCCCAACAGTTTGACCTCATCTATGCTCAGTCATGTTACTTATACACAATATTTCATGATGCACCCTGACGCATACCATTCGGCCAGGAAAAATCTGGAATGTCCCACGCGACGAATGGGTTGATTGGTTCTATGACCCATTTCAACCCTTAAGACCACCTACCACCCACTTATGGGGAACATCCATATCCACAACCATATGGAGGGATGTCTTATTACCCTTCCCCCACTCACCAATAGTCGTATCCTATTGCTCCCCCTCCACCATTGGGTGGAACCCCACCGATACCCATGATGCATCTGGTCTCTCAACCAAGTACAAGTTCACCTTCAACCCTCGCATATAACCTCATCAATAGTGGAAGTGCTTCAACTTCCTACATGCCATATGGATCGTCTCTGCAAAACAATCCATATTTTCCATTTGCTAGTCCTCCACAACTGGTTTCTTCTCCACCAGGAAAACCACATGATGACGTTAACTTTGTTCAACCCTCTCCCATTCAACAACTTCAGACTTTTGAACAATTGAATATGAAAAATCTGGCCCATCCATAGAATAATTCCAAGAAAAAATGGAAAACCCAAAACAATAATAACCTGAGACCAGGAGGAAATAACCCCCAACAAAACCATCCCACTGGGAGCAACCAGAATCAAGGTAACCAAAACCCCTAAGGGGGTGCCAATAAAAATCAACCATGAGAAGGGAAGAACAATAACCTCAGAACGAACTTCCCTTGCGCTCTATGTAGTGAGTATGGAAATTATACACACCACTGCCCCCAAATTGTTGATTTCAAATGGATGAAAGAATCCATGAACGCACAACGTCCTCCAACACAGTCTGCCCCTTAACATGCCCCACAACAGTATTTGCAACCGCCACCTCTGATCGTTTTTCAAAACCCTATTCCACACCAAGGTGTGATGAATACCCAACATGAAGTACACCCTGCTCCACCCCAAATGGGGCAGTATTAAAACCTAGGTTCCAATCGACCTAGAAATCTGTTTGATTGCAATATCCTCCTTACCAACGAAGAAGAGGTTCTTCTGCAAACATGTGGTCGCCAATATGGTGTTCCCCCTAAATCTACCCCAACCACCCTAGAAGCGTCTCCAGCTACAGCCAGACAACCATTGATTATTCCACGCCCTAACACTAAAACGAACCCTCATATACCCCATATTTCGTTACGATGGAATGTACATAACCCTCATGCTAGGGCAACCCATAACTATAGTCTGGTCGATGAATTAGCATAATCTCCATCAACCATGTTTGTATTGGAAGTCCTCCAAATCTATCCAACTCAGTGAACATCATTACTTTGCACTTTGGGGGCAGTAAACCCAACTAATACTTGAATCATCACTTTCGATCTAGATAGCGGAGAACCATGCCTCCCCACCATGGTAGCTTTTCAGATACCAATTAAGATCCGGAACATCACAGTTCATCGGTGTATTATCGATGACGGTGCATCCACATGCATCATGTCCAAAGTAGTATGGAAAAAACTTGGCTCACCTGATAAGTACCATCTGCCATCACCCTGAGAGATTACGATGGTCGCCCATCATCCCCTGAAGGGATCTTCCAAAATGTCTCTGCAAAACTTGGGGGGAAAACCATTTTAATTGACATCAAAGTTACCGATGCCCCACTTGATTACAATATCTTGTTCAGACGTAGCTACATGTACGCTATGAAGGTGGTATCCTCTTCTGTGTTTCGAACGATGATGTTCCACCACAACGGGAAAATCGTCACCATAGACCAACTCACACATTACGAGCCTAATCAATCTGCCAACATTGATAACATTCTCCCCCTTGTCCGCACTAGATCAGATGATTTTCCAGTCATTGACACGAGTCCCATAATTTTCAGGGACCCATCCTTGTTGGGGGCATATCATGGAGCACCAACTCTCCTACACCCGTCAACACAAGTGTGTGTAGTATCTTCTAATGGAACATATATTAGAGATAATACTCCTCCCATCGAGGCCCCTCCCCACATCGAAGTTCCACTAGTGGGAGAACTATTACCTCAGGAGTTCCCTGAGCACCCCACTGCACCACTTATCCCATATCCCCCCCCCCCTCCAGGGGAAAATCTTGGTTTGGGAGACAGTCCCCCAAGCCATTACCCAAATTCCCTTTTTCTACCCACAACCTGGAGTCCAAGAATTCCAGGTAGCTGCTACTCTTACCCTTCCCAACATGGTTCTTTCCATCCCCATCTGGTATCTCCATCTATCCGTTATGGTTCCTACACTATCTCTCCCTCCTCAAGTAGAGGGATTACCAATGCAGATCCCAGTATAGGCTCTTGCCACACCACCTCCGCCCCCAACTAATAACAACATCCCCACCACTGGGGGAAAAAGAAAGAAGAACGATCCCACAACTCCACTTCCTCCCTCAGCTCATCCTCCTTACGCACTATGCGAAAGAGAAGGACACCCCACTAACATATGTCCTACTCTTCCCGAGTTACACAATCTAATCCAACTCCCTAGACAAACCACATTGCTTGCCACTCCACCAAGTACATCCATTGCTACTATGGATTCCTCAACCACACATAATAAAGGGTTGCGAAACAAATTCGCGTGTGCAATCAATTCAGAATATGACCACTACACTCATCATTTCCCAACTCTAACTCAATTTTTCCAAACGTTAGCCGTAGTACGACAAACATCTCAACGAGATCCCTCTCAGCAACTCCCTACTAAGACTCACATGAATGACATTTGATATATTTCTTCATCAGTCCTTGAGTGAACGAGGTACCCTCCACAGTATCAGAACATTCACTTTATGTCCAGTGGTCTGTCACACCCTGTACACAATATCCCATCTACGTCCTCACCACTTGAGGACAACAACACTTAGCCATTGACAGTTCCCGCTGTCACCTCCCAGGATCCCCTGTGTTCTCGCATTTTTCATTGCGATGAAGATATCCTGGAGGAACTCACTACCCCCAATTTCCCATGGAATGCACTCCATCATTGAGAACTTTTTCTTTCATAGGAGGCATTTCACCCTCCTATCCAAGCCTCCATGTGCGCAATCAAAACAAAGGATTTTATTCCTTTGGGGCATATAGACTGGTTCAACAACCCTATCCCTACCCTAGATGCTTTTGAAGAAGGCAACATGACCAACATCTCCCCCACTTTTAAAAATGACATTTCCATTAAACCGAGAATCGTAGAAGACATCACCATTGGTGTCGCATGGTCCTTGAAGAACTCATTGCTTACAAAGCTCTCTTTTAGGAATATTGGGATATTTTTGCCTGGTCATATATGAAGATGCCCAACCTCGATCCTTCTATAGTCGAACATCGAATCGACACTTGGCTAGATGTCGCCCCTGTTTGTCAAAAGAAACATCCCCTTCACCAATCCAATGATGCGGATATCAAAGATGAAATTGAAAAGTTACACATTGCCAGATTTATTTACCCCATTGCGTTCACTTTGTGCCCCCCTACCCTTTAAACCCCATGTACGACCCTCCATACAACCCCTACCTACAAACTAGGAAATTCACCAAATGCGGGATGTTAGGACCACTAACCTGTCTCTCGCCACTCCCGTATCAATAGCCTCACACTCCCACAATCTCGAAATCTCCTCAAAATTATCTCGTCAACTCAACAACAGTGACAGGTACAAGTGAGGTGGTATTGTGGGCCCACCATCCATATATAGCCCCTTTTCCCCAACTTCCACACTCTGTTATAAGATACCAGAGCCNAGATGGCCAGACTGAGATTGTAAACAAATGGATTGAGGGATATCTATGTAACTACTAGTCTAGGAAACATAAAGCATGGGTGAAGTGGTTATGTCTGAGAGAACATTGCTACAACACCACTCATCACATATCCATAGGCATGACACCATTCTGAGCATTGTATGGAGACAATGCTTTGTCCTTTGTATATTTGGTTTTTCGGTATAGCAGGGCTCCCAAAGCCAAGGACTAGATCCAAGAGAAACAAGACATACTCAAGTCCCTCAAGGAAAATCTATAGATGATCCGAAATCAATAGAAGCTATATGCATACATGCATAGGGTCGAGTGCACTTTTGAGGTCAGAGACTTGGTTTCCTTGAGGCTACATCCATAAAAACAATATTCACTAAAGAAGAGTGGTCCAAAGAAGATTAATCCATGTTTTTATGGACCCTACAGGGTGGTTCGAAGAGTTGGTGAGGTGGCTTATGAGATGGAATTACCAAAGGGAAGCAAGATTCATAATGTTTTTCATGTCTCATGTCTCAAAAAGGAATTGGGGAAACAAGACAGAGATACCTCCATTGGACGAGAAGGGGAAACTAGTACTGGTTCCTAAGGAGGTATTGGACGTCAGAGAGAGGATATTGCGTAACAGGGTGATTCAAGAATACCTCATCAAATGGCGAGACTTACCAACAAAGGATTCCACGTGGGAAAGTGATAAGATATTGTAGCATCCAAATTTGCAGTTGCTTGAGGACAAGCAATCTTGGGTAGGGAGGACTCTAATGTCCCTTTCCAAATAAGTCCTCTAGGGATTGATGAAATAGCCTAAGTAATTCTCGTAGGCTATAATTAGGGTACAAAAGGGAATTAATTATTCACTTAATGTCATGAGTGTTATCACTAAAAAATCATCTGCAACATTGCACACAATGGTTGAAGAAACACATCAATGCTAGCAACAATTAGTCCACCTACAACACCAAAGTCCATCAAAAGGAAAAAAAAACTATATAATTGGGTCAAAAATCAAAGTGCGCAAATTCACCAAAGGAAGTGTGCACACAATGCGTAGTATGCACCAGTGAACACAACCCTGAATGCACACTTTGTGAAAAATGCGCGAATGTCTACAAGAAAATCCGTGCACTTCTATGAATGGCGCATTTATGGATCTTTTCGGCTCCTCAACCACTTCTAGTCTGACCCCCAACACGATTTGACACTCATATTTGAGCAAAATCTAGCTTGGACGCTCATCAAGGGATAGAGGGTGCCCTAAAAGTCCCCTTGTTAACACTATGAACCAATTACATTTTTCCATGAATGGATGCTATAAATAAGAGACATGGGTGTGCTAAGAAACCAAGATCTTCAAGGTATTGTTATGCTGTAATAATTCTTCCTTGAGAATCCTCTTTTCTCTTTGAAGCCTTCAAGCACCATTGAAATAGGCCACTTCCCTCACCTCTTGAGGGAATAGGCATTGTTTTTCTTCACAATTTGTCATTTCTTCCATTGTAAGGAGAGAAGAGCTCTCAATTAGGGAACTCAAGATCCCTCCCAAGGAGGAAGAGGGGACTCATAAGTCCCTGCCTTTATCTACGATGTTTTTCCTACTAATATATTGATCCATTGGTAGAAATATGTTGGTCATTGTTTTATTTTCATGGTTCTAAGTTTCTCAAGCTTTCTAACATTTATTTATTAGTTGTTTTTAGTTATATTTCTTTGTTTTCATGTGTTTTTGGTTTGTCTAACCCACTCAAATTTTTTTGTCTTATTTAGCAGGCTTATCTAAACATGCAAGTGTTGTTGTTTTGCTCACCCAAGTGACAAAACCAACACAACATATTGGCGACCATATTGGGGATCAATATCAAATTCCTCCCTATTTGAGCCTTGAGAGCTCTTCATTTTGATTGTTTTGACTTGCAGGTACCAAAATCGGCCTAGCCCAACCTGCCAAAGTCAAAATTCAAAGTTGAGGAAGGAGTATTTCACTTGGAAATTTCTTCCCCGACGCGTGACAGGAAGTGCGTAGATTTTCAAGCCCACATACATGCACTCTGCATGAAAAAGACTTCACTACTCTGAGCATTCTGCGCCCTCTGCGTGCTTGTCAGAACTGTAACTGATGCATAAGTCCAATTTTTCAAAATTGTAAGGGTTTTTATGAATGGTTTGAGGGCCCCTAGCCTTCATATTTTTTTTTTCATGCACTTTGTAAGAAAACTACAGTCCACCTAGAATCCTTTCCCATAAGAAAGGTCAACTAACATAGCCACTTAGGGGATAAAAAGAATCACTATTCTCCTCTTTTTCTTTGTTGCCACATGGATGGCTCATTTGGATTTTAAAATTTTAAGTTGAAGTTGTTGCTTTCATACACAATCACCTAAATTGGAACTAGAAGTTAATTTCAACCCTCAAGTATGCTCTTCCCCCACACCCTTATGTTATCTCAAGAATAAAAAATGTGGTTAAAAGGATACTTCATCTCCCTTAAAAAATCTTTAGGAGAGGACAAAGCCCCCCTAGGGTTCCTCTTAGTTTTTTGAAATCATCTTAAAGCTTTGTAAGGGCCCATACATGCCGACATGTTTGCAATCTTAGGCTAGTTCCTCAAAATGATTTCTTAGTTTAGATCACAATCTAGGGAAATTTAAAGATCAAAGGAATGGGCCCATACATGCCCACATGTCTACAATTCTAGGATAGTTTCAAATCTTTTTTAGTATAGACAACATTTTAGGGAGTTTAAAGGATTTGTAAGGACCCATATGTCCACATTGCTAGTTCTTTAGGGATTTAAATATTACGCAAAGTTGTACAAAAGAAACATAGTAAAGCTAGGTAAGAAGATTTGTAAGGACCACAAGAAGTCCATATGTTGCAATCTCACACTTAACTTATTAAAATCTTGGTACACTTTTTACTTTCTTGCACACAAAGCCACTCCTTACACACACATAATTTCTATTAGAATAGTGGAGGTCGAAGTAGGTTTTCTCCAAAGGAATTTCGAAAGATCCAACTACTTCTTTGGAAATTATCTACACCAATTAATTCAAATGAGGTTGGTCCATGACCCAAATCTCTCAGCCCAACACATCTAAAAATTTCTAATAACACACTAAATCTTCCTCCATAGGAGGTGCCAAAAGAATGTTTTTAGTCTAGGTAGGATCTCAGGGGTAGGCATCCAAATAACCCCTCGTTATCAGGTTCTCACATTTTCACGCAATAGAAGTTGAGAAATAAAGAACTTTCAAATCCTCCAAGTCAAGTTTTCCTACACCATAAGGCAGGGAGAAGATCGTGAAGGGTTGAAGGCCGAGGTCCGATTGTTCTTTTCATCCCTCCTTGAGTCACCCACCTCTTGTTAGGGCATCCAACCTGTGACCCATTTCTGAGGCTGAAAATCTAAATGCTGCACTTTGACCGAGGTACTTAGTGACCAAACTTAGTATATCCACCCAGGTGGCAGTTGTGGGCTACAATCACACCTTGATCATATTTTGTGTGGCTATTGGGAAATATTTCTAGCTCTTTCGGGATATGCACCCTCTACCTCTCATTATAACTGATTACTTCAACCTTCACTAGTTCCTCTTCTGGTGGCTTCAGACCCCACTGTTGAGTGCTATGGGAAGGCCCAGTGCTAATTGAGAGGAAGGACAATAGGTCTTTTAGGACACGAGAATTTATTTTTATTTGTTCCCCCATGCAGAAAAAATCCACCTATCCACATGGTTGTTTATTTTACAGTTGGTTTATGTATTATGTTCATTTGATTACATGCAATTGTGAGTTACACTATCTTATGAAGGAAAAAAATATACAAAAATATCTTGTTCATTTATTTCTCTCTTGTCACCATTTGCACACATTCAATTTTCTGTCCAGAAACCATAGGGGAACCATAGAATCCACATTGTTCTAGACGCTTGTAGAATCTCCCTCCTATTCTAGGAGGAGTCCCTAGTCTTGCCAACTCACCGACTCAACCATCTCACACCCCCATGAGTGCTACTATTTTGGAATCATCTTTACTTGGTTCTACTTTGCTTGGGTCAAATTCCCAAGGCCATCCATCTATTAGTTCTCCTTCACAAGGAGGTGGGGGTCAAACTTCTTCTCAAGGGAGAAGTACCACCCCACCAAATTCCTCTCCAGGGACAGGTCCACTACTTACTCACACGATGGCTGGAACTAATCCTCTGCCAATTCTCCCTATGCCATACTTGGCATCCCTCAACATTCATGATTTGACCAAATTCACGAATGATCCCATTTTACATGACCCCACTTGGCCCAATATGCCTACCAAACTACCTTCAGATATTCCAAAGTTTGAAGGAAAACCGGGGGAAGATCCCGCCAACCATTTTATGACCTTCCAATTATGGTGCTCTTCAAGGAACATCATGGATGATTCCATCCTCTTGAGGTTATTTCAAAGAACTCTCAAGGGTTCATCAACCAAATGGCATGTGGACGAAAAATCAGGGTCCCATGTGACCTTTGAATCATTGGTCAAGGCCTTTTTGTCCTTTTTCCAACTACCAGTTCATCATGATACTGGCTTAGAAATTCTCTTTGAGTTCAAACAAACCACTGCTATCCATATTTCCAACCACATCCATGTATGGCATCGACAACGTAGTTTGTGTAAAGCAGAAGCCACCAAAGAACAATGTCTTGATCGATTTCTCAAATCGCTTGTCTCTGTTATTGCCAAGGATGTGGCATTCAATTTTCCTCTTTTGCCATCAACAAGGCCCAACAGTTTGACCTCATCTATGCTCAGTCATGTTACTTATACACAATATTTCATGATGCACCCTGACGCATACCATTCGGCCAGGAAAAATCTGGAATGTCCCACG
This sequence comes from Picea glauca, assembly GCA_000966675.3. NCBI lineage: Eukaryota > Viridiplantae > Streptophyta > Pinopsida > Pinales > Pinaceae > Picea > Picea glauca. Next base: position 92,769 of record JZKD02S0935783.1, on the reverse strand, counting down.
CGACGAATGGGTTGATTGGTTCTATGACCCATTTCAACCCTTAAGACCACCTACCACCCACTTATGGGGAACATCCATATCCACAACCATATGGAGGGATGTCTTATTACCCTTCCCCCACTCACCAATAGTCGTATCCTATTGCTCCCCCTCCACCATTGGGTGGAACCCCACCGATACCCATGATGCATCTGGTCTCTCAACCAAGTACAAGTTCACCTTCAACCCTCGCATATAACCTCATCAATAGTGGAAGTGCTTCAACTTCCTACATGCCATATGGATCGTCTCTGCAAAACAATCCATATTTTCCATTTGCTAGTCCTCCACAACTGGTTTCTTCTCCACCAGGAAAACCACATGATGACGTTAACTTTGTTCAACCCTCTCCCATTCAACAACTTCAGACTTTTGAACAATTGAATATGAAAAATCTGGCCCATCCATAGAATAATTCCAAGAAAAAATGGAAAACCCAAAACAATAATAACCTGAGACCAGGAGGAAATAACCCCCAACAAAACCATCCCACTGGGAGCAACCAGAATCAAGGTAACCAAAACCCCTAAGGGGGTGCCAATAAAAATCAACCATGAGAAGGGAAGAACAATAACCTCAGAACGAACTTCCCTTGCGCTCTATGTAGTGAGTATGGAAATTATACACACCACTGCCCCCAAATTGTTGATTTCAAATGGATGAAAGAATCCATGAACGCACAACGTCCTCCAACACAGTCTGCCCCTTAACATGCCCCACAACAGTATTTGCAACCGCCACCTCTGATCGTTTTTCAAAACCCTATTCCACACCAAGGTGTGATGAATACCCAACATGAAGTACACCCTGCTCCACCCCAAATGGGGCAGTATTAAAACCTAGGTTCCAATCGACCTAGAAATCTGTTTGATTGCAATATCCTCCTTACCAACGAAGAAGAGGTTCTTCTGCAAACATGTGGTCGCCAATATGGTGTTCCCCCTAAATCTACCCCAACCACCCTAGAAGCGTCTCCAGCTACAGCCAGACAACCATTGATTATTCCACGCCCTAACACTAAAACGAACCCTCATATACCCCATATTTCGTTACGATGGAATGTACATAACCCTCATGCTAGGGCAACCCATAACTATAGTCTGGTCGATGAATTAGCATAATCTCCATCAACCATGTTTGTATTGGAAGTCCTCCAAATCTATCCAACTCAGTGAACATCATTACTTTGCACTTTGGGGGCAGTAAACCCAACTAATACTTGAATCATCACTTTCGATCTAGATAGCGGAGAACCATGCCTCCCCACCATGGTAGCTTTTCAGATACCAATTAAGATCCGGAACATCACAGTTCATCGGTGTATTATCGATGACGGTGCATCCACATGCATCATGTCCAAAGTAGTATGGAAAAAACTTGGCTCACCTGATAAGTACCATCTGCCATCACCCTGAGAGATTACGATGGTCGCCCATCATCCCCTGAAGGGATCTTCCAAAATGTCTCTGCAAAACTTGGGGGGAAAACCATTTTAATTGACATCAAAGTTACCGATGCCCCACTTGATTACAATATCTTGTTCAGACGTAGCTACATGTACGCTATGAAGGTGGTATCCTCTTCTGTGTTTCGAACGATGATGTTCCACCACAACGGGAAAATCGTCACCATAGACCAACTCACACATTACGAGCCTAATCAATCTGCCAACATTGATAACATTCTCCCCCTTGTCCGCACTAGATCAGATGATTTTCCAGTCATTGACACGAGTCCCATAATTTTCAGGGACCCATCCTTGTTGGGGGCATATCATGGAGCACCAACTCTCCTACACCCGTCAACACAAGTGTGTGTAGTATCTTCTAATGGAACATATATTAGAGATAATACTCCTCCCATCGAGGCCCCTCCCCACATCGAAGTTCCACTAGTGGGAGAACTATTACCTCAGGAGTTCCCTGAGCACCCCACTGCACCACTTATCCCATATCCCCCCCCCCCTCCAGGGGAAAATCTTGGTTTGGGAGACAGTCCCCCAAGCCATTACCCAAATTCCCTTTTTCTACCCACAACCTGGAGTCCAAGAATTCCAGGTAGCTGCTACTCTTACCCTTCCCAACATGGTTCTTTCCATCCCCATCTGGTATCTCCATCTATCCGTTATGGTTCCTACACTATCTCTCCCTCCTCAAGTAGAGGGATTACCAATGCAGATCCCAGTATAGGCTCTTGCCACACCACCTCCGCCCCCAACTAATAACAACATCCCCACCACTGGGGGAAAAAGAAAGAAGAACGATCCCACAACTCCACTTCCTCCCTCAGCTCATCCTCCTTACGCACTATGCGAAAGAGAAGGACACCCCACTAACATATGTCCTACTCTTCCCGAGTTACACAATCTAATCCAACTCCCTAGACAAACCACATTGCTTGCCACTCCACCAAGTACATCCATTGCTACTATGGATTCCTCAACCACACATAATAAAGGGTTGCGAAACAAATTCGCGTGTGCAATCAATTCAGAATATGACCACTACACTCATCATTTCCCAACTCTAACTCAATTTTTCCAAACGTTAGCCGTAGTACGACAAACATCTCAACGAGATCCCTCTCAGCAACTCCCTACTAAGACTCACATGAATGACATTTGATATATTTCTTCATCAGTCCTTGAGTGAACGAGGTACCCTCCACAGTATCAGAACATTCACTTTATGTCCAGTGGTCTGTCACACCCTGTACACAATATCCCATCTACGTCCTCACCACTTGAGGACAACAACACTTAGCCATTGACAGTTCCCGCTGTCACCTCCCAGGATCCCCTGTGTTCTCGCATTTTTCATTGCGATGAAGATATCCTGGAGGAACTCACTACCCCCAATTTCCCATGGAATGCACTCCATCATTGAGAACTTTTTCTTTCATAGGAGGCATTTCACCCTCCTATCCAAGCCTCCATGTGCGCAATCAAAACAAAGGATTTTATTCCTTTGGGGCATATAGACTGGTTCAACAACCCTATCCCTACCCTAGATGCTTTTGAAGAAGGCAACATGACCAACATCTCCCCCACTTTTAAAAATGACATTTCCATTAAACCGAGAATCGTAGAAGACATCACCATTGGTGTCGCATGGTCCTTGAAGAACTCATTGCTTACAAAGCTCTCTTTTAGGAATATTGGGATATTTTTGCCTGGTCATATATGAAGATGCCCAACCTCGATCCTTCTATAGTCGAACATCGAATCGACACTTGGCTAGATGTCGCCCCTGTTTGTCAAAAGAAACATCCCCTTCACCAATCCAATGATGCGGATATCAAAGATGAAATTGAAAAGTTACACATTGCCAGATTTATTTACCCCATTGCGTTCACTTTGTGCCCCCCTACCCTTTAAACCCCATGTACGACCCTCCATACAACCCCTACCTACAAACTAGGAAATTCACCAAATGCGGGATGTTAGGACCACTAACCTGTCTCTCGCCACTCCCGTATCAATAGCCTCACACTCCCACAATCTCGAAATCTCCTCAAAATTATCTCGTCAACTCAACAACAGTGACAGGTACAAGTGAGGTGGTATTGTGGGCCCACCATCCATATATAGCCCCTTTTCCCCAACTTCCACACTCTGTTATAAGATACCAGAGCCTCCATTTTTCGATCTGTTCTCAGCCATGGGATCCTAATCCCGCCATCTACACATTCATATTCCCTGGGTCATCATTTTCACTTCGCCCCAGAGGAGAATTTTTCTCACGTCACGTTCAGGTACGCACACTCACTTTCAATTTTATCAAATAGTTGTTATACGATCTTTCTCATTAGATATTGTTCACGTCGAGTATTTGGTTTTTGTGTGTGCAGATACTTGTTACAAAAGCTTACATCCCCTTCAGGTATATGTTTGACACTGACATGTAATTATTCCCTCTATAAATCAATTGCATATCCCAGTCAAACCCTTTGACATTTAACTTTAGGGTCCCTACATTTGACTTTGCAGTATCTTCACCTCTACGACATTTGGGTACTGTCATTTGATAACACTCTCCCTCACATGAGTTGTCCCATTCATAGTTCTCCCTGACAACTTGACACTCACGTTGATTTTCACCCCCTAGGGATGGAAGTCCTGATAGTCTTATGCACTTCCGAGAATGAACCCATACTTCTTCTTATCATATTGCTAACCTTCTCAATGGACTCTCAGGTCATATCATCTCAGTTCTATTGGCTGCATCTCTGCATTTCATTAGCTATCCATCTCATCCACCATTAGTTTTCCCATCTACAAATTGTCCTCCATCCATTTACCTAATACAAAAACCCACCCATGGGTCCCCAACCCTCCACCAGTTCTCTTTCAAAAACTTGTGCCCTTACAAGCCAAGCCATGTTTCACTGGGTTACCCGTTTCTGTATATGTATACTCAACCCAAATTATTATTTATTTATTTGGTAATTGTAAAAATTCTTTGTTTCCAGCATATACATAGCTTTTTTTCGTCGTCATCCTTAATGGTCTTATTTTTCTTGGAAAATCAACCCATGTCACCCTTGGTTGGGGAATTCACCCTTTTATTCACATTGACATCATTCACAAACCCCGAGAATCCCAAGTCCATGTACCCATGATCTCTGAGTTTGCCCACTTTGTTAGCCTCTGGAGCAGTTTAACCCCATATCTAGTCGTCCCCCTGACACTAGATCTGGTTTTACGGTTGCTGCTAGTCATCCTTCAAAATTCCCCCAAAAAGGGAAGTCTTGAGTCCCACAACATCTTGACTTCATTCATGTTACCAGTCACTACCTGATATTACCTATTACTAACTAGATTTCATGAAGCCCTTTTCTTCTTGAACTCACATCTCCCTTTATGCCGACATCGACATAGTTTCTAGAAGGGCGACAATATCTTGACTCTCATTACCTTTTCAATGAAGAGTCTTAGACGACATAGAGAGAATCACCCTTTCTCTCTGATTCCATTGACTCCCATTACATTCGAATTCAACAAACTCTCATGTTATGGTGGGTCTTATTATGTGACTATTGCAGTTGTTTCATACCAACTGAAGACATCTGAAGTTGTTAGGCCATCAATGCCTATGAGTTATCGACAATTCTTACAAGCGTCCTTGCCTCACTTCAGAGTTCGTTCACCATTTAGAAATGTCATTTGCCATTATCAACTACCCCCGAGGGTGCTGTAGTTATTTACATCAACATACATCTTCAAGTTACAATCTCAAATTTTGGTTTCATGACACGAGCATAGGGCATGCTCACCTCATTTGTACACAAAGTTTCTTTTTTTTCTCCCTAGAGAAAGGTTTCGGTCCCATAGTTTTCCCTCTTTGTTCAACGGATTTCTCTTGCAGTTCCTCTACTCACTCTTCATTACAATGTAACTCTCAACAAAAGAAACATTGATGTATTTCAGATATACGTATGCTCCTAACCTCACACATAAGTGGGCATCTGTTATCACTGAAAATTCGTTCACAACATTGCACACAATGGTTGAATAAACACATCAATGTCAACAACAATTAGTCCACCTATAGTAACAAAGTCCATAAAAAGGAAAACCACTATATAATTGGGTCAAAAATCAAAGTGCACAAATTCACCAAAGGAAGCGTGTGCACAATGTGCAATATGCATGGGCCAACACAACCCTCAACATGCATTTTGCACAAAATACACTACTGTCTACGAGAAAAGCTGCACACTTCTATGAATGACACATTTATGGATCTTGTTGGCCCCTCAACCACTTCTAGTCTGACCCCTAACATGATTTGACACTCATATCTGAGCGAAATCTAGCTTGGAGGTTGGTCAAGGGATAGAGGGTGCCCTAAAAGGCCCCTTGTTTGCACTATGAATCAATTACATTTTTCCATGAATGGATGCTATAAATAAGAGCCATGGGTGTACTAAGAAACCAATATCTTCAAGGTATTGTTATGCTACAAGAATTCTTCCTTGATAATCCTCTTTTCTCTTTGAAGAGTTCAAGCACCATTGCAATAGGCCATTTCACTCACCTCTTAAGGGAATAGACATTGTTTTTCTTCACCATTTGTCATTTCTTACATTGTAAGGAGAGAAGAGCTCTCAATTAGGGAACTCAAGATCCCTCCCAAAGAGGAAGA
>JZKD02S0935783.1:38378-58974 GCA_000966675.3 Picea glauca | reverse complement strand
AACACCAAAATACGAAGCTCTAAGAGACCCCCTCTCTCTTGTGCAAGGTTTTCAAAATTAGGTCTTAAAGTCCTTCATCGGGTTCCTCGGTAGATTTTCACCAGGTTTATGACTAGACTGAGAGGTCTTCTTAAATCCCTGAGCTGTTAACATCTATGATAGATAATAAGCAAATTCAGGATTTTACCAAGGCATTAGTCCTTTCAGGGAACTTACCCTGCCTCTAGAATGTAAGGTAATGATCTCAAAAGGGTGTCCCTATGGGGAATCTATCCAGGGCAACATGAGAGGTTAATAAGGGAAACAAATCTCCCGAGAGAAAACTTGAAAGCTGACTTAGCTCAAATACATACATACATACATACATACATATAGATATATATATAAACCGAATGTGGTCATTCAACCATAAGCATGCAACCACCATTTCCGATCAAAACACCATGTAGATATTTCTACACAGAGACCATTCATAAGTGTACAATCCACGAGCATATATTCCAATATATTCAATGCAAGACACAAGATATACACACTTATCAGATAACACTAGGAGATGTAACTGCTGAGAGGGATGCTCGTTCCCACCCAACTATAGGGTCAGCGATTCCCAATGGATTTACCACTAGCCACCCCCAAGCTAGACCACGATGCTTTGAGACTCTGTCTCTTACTTCTCGCTTGTCGAAAGTCCAGGATGAAGGTTACTCTCCTTCTCCTCTGCTCATCACTCTCTTTATTTCCTGAAGTTCCTCTGTTTCTCCTCCTCACGATTCTTGTCGTGTGTGTGTCCCCCTCCGTGTGCTCCACTCTCCCCCTCCTTCCACACTTCTTTCCTTCTACGAGGTTGCGTGTGGCACAAAATTCCCTGTCCGATGGTTAGGTCTGAGAGCTTCTACAGATGGGAGGTTCGCCCCATCCCCTCATTTACTCTTGAGGATCCTCCCCACCTGCGGTCTGGGCAGGTAATTCATTTCGGGGTCTAAGAGTGAGCTTTGATTTTCCCGAGCACGTATAAACTAGTATGGTTTGGTTCAGTGGAAGTTAATACATCCACTCCCGGCCCCTTCCACTATTTCTCATCAGCCATCGAGGTCTCTTTTCAGCACATCCCCCTCTCAACAGTCATGCAACATATATTCATAGATCATTTACATTCCTCAGACCTTTTATACTAAGGTCCATTAATTCAAACATTCACAATCTTTGAGTTTTCCATAGTTCTTGGCTAGTATAGTTATTTTTACAGACAGGGGGAAACAGGGTGTTACAATTCCCTCCCCCTTAAAGGAACATCGTCCTCGATGTTCTATCTATCAACTAGAACGTGTAAGTACAAAAGTAAAAAAAATCGGATATGCCTGTTTCATGACATCTTCCATTTCCCAGGTAGCCTCATTTGGGCCAAAATGTTTCCACTGCACCTTGACCTGTGCAATGGTTCGGTTCCTGAGCGGGGTTTCCTTTCTGTCCAGTATGCATTGAGGTTCTGGTAGGAATTCTCCCTCTGGTTCCACTTGGATCACAGACTAGTTAATTATATGATTAGAATCATGTACATATTTCTTCAATAATGAAACATGGAAAACATTATGTTCTTTTACTGTGGGAGGAAGTGCTAGCCTATAGGCTACATGTCACTCTATCTAGAACTTCAAAGGGTCCACAATACCAAGGTGCCAACTTGGCATAGGCTCCCATCCTCAAGGAACTCTTGCTGGGCCTAACTCTGAGGTATACATGGTCTCCCTCTTTGAACTCTCTTGGAGTTCTCTTTTGGTCGGCGTAACGTTTCTATCAGTTCTGAGCAACCTTTAGATTTTGTTTTATTTGAATCACTTGTTGTTCCATTTTTTTCAACATGTCAGGTCCAATAGTAACTCTGTTTACGGGATTACTCTAGCTGACTGGAGTATTGCACGACCTATTGTAGAGGACTTCGAAAGGGATCGCCTTCAGGGATTCTTGGTAGCTGTTGTTGTAGGCGAATTCCACCAGTGGTAGGAAATATTCCCACTTTTTGCATTGATGCATTACATGCATCCTGAGCATGTCTTCTAATATTTGATTCACCCTTTCTGTTTGTCCATCGGTTTGAGGGTGATAGGCTGTGCTAAATAATAACTTGGTCTCCAAACCAGCGATCAGTGATTTCCAAAAGTTGGAAGTAAATTTCCTGTCTTTGTCAGACATGATCTCTCTCGGCATACCATGTAGTCTGAATATCTCCTTCATGAATATGTTAGCGATGTCTATTGCCTTACAAGTCGACTTGACGGGGATAAAATGAGCGAACTTGCTCAATTTATCCACCACTACCATGATGGCATCATTTTGTTTGGTCTAGGCTAGTAATCCGGTGATGAAATCCATGGAGATGGTTTCCCATTTCCATTCCGGGATTGGTAGAGGTTGTAATAATCCTGCTGGGTGTCGGTGTTCTGCTTTTACCTGTTGGCATTCTATGCATTTGGCTAAGTACTTAGCTATGTATTTCTTCAATCCAGGAAAATAGAATTGTTTCCTGGTGGCCGTAATCATCTTCTAGTATCTTGGATGATGAGTGTAGGGTCTTTTGTGCAATTCATCCATTATGAACCTCTTCAAGTCATTACAATCTAGAATATACAATCTGTTTCTGTAAGTGAGCAGACCTCCTTCCATCATCTGGTAACCTCCATACTTTATCCCTGTGGGGTCTTTCTGCAGGTACGAGGTCACAGTCTGGAAGAATGTGTCTGACTCTTGTGAATTTCTGACTCTTTTATTGACATCTATCTCACAGGTGCTTACCGCTGCCAGGTGAATTGTTTTCATGCTTCTGCTAAGGGCATCAACCACCCTATTTTCCTTTCCCTTAATATGTTTGATTTCAAAATCAAACTCACTGAGGAGGTCCATCCACCTAGCTTGTATGGAATTGAGCTTTGGTTGGTCAAACAGATATCACAATCCACGATGGTCTGTCATAAGTACAAATTTTCTCCCCAGGAGGTAATGCCTCCACATTTTCAAGACATGCACTATGGTGACCAGCTCTAAATCATGGGTTACATAGTTGACTTTGTGCTCATTCAATTTTCGGGATTCATAGCAGACCACACTTCCTCCTTGCATAAGGACTCCTCTGAGCCCTTCCTTAAAGGCATCTGTGCACATGAGGAAGTCATCTTCGGAATCAATGATCTTCAACATCGGTGCGTGGATTAGTAGATGTTTCAGGATCTGAAATCTTTCTTCACATTTTTGTGTCCACGTGAATTTTGTCCCTTTCTTCTGGAGGGCAGTGATTGGACTCCCAATCTTGGAGAATCATTTTATAAATCTCCTATAGTATCCTGCCAAGCCCATAACGGATCTGATATCCGAAACATCCTTCGGGGTAGGCCATTCCATGATAGACTTGATCTTATCAGGGTCTACTGCTACCCCTTCTTCAGAATGGCCCAAGTAATGTATTTTCTTTTGGAAAAAGTCACACTTGCTAAATTTGGCAAAGAGATGATGTTCTCTTAGCACTTGAAGCACAAGCCTAAGGTGTTCCTCATGTTCCTCTCTATTCTTGGAGTAAATTAATATGTCGTCAATAAAAACTAGCACAAATTTGTCTAGGAATTTGCTGAGCACATTGTTCATCAAGCACATGAAAGTGGTAGGGGCATTGGTCAATCCAAATGGTACTACCAAAAACTCATAGTGACCATATCTTATCCTGAAGGAAGTTTTGTGGACGTCTTCACCCTTTATTCAGACTTGATGGTACCCATATCTCAAGTCAATCTTCGAGAAGATGGAGGCACCTCCCAATTGATCGAACAAGTCATCGATCCTGGGTAAGGGGTACTTGTTCTTTATGGTTACCTTATTGAGTTGTCTATGATCTATACATAGTCGGAGGGTACCGTCTTTATTTTTCACGAACAAGACTGGTGCTTCCCATGGAGACACGCTGGCCTGGATATAGCCTCTGTCCATCATTTATTTTAGCTGTAATTTAAGTTCAACTAGCTCAGGTGTGCTCATCCTGTAGGGTGTCCTAGACACTGGCACCACTCCTGGTGCAAGTTCTATTGAGAATTCGATGTCCCTTCTTGGAGGTAAACCTAATACCTCTTTCGGAAATACATCTCTGTATTCTCTCAGTGTGGGGTGGTCTTCGAGGCTTGGTTTGTCCCCTTCAATTGTTTTCAAAACCTGTATTGCATATAGGGGACATCCTTTTTTGCAATACTTTCTCATTTGAAGAGCTGATATTTGTCTCACCGAGACAGGTTTTTGGATCCCTTGAAGGGTTATTCTCCTTCCTTCTTCACTTACACATTCCAAGGTTTTATGGTAATAGTCCAGTTTGGCTTTATGGGTGGCTAACCAGTCCATACTAATCAACAGATCATACAATCCCAGGGGTAATATGTTAAGGGTTTCTTGGGTGGGGAATTCACCCAACATTAAATGGCAGGCTAGTATGACCTCTGCTACCCTTCTTTTAGTGCCAGTGGCTAACTGTACCAACCATGGCTTGGTGGGTTTATGTGGTTGTAGTTTACACTTATCAACAGTATTAGGGGCTATATAACTCAAGTTTGAACCAGGGTCAATCAGAATAGACACTATATGGTTGGGAATCATACCTTCTATTTCCACCACTAAATCTTGGTGGTCAGCTTGGTTATTATCCAAGGTTGCATAAATTTGTGGCACACTCCCGGCCACATCATTGATGGTGGTAGCTTCCTAGATGTTGTAAATTCTCCAACTATTCTGTTGTTGGTGTAGACAATCTCTCAGTAGATGTTCTTCTCCACAACCCCAACATTTCAAAGGTTCTTTCATTGGGTTATCAGTCTTTACTGGGGCAAATCCAGAAAGTTTATTTCCACTCAAGGAGGGAAAGTTCTGCTGGTGTACACTTCAGGCTGGGTAGCTCATCCTTGAGTTCTTTTTATAGTCCTTGAATCTTGGGGATTTAAACCCATTTTTATGGAATCCCAAACTATTCTTCATCTTCCTGCCTTCGCGAGGTCCTGTCTGATTCCCAAGCTATTCATAACAATATCTTGCCTTTCGGATAATATCCTCTAGGGTCTTTGGTTCATCAAATTTGATCCTATTCTGATAGTCCTTAGGTAGTCCACTGATGAATCGTTGCACCTTTTCCTTTTTTTCTTTTATGTAGGGTACATACCTCAGCAACTCAAGGAATCTATTGACATATTCCTCCATGGTGAGTTTCCCCAGCTTGACTTCATATAATTCTTTAGTCTTTTCATCGAAGTATTTCTCTGACAAATATTTCTTCCTGAAGTATTTCTCAAACCATTCCCAAGACAAGTATTCTTCGTGAATCCATTTTACATTCTTAAGGTCTTCCCACCAAATGGAAGCCTTTCCGTTCAGGTTGAAGGTGGCCACTCGGGCCTTCAAATTTTCTAAGAAGTCATGGACTCTGAAATACTTCTTTAGTCCAAGTATACATGCCTCTGCTTCCTCTCCATTCTTTATTTCACCATCGAACGAGGTTGGTTTGGCCTTCTTGAACTCTTTGAGATTATGAGTCTTGGAAAGCTTCTGCTTCTTTCATTTTCTTCGGGACTGAGAACTAGTTCTGCTTCCTTTCCAGAAGAATCGTCCGACGCTTGTCCCTTATCTTTGGGGTGGACCTTTCTCGATGTGATCCTCTTAGTGTGGCCACTAACATGACCATTTTTATATGTCTCGGGTTCATGTTGCAATTGCCTTTTCATGTCGGATAAGCTTTGCAGTAAAATTGCATTAATTTCCGTTTGCTTCTATTGTTCTTTTACCATCCTTTCGTAGTCAACCTTGCAGCTCTGCAATTCGACCATGAGGGTCCTCACAGTCTCAGCTAGATTCGGAGGGGTCCCTACCACCATCCTTTCTTCAGACTCTTCGTGTCTATTGTGGGATCCCTCCCCCACTTCATGGTGAGTCACCATTGTATATGTCTGTAATTTCCCGCGGTTGATCTTTCGCTTGTGTGCAAAGGAAAAATGCTGGTTGTTAGTGAATATTTATATTCATTTATAACCAATACATAATTCATATTTTTCACATACATACACACAATAGGGTTTTTTCATTCTCAACTTCGACTTTTGATTAAGGGGGGTTAAGATAGAGGGTTACTCCTATTAAGAGTGCTTCAAATGGAGTCTTTGCGCAACCCGTTCATGAGCCCAAGTAGGCCAAGTGTTGTAACCATGCTATGATACCAATTTGTAACACACCCACTATGGGAGCTAAGATTTTTATCCTTTGTTATTTCTTCTTCGTTGTTGAGAGACAGAGTCCCCGTATTCTTACGAGGCTCTGGCGTAGGCTAGGTCTTCCGATCGGGACCTTCACCCAGCCAATTCACGGGTTCTTTTGTTGAAAATCCATCGTGTACAATTCACGCACCAAGTGTAGGATTTACTTCCACGTGTCCATCGGTTGTGATCCTGGGCTAAGTCAAGAGGCGCCTTTCGCATTTCAAGACTTCAGACACTGGGGGCTTGAAATGCATGGAAGATGAATCCTTCGACACCCCAAAAATCTAAATCCTATTCAAACCAAGACTTATCTAGGATTTCACCTATCGGGACTTCGTGTACCAGGATTTCGCGATGTATGGAGACGAGGGTTCATACCTTTCGGTTTCTCAAGTGTCACAACACTGAAGCCCATATATCTGCTAGGCTCATTTCGGGGTTTCATGAGTTGGGAGTTCATGATATGCGAAGACAAGGGGTTTACCCTTGGCTATCCTGGGTGCCGAAACGCCGAAATACCAAAATCTAGCCACGCTATACCATTTCGGGGTCCCTCACATTGGGGATTTCGCAATATGCAAGGACGAGGGGCCTCGCATCTAGGATATTCGGGAGCCAAAACTCCAAAGCTCATATATCCATTCAACTCACTTCGGGGTTTCACAACTCAGGATTTCGTGATGTGCAATGAAAAGAGGTCTTGTAACTGAGTTTCCCGGGAGCCGAAACTCCGAGACGCCGATATATGTGTGTGTGTACACACACACACACACACACAAACACACACAACGCTAAGTTCTTTTCAGGGTTTCATACTTCAGGATTTTGCGACTAGCGGTTCCAAGAGAAGTTACCCTTAAGTATCCCGGGTGCTGAAACACCGAAACATCAAGACTCTAATCCCCGATGGACCATTTCAGGGTTTCGCTAATCGAGATTTCAGGACTGGCGATTACAAGGGAACTTACCCTTAGGTGTCACGGGTACCGAAAAGCCGAAACATCACAACTCATCCATGCTAGTTCATTTCAGGGTTTTTTTAATCGGGATTTCGGGACTGGTGAGTACAAGGGAACTTACCCTTAGGTGTCTCAGGTATCGAAATGTCGAAACATCACAAATCATCCATGCTAGTTCATTTCGGGGTTTCGCTAATCGGGATTTCAGGACTAGCAAGTATAAGGGGACTTGCCTTTAGGTGTCCCAGATGCTGAAACACTGAAACATCAGATTCTAATCACGCTATACTCATTTCAGGGTTTTGCAAGTCAGGATTTCGAGTCTGGCGAATACAAAAAAATAGACCCTTGGGTTTCCCGGTTGCCGAAACACCAAAATACCGATCTCTAAGAGATCCCCTCTCTCTCATGCAAGGTTTTCAAAATTAGGTCTTAAAGTCCTTCATCAGGTTCCTAGGTAGATTTTCACCAGGTTTTATGACCAGATTGAGAGGTCTTCTTAACTCCCTGAGTTGTTAAGATCTGTGATAGATAATAAGAAAATTCAGGATTTTACCAAGGTGGTAGTCCTTTCAGGGAACTTACCCCGGCTCTAGAATGTAAGGGAACTATCTCGAAAGGGTGTCCCTGTGGGGAATCTATCCATGACATCATGAGAGGTAAATAAGGGAAACAAATCTCTCGAGAGCAAACTTGAAAGCTGACTTCATTCAAATACACACACACACACACACACACACATATAAACCGAATGTGGCCATTCCAACATAAGCATGCAACCACCATTTTCGATCAAAACACCATGCAGACATTTCTACACAGAAACCATTCATAAGTGTTCAAACCACGAGCATATATTCCAAGATATTCAATGCAAGATACAAGATATAAACACTCATCAAAAAACACCAGGTGATGCAACTGCTGAGAGGGGTGCTCATTTCCACCCAACCGTAGGCTCAGCGATTCCCAATGGATTTACCACTAGCCCACCTTGAGCTAGACCATGATGCTTTGAGACTCCGTCTCTTACTTCCCGCTCGTCAGAAGTCCAGGACGAAGGTTACTCTCCTTCTCCTCTGCTCATTACTCTCTGTATTTCCTGGAGTTCCTCTAGTTCTCCTCCTCATGATTTCTGTCGCATGTGTGTCCCCCTCCGTGCTCCACTCTCCCTCTCCTTCCACACTTCTTTCCTCCTACGAGGTTGCGTGTGGCATGAAATTCCCTGTCCAATGGTCAGGTTTGAGAGCTTCTATGGATGGGCGGTTCGCCCCATCCCCTCATTTACTCTTGAGGAGCCTCCCCACCTACCGTTTGGGTGGGTAATTCATTTCGGGGTCTGAGAGTGAGATTTGATTTTCTCGAGCACGTACAAACTAGTATGGTTTGGTTTAGTGGAAGTTAACACAGCCACTCCCGACCCCTTCCACCATCTCTCATCGGCCATCATGGTCTCTTTTCAGCACATCCCCCTCTCAGCAGTCATGCAACATATATTCATACATCATTTACATTCCTCAGACCTTTTATACTAAGGTCCGTTAATTCAAACATTCACAATCTTTGAGTTTTCCATAGTTCTTGGCCAGCATATTTATTTTTACAGACTGGGGGAAACAGGGTGTTACACTCTTCTTCTAGCACTAGTTTATTTACAACCAACACCAAGACTACACCCTCTTTTTCTCCAGTCTAGGCTTTAGGGATTCTATACTTTAGTTCATAACTCTTACATAAGTTTCTTGATATTTATATTGCATGTGCTTGTGCAATCCTTTCAACGATTCTCTTCCTCATAGACCGAATTCCTCCTCTAGTTTTCTCTTGTAATCAGAACAACTTAATCTTTTAGTTCTTCTTCTGAACTAGAGAGCCTCACACACTCTTTCCTTTATGAATTATCTTCTATACATTCCTATCTCTGCCTTTCTTTTTCAGGTGTTTTTATTCTCTTGCACACCCTCTCCTTCCCCAATAAAGTTCTGGACTTGTCATATTCCTTCTGTTAGAAGGAACTCAAGTCAATCTGGCCTACATAAAAACTACGCTCTGTGGTACTTTGAGCTGATAGTTTTCTGTCTTCTTATCTAGACCCTCCATGCTTCCATTCATTGAGGTAGTTTATTTTTCAACCACCAGTCATTTTCTCATTAACTGATTTTTCCTTGGGATTAGGATGAGGTTTATTATTTTAGCAATGAGAATTTGGGTCATTTTGACATAATGAACCCTCTCTACAATTTCCTCACTCTTTCCTCTAGTGATATCGTGGCCAATACTTCAATGATTCACCCCCACAGTCAATTATTGGAAATCTAAACAAGAATACATTTACATTGTTCATATGCCATACCATGTTAATCATAAGTAATGATTAATTACAAGCTAGGGGAAACAGGGGTTTTACAGACAAGATCTTGTCAATAATGGTTTTTATATGTTAATAGATCTATCATGTTTGTGTAATTTTTTTTTCCTTTCTAATAAAATAATTGACCTTTGTCTTTGTTTGAAGTTTTATTGAAAATAAAAATTATCCTTGAAATTTTTAGGAATAAGAGTGAAATTAATAACATAAAAAAGGCATAAGAAAAATATCAAGAACATGACACCATGATTTAACTTGAAAAAACCTTACGTGAAAAACCAACCAAAGTTATATTTGTTCCCTTGACCAAATCCAAAAAAGTTATCATTCACTACTCACCTGATACAAGTGGATATCGGTGGCCACCCGCCTATTCCACTGGCTCGAAAAACAGTTTTTGACCTTGGGAATTTTTCGCCAGTTTTTCGGGTTCCAAACTTTCGGGGCCATTTTGAGACCCTAAATGACATTTTTTATGGATTTGGGGCCCAGGTGACTGCCAAAGACAATGACTTAGGATAGTCAATTTTTTTTTTCTCGCCTAGACCTTTCCAACGGGCTATCGTGTGCCTAAAACAAAGATTATATGCAAAATTTATGTCCTCGGGAAGTTGATGTACTAACTTACCCAAACGGGGCCCACATGACTTTTGGCGTTTCATCTCCTAGGGTTAGGTTTTTGGATGTCTATGGTTTTTGAAATTCCTATTTATTGTAAAAAGGCCTTCAGATCCTCATTGTAACCATCCTCTTGCATGAGCGCAACCGTCACATCTCTTCTCAGAGATAAGCCACCACCATTCCAACAAGCTTGTTTTCCATTGCATTTTACAGTTTCATCTTATTTCCTTATTGAATAGAAAACCAGTTTTACTATATCTCTGTTATTCTGTGTTAAACATCTTTTAATAATCTATATTCGTTTCTTTCTTCTCATAAAATCTGGATAATCACCTCCAGTCACATTACAATGGAATATCCTAAGCCTTTTAAGGGCTTCATTACATGCAATCCATGGGAACAATACCACGGGTTACCAAAACGATGGGTCAAAAAACCACCACTATTTACCTAAAATGTGTTTAATTCATTGAATCTTCTACCAAGTCAATTTTAACCCAAAAATCCCCCTTTTAAACTTGACTTGGGGTAATTATCCAGGTCCTACCCCCCTTAATCATAACTAAGTCCCAACCATATCACATTTTGAGATTACTTCACACATTCCCCCTTAATCAAATATTTAACTTCTCTGATTCAAACATCAAGAAAGCATACAATTACCCATGCCACCCTCATACCTATCTAAGTGTTTCATTCCACAACCTAATCCTACATCCTCTCTATGCACGTATACATAAGTGTTACTTTTCGCAAATGTGCATATACGAAATCACTTCTGTAAATGTGCATATATGGAAACCAACTTTCGTAAATGCGCATATATGGAGGCATGCATATACAAAAGGAATATTATGTATATGCGTGCTTACAAAAGGTAGCCACTTCTATATATGTGATTTATAGAAGGAAGCTTCCATATATATGCATTTATAAAAGTGTCCACCTTCTGTAAATGCACGTATAAGTAAGTGCGCATATACAAAAGTTGACTTCCATATATGCGCATATATGGAAGAACACATTTACATAAGCTTCCTTCTGTAAATGTGCATATACATAAGTGGTCGGTTTTCATAAATGCACATATAATAAAGCACTTCCATAAATGTGCATATATAAAAGTGCACATATACAAAAGCCAACTTTTGTAAATACGCATATATGAGTCAGTTTTCATATATGAAAATATACATAAGCAGTTTTCATATATTATACAGAAGAGCGCTTCTGTATATGCACATTTACATAAGTGCTTTCATATATGCACATTTACGAAAGCCAACTTTTATAAATGCACATATATGGAAGCTGACTTACATAAATGCACATATACGAAAGTGGCCTCCTACCATTTATGTGCATTTACAAAATATGCCTTCCGTAAATGCATATATATGGAAGTGGCTGCCTTCCATAAATGCACATAGACATAAGCACTTTCATGAATGCACATATATGGAAACACACATACAAAAACCAACGTCTATAAATTCACATATACCAAAACCAACATCCATAAATGTGCATATACAAAAGTTGGCTTCCCTATTTGAACACTTATGGAAGGAGACCACTTATGTATATGTGCATTTACGAAGGGAAACTTTCATATATGTGAAATTACGGAAGTGGCCACATTCTGTAAATGTGCATATAAGGAAGCGTGCATATACGGAATCCAACTTCTGTCTATGCAAATATATGGAAGTGGGCATTTACACCACTTCCATAAATGCTCATTTATGGAATTGGTCAGCTTTCGTAAATGTGTAGACATAGAAGTGGTTGGCTTATGTAAATGCACATATATAGAAGCACTTATGTCAATGTGCATATATGGAATCCAACTTCCATAAATGCGCATATATGAAAGTTGGTTTTCGTATATGCACACATATAACTTCGATATATGGACATATATGAAATTTGGTTTCCGTATATGCACATATATGAAAGATTTATTTCGTATATGTGCATATATGAAAGACAACTTCCATAGATATGCATATATGGAGGTGGACGCCTTTCATATATGTGCATTTACAGAAACTCCGTTCTGTAAATATATGAAAATGATCTCCTTCCGTAAATGTGCATATATGGAAGACAACTTCTGTAAATGCACATATATGGAAACCATATTTTGTACATGCACACTTACGAAAGGAGACTAGTTCTGTAAATTCAAATTTATGGAAGGTGACTTTCATATTTTCACATTTACGAAAGTGGATGTTTTCTATAAATGTGCATTTGAGGAAGGGGTTTGATTTCCGTAAATGCGCATATATGAAAGTGGTCGGCTTTTGTAAATGCAAATATATGTAATCAATTCTGTAAATGTGCATATGCAAAAGTGCACATATACAGAAGCCAAATCTCATTAATGCGCATATATGGAAGAATGCATTTGTGGAATTTGGCTTCTGTATATGTGCATTTATGTAAGTTGGATTTTGTATATGCGCATTTACAAAAGTTGGCTTATGTATATGCACATTTACATAAATTATTCTGTATATGTGAATATATGAAAGGTGACCACATCCATATATGTAAATTTATGAAAGCCATCTTTCGTAAATGTGCATATATGAAAGCCAACTTCCATAAATGCACTATATTTAAACATGCATATACAGAAGCCGACTTCCGTAAATGCACACATATGGAAGCTTCCAACTTCCATTGCATATTTATAGAATTTGGCTTCTATATATGTGCATTTACGAAAGTAAACCACTTATATATATGTGCATTTACGAAAGGTGACCACTTCCATATATACACATTTATGGAAGGTGGCCACGGAATCTATAAATGCGCATTTACAGAAAAAAAACTTTGGTAAATGCACATATATGGAAACCACTTTCCGTAAATGTGCATATATGAAAGTGGTTTGATTCCATAAATGCACATTCTATATATGCACAACATCGACTTTTGTATATGCGTTCTTCCATATATGTGCATTTACAGAAGTTGGATTTCATATATGCATATTTACAAAAGCCACCTTCCATAAATGTGCATATACAAAAGTGGCCACCTTTAGAAAATGTGTATATACATAAGCACTTCCATAAATTCACATATATGGAAACCGACTTCCATTAATGTGCATATATGGAAGCGTGCATTTACAAAAGTTGGCTTCTGTATATGCACATTTACGTAAGTTGACTTCTGTATATGCGTATTTATGAAAGTTTGCTTCTGTATATGCATATTTACATAAATGATTCTGTATATGTGCATATATGGAAGGTGACCACTTTCATATATGTGCATTTATGAAATACAACTTTTGTAAATGTGAATATACATAAGCCAACTTCCATAAATGTGCATATATGGAAGCATGAATATATGGAATTTGACTTCCATAAATTTGCATATAAGGAATCCACCAACTTCCGTTTGCGTATTTATAGAATTTGGCTTCTATATATGTGCATTTATGGAAGGCAACCACTTCCATATATTTTCATTTACGGAAAACAACTTTCGTAAATGTGCATATACGAAACTTGTTTTCATAAATATGCATATACAAAAGTTCTCAACTTCCATAAATGCACATTATATATATGCACAACATCGACTTCCATATATGCATATTTGTAGAAGTTGGCTTCCGTATATGCATATTTGTAGAATTTGGCTTCCGTAGATGCACTTTTATGAAAGTCGTCTTCTGTAAATATGCATATACGAAAGTGGTAGATAAATGTGCATATAAAGAAGCCAACTTCAGTAAATGCGCATATATGGAAGCATGCATATACTGAAGTTGGCTTCTATATATGAACTCTTATGTATATACACATTATGGTGCTATATATGTGCATATAAGGAAGATGACTTCTGTATATGCGCACTTCCATATATGTGCATAAATGGAAGTCAATTTATGTATATACACACATACAGAAGATGATTTTCATATATGCATTCTTCCATATATGCGCACTTATGGAAGTTACCACCTTCCTTAAATGTGCATATACATAAGCCAACTTCCATAAATGTGCATATATAGAAATTGACCACTTTTGTATATGTGCATTTACGGAAGGAGGTTTTTGTAAATGCACATATACATAATTTGGTTTCCATATATGTGTGCTTTCATATATGCACATTTATGGAAGGTGACCACTTCCATATATGCTCATTTACAAAAGTGCTTCCATATATGCACATTTACGAAAGACTTCCACTTTTGTATATGCACATTTATGGATTGCGGCTTTCGTAAATGCACATATATGGAAGCCAACTTACGAAAGTGGTCGCCTTCTGTAAATGCACATATATAGAAGTGGAATCCTTTCATATATTCTCATATATGGAAGCCATATTTAGTAAATTTATATATACAGAAGCACACATATATAGAATGCAACTTCCTTAAATATGCATATATGAAATCGCGCATATACGAAAGTTGGCGCTATGCATATACAAAATTTGCATTTACAGAAGTCGACCACTTCTATATATGCATATTTATGGAATGCGTCTTCCGTATATGGAATTTAAGAAATATTCTTTCTGTAAATGCACATTTATGGAAGTGGCCTCCTTCCATAAATGTGCATATACGAAAGTGTCCTCATTTTGTAAATACACATATATGGAAGAGTGCATATACTATTTTTGACACACTAGTTCAGTGGGAGTTAACTGACTAGTTCTATTTAGATTTTCTATTTATATCATCACTATTATGTATGCATACATTCCTAAGGAAAGCTAACTACTTGATTGCTTTTCTTAATTATGGAATGTTCTTGCCTATATATGAGTGTATTCCACTCATTCATTGTATCATAATGATCACAATGATCATCATTGATTATCTCATTGGAGTAGTGTGAATATATTTTCTCATTTTTCCATATTGAATCTCTCGTCCTTTCTTGATAAGATTTGTTTGTACTTTCTTAAGGTAGATCTCCTATGTAATTTTCGATGAAACATTGAAACATACATGTATACAAGTGTGAATCCATCTTCGCTTAAAATCTTTTAAACTCTTGAAGTTTTACATCTCAATTCAACTCAATTATTTTTAACCAAGTTAAATTTAAAATACCATATTTTATGGTCTATCATATATCCACTTGTGAAATCTGATTCCATTGAAGTGAAAAGAATGTCTACATTAGGAATTACGCTCAAAGACTATAACCCTAAGAAAGATGCCATTTTTATAATTAGATCGAGTGATTATGGTGATTGAATTAATATAACTCTAAATTGATTAAATAATATAATGAAAATCAATTCTATTTTGAAATTCCATATTATTTCATCTATCATGCATTCACTATGAAATATGATCCCATTGAAGTGAACCATGATGTCTATGTTAGGGTTTGTGCCCAAATATTATAACCCTGAGTCATATCCCCAATCCTATAATTCAACTAAGTGATTATGTCGATTGAATAACCCCAAGAACATTCACAATCCATCCATTAAACAACATATTGGATAAAGCTTTAATATATACTCTCTTACATCCCAAATTTATGTTTGCAAACTCACCAACGTAACAAAATTAAAGAAATCACATATCTTCTAAAGAAAACTTTTGGGTCCACAAAGTAGGTACCAATATTTATTTGAAGAAAAAATAAGTAAATGGATTTTGAATTCAAAATAAGAAAAAGGAAATTACAAATGAATTACAAGCATAAATCAATGATCCCGTGGAGCTGAATGAATTATTGGCTTGAAAAAAGTGGGAAATCTGATGAATAAGTTCCTATGTACTGTCTATGTCCTGCTTCAAGACGTAGAAACCATGGTTCTCCTCTTCAAATGAAATCATCTAATATTCTTTTCCATGGTTTACAAGACTCATAGTATGCCTTTTCCTAATCGTTGAGCATAGCATGCCCCCCTATAACTATCAAAAGCTGAGGTAGAGTCACCTCCGCCAAAGTCAGGTAATTAGAGGAGGCCATCATCTGAATCTTAACACTTCATTCCAAGTCCAAAGTTAGGTAATGATTCGGTTTATGAATGAGTGCATTTCTCTCCACTGAATGAAGGTTGCACCATCACCGCTCCTTTGATTTTCATAGGATTCTAGTCACTAACCTTCACAATCACATGATGCATGATATTTCCACATGTACTATTTCCCACTAGAAACACTCTGGATAGGTCATCATGGGAGTGAATCCAAGGACCCCATCTCTTCCATTTTTGGAATATGTGTTCATTGCTTCAGAGTGCAGCCATGACAGGGAAGTGAGGCAATCGTCATAGGTAGTCGAGAGGTGGTGTTTGGGTGAAATCTTGTAATTGACAGAAATGAAAGAGTATGATTTACAAATTTATATTTCATATTTCATATGGAAATGTGCATTCCATCATAGAATCCTACAGACTTCTCAAATCTCACAGATAAGATCTTATGCAGAATTTTTGTAGGAAAACATGAGTTTGATAGCGTGTGTAGGTGACATCTTTCATAGTTTCTCGGTAGAGGTTATCCAACGTTGATGTTTCATGCCATCCATGGATCATGGGTGCCATGGCTATGGGAAATCATAGGAATATAGGTAATCTAATCATTGTCTTATCCCAATGATTAGGTTGGTGCATGGTGGATAATATCTATCATTGGTTGATGGTGGTCGAATGCATCTGGATGAGTGAGGATATTGATGATATAGAATGCGTGGATGGTCGTCGAATGCATCTGGACAAGCAAGTGGATTTTAGCGGTCACATCAATACATAATATTTTCTATGGAAATTCCTTATGGCATAATTATATATAGAGAGTGTGTGTTACATATACAAAATTTTAATTAAATATGTAATATTTAGTTAAAATATTTCATTATTGTAATTGATATTATTTATCGTAACAAGAGAGTTTTATGTATAAGCATCTCATAATCAATTAATTATTTTAAGTTGATAATAAATTGTATATGATGATTATGATTAAAACATGCTTATATATTTGCAAATCAAATGCTATAGTAAGTAGAAAACACAAATTGAATGTTGTATCTTTTCCTACAAGGATAATAATACACATGCAATACCATATGAATTTGTTTTGTTCTACATGTTAAAATAATTCTAATTTTATATCGTCTTTTGTTATTATTATTATTATTAGTTTTGTGTTGACATCCCCAAGAGAGAGAAACCGTTTTTTTTCCATGTAGTTTCCTTGATAAGAGTAACTAGGTTGTAGTGGCCTCCCTTAAGAGAGATACTTTCTAGGGTTGTAGCATCCTCCCATAATGGAGAAATTTGTTTTTAGTGAGGCTATAGAGGCCTCCCTTAAAGGAGAGAGCCATTTCATTTGAGAAAGGGGATACAATTATTTTTTTCCTCCTCTCCAAGTCCTTGGCATCCACATGCTCTCTTCTTAATGGAAAACTCTCCCTGAAATATCTTGAAACTTTGTTCTTGAGAAATCTCTCTCTCTCTCTCTCTCTCTCTCTCTCTCTCTCTCTCTGCTTGAATCCAATCAAAAGTATCTCTTTTATACTTAGGGCCAACCCAATTTCCATATTCTCAATATCTTAATGCCTACTTGACTCCAATCAAAAGTCTTTCTATTGTACTTAGGCCAACCCAATTTTCATCTTCCTCCAATAATATATATTGCTCACCTTTATTCATTGGCATTCCAATGAACTCAACCATAATTGTGCAATGTCCCATCTCCATCATTTATCGGTTTAGATTCATTTCCATGTCTATATCTTTCTAAATTCACATACATTACCTTTCAACTTATCCTATACAAACCCCTTTATGTATTCATGCACATATGCTTCTTTACACCAACCATTCCATCTACATTTTTATGTTACCAATTTTTTTTTACTCCCACATTTGTAACTCTCATTGTTCACACTTTGTGTCGATCATCCTATTCATGTATTCAATTAAATTACCTACTTGAAATCATTTAAATCTTTTCTTCATATATGTGAACCTATTATATCTTGTGTTTCTATACCTCAACTTATCCTAAAATTTCCTGTGTAAATATCTCATATGTTCAACAAAAACATTTGCATCATCACTCCTCTCTATATCAATAGGAAAATCAATAATCCATAACTCCATTCAAATTACACCCATGCACTATTTCAAAAGGTGATAATCATGCAAATATATTCAATATACTATTATAAGAAAATTCATTTTGTCTTAATAAAATATCCCATTATTTTGATCAATTACCTACCAAACATCTTAGAAGATTACCCATTTTTTTGTTAACAACTTTTGTTTGTCGATATGTCTATGGATGATTTGTTGAACTATATTATAAATTTGTACCCCATTTCTTTGACAATGTTTTGTAAAAATGACTAAGAAATTGTTGGAACATCGAGTCATGATGGTTCATCACACTTCTTCTAGAATCAGTCAATCAGGTGGTTGACCTACATCTGGAAACAATCATTCGGGCGATCAACTAGATATCTACATTAGTCAGTTGAGTAGTCGACAAGTCTGTTGGTTGGAAATTGACCAACGATCTAAGATAATTGGTCATTGGATCGACCGACTGAGAAATCGACTATAAGTTGGATGCATGGACGATCGAGTCGAGCATCCTTGTCGAGTCGAATTGACAATGAATATTTGAGAGAGTAAACTTTAATAATTGACGGTTATATGTGGACAATATCCTCCCAATATCATGGAAGTTAGTTAGATATTGAGGCTATAAATATCATACCCCATGGATTATTATCATAAAGTGATAAAGTGATATCTTTTTTGTGTACAAGATGTCCAATATACATTGTGATCTTCTGATCACACTACAATGTTCTTAAGTGTTGCAATAATGTCTTTAGATGCCACTTTTTCTGTCTTTGAAATTTTATTCCCTCTTCAATTATCTACAATATTGTTTTTTTGTTTTGTATTAGGTTCCACCCTATTCCCCAACATGGTATCATAGTCGATGTTTTGAAACCTTACATGTTATTCACAAACCTTGTTGAGTCTGATTCATTGTGTGATTGAATTTGGGTCAATGGTTTTCCAATTGGAACTTGTTGAAATAGAACATTTCTATCTAGATATCAAAGATGGCTTCGAAGATTGATCCTTTAATTATGAACATATCAAACTATGCAGTATGGGCACCAAACATGAAAACCCTACTGAAGAGTAAAGGACTGTGATTCCAAATCCAACAAACGATCAAGAAAAGTTCATTGTTGTTGGAAAGAAGGATGAGGATATGGGGATCATCACGATGTATATCTCATAGGATATTTGTTTCACCTTAGTGGAATCAGCTTCTCTCATAAAGTATGGAAGAAGTTGAATTCGTTGTTCTATAGAGTCGATGAAATCCACATCATGCAGTTGGAGAAAGAGTTGATCTCTCTTGATCCTCATTATTTTGACATAATATAGGACAATCTGGCGTATGTAAATGAACTCTAGTTGAAATTGGGTGAATGTTGAAATAATTATCAAAATAAATATGGACAAATCACCGAGTTGGTCCTCATGAATTTGAGAACACCATTTGACATGTTCATATCAAATTTCCACACCAATTGGCTTGCACACAAGAAATATGTTAAGGAATACACCTTTGAACATTTCAGTGGTATTTTTATTACTGATTAGCACAGACTGCTTGAAGAAGGAAATATTTGTTAGAAAAACAGAACTGTGGAGCAATAAAATAAAAAAAATGAGGAAACAAAACACAGAAGATACACAATACAATAGAGACACAGATTTACATGGTTCATTCAGTGTGGGCTACATCCACCAGAGAAATTGCCAGGTCCTTCCTTTATTATTATCTAGCATATGAAGGGATACAACCTACAACAAACCCGCTGCAACTTCCTCTTCTTTCTCTCACAGTCTCCTATCTCAGAATACAATATTCTCCATCGACCATAGCTGCAATACATTTCCCTCATAAAAGAGGGTTTCCTTCTAGGGAAAAAACCCTAACATAATTTCTACCATTAGATCTACGACCTTATAATGAATGGTCCAGATTTACAATGAAATTACAATATACATTTACAAGGCAATTTTTCTTTGGGGGCTTCACCCCCGAACCCCCGCTGGGGTCTCGCTTGCCCCCAGAACCCCCAGCCGGGGGGATATCCCCCCCGAACCCCACAGAGGGGGTACCCCCCCTCTGCACTCCCCCGCATGGAAGAGTGTACATACTTCTGGGGTGTAAATACTTCATGGGGTATAAACACGACTAAAAGTAAAATACCTCTGAATCAGGAAGATAATCAGGCTCCACAACCAACAATATTAGTGCTAAACATCAAGCCCACTTTCTCAAGGGAAAGATAAATTCTAATCATAGGGGAAGA
>JZKD02S0935783.1:19597-38328 GCA_000966675.3 Picea glauca | reverse complement strand
CTAGATATCAAAGATGGCTTCAAAGATTGATCATTTAATTATGAACATATCAAACTATGCAGTATGGGCACCAGACATGAAAACCCTACTGAAGAGTAAAGGACTGTGATTCCAGATCCAACAAACGATCAAGAAAATTTTGTTGTTGTTGGAAAGAAGGATGAGGCTATGGGGATCATCACGACATATATCTCATAGGATATTTGTTTCACCTTAGTGGAATCGGCTTCTCTCATAAAGTATGGAAGAACTTGCAGTTGTTGTTCGATAGAGTCGATGAAATCCACATCATGCAGTTGGAGAAAGAGTTGATCTCTCTTGATCCTCATTATTTTGACATAATATAGGACAATCTGGCGTATGTAAATGAAATCTAGTTGAAATTGGGTGAATGTTGAAATAATTATCAAAATAAATATGGACAAATCACCGAGTTGGTCCTCATGAATTTGAGAACACCATTTGACATGTTCATATCAAATTTCCACACCAATTGGCTTGCACACAAGAAATATGTTAAGAAATACACCTTTGAACATTTCAGTGGTATTTTTATTACTGATTAGCACAGACTGCTTGAAGAAGGAAATATTTTTTAGAAAAACAGGACCGTGGAGCAATAAAATAAAAAAAATGAGGAAACAAAACACAGAAGATACACAATACAATAGAGACATAGATTTACATGGTTCATCCAGTGTGGGCTACGTCCACCAGAGAAATTGCCAGGTCCTTCCTTTATTATTATCTAGCATATGAAGGGATACAACCTACAACAAACCTGCTGCAACTTCCTCTTCTTTCTCTCACAGTCTCCTATCTCAGAATACAATATTCTCCATCGACCATAGCCGCAATACATTTCCCTCATAAAAGAGGGTTTCCTTCTAGGGAAAAAACCCTAACATAATTTATACCATTAGATCTACGACCTTATAATGAACGGTCCAGATTTACAATGAAATTACAATATACATTTACAAGGCAATTTTTTCTTCGGGGGCTTCACCCCCAAACCCCCGCTGGGGGCCCGCTTGCCCCCAGACCCCCCAACCGGGGGGATATCCCCCCCAAACCCCACAGAGGGGGTACCCCCCCTCTGCACTCCCCCACGTTGAAGAGTGTACATACTTTTGGGGTGTAAATACTTCATGGGGTATAAACACAACTGAAAGTAAAATACCTCTGAATCAGGAAGATAATCAGGCTCCACAACCAACAATATTAGTGCTAAACATCAAGCCCACTTTCTCAAGGGAAAGATAAATTCTAATCATAGGGGAAGATAACGGTTTGATACCGCTACACATAGACCTGGATGCCACGATCACAAACCTAAAGGGAAAATTGATGCACCCCATAAAATTCAAAATAAGAAGACATGTCAATACTGTGGAAAGAATGGAGATGTGGAGAAATTCTATTACAAGAAGAGATACGATTTATAGGAGAAGTTTAAACACATTGAAGGAGACATGTACATTATTTGTCGACCAATTGATAATTTCATCTTCCAAGTTGGAACTTCTCGAGCCTTGTTGTCTCATTTAATGTAGAATGAACGAGTAGTCGACTCTAGGTGCACTCATCATATGTCTAAGGATGCCTCCTTGTTCATGTCCTTGAATTCCACCAAGGAGAGGAATATTTATGCAGATGATGATTTTTCTCTCAATATTATTGGTCAAAGCGATGTTTTATGTCTACATTGTAGAATTTTCAACATTTATCATGTGCCAAATATCAACGCCAAGCTATTGTCTATTGCTCAATTAACACATATAGGTAATATTGTAGAATTTTGGCCAAAATGGTTCTTTGTTATATATTTGAAGAACATTCAATTGATTTTCGTCAGAGGGTTTCTTGACCCGAAGGACAATGTGTATAAATTATGTGACACGACTTGAACTTACAATGAACTGATTACTCTTGTTTCTGACATTGATGAGTGAAGTTGAACTTGGTATGAATGACTCCAACTACAACATTTTTAAAGTATGTAGTTGATGGAAACTCAGAACATGGTTGTTGGTATACCTTAATTGTTCCCCCCTAAAGTAGTCTGTAAAGGTTGTGTGCTTAGGAAGCATCATCAAGGACCTTTTGACTCTAGAAAAGTGTGGTGAGCACAAAATCTCCTGGAGTTGGTTCAAAGTGATGTTTTTTGCATCAATATACCTTCCCTAGTAGGTGCAAGACATATCTTAACTTTCATTGATGATCTCTCTCATTTCACTTGGGTCTATTTTCTAAAGAATACAAATCTTGTCTTTGAAAAGTTCAAGGAATTTAGAGCCTTTGAAAATATTAACCTTGTTGCAAAGATGAATTTAGAACCTTGCTGCAATTTAGAGGAATTTAGAACCTTGCTGCAAAGATGAACTCTGTTCGACTGATTCTTTTCCTTCCTACTCATTTTGGATGGAAAATTCATCAGATGGATGTGAAGAGTGCCTTTCTTCATGGAGATCTATCTGGGGAAATTTTCATGGAACAACCTCCTAGTTTTTCTATATATTCTAACTTGGTTTATTGACTCAAGAAGTTTCTTTATGGTTTGAAGCAAGCTCCCCGAGTTTTGTATGATAAGATCAATCGTTTCTTTCTTCAACTTAGTTTCAAATGTTGTGAATCTGATCATAGCTTGTATTTAATCCATACTAATGGAGACACTTTGGTTGTTGTTGTACATGTTGATGACCTTGTCATTACTGAAAATAAAATTGATCTCATTCTTAGATTGAACAAACAACTTGTTGACCCCTTTGACATGACAGATCTTGGTACTTTGCATTATTTTTTGGGTGTTCAAGTATTACCACTATGTGATGGTTTTTTTGTTTCTCAATATAAATATGCAATGGATCTTTTGACAATTTTTAAGATGGCCAATTGTAAGCCATGTGCTACTCCTTTTCAATATGGAGTAAAGCTCACCAAAACTTGTCAAACTCGCACAATCGATGCTACACTTTCTACACAATTGGTTGGAAGTATTATCTATCTTACTCATAGTCGATAGATAATCAAGAGCATGTCGCTTTATGTATGAAGGACACATGCAACAACCTCTAAACTTACCTTCTTTTTGTAGATATTTCTACCAAAATATTAACTTTATGAGGAAACGACCTACATGAGAAGTAAATAGACCCATTTTTCAAGTGGGTTTTCAACCATTTGGAGAAATTCCTCATTTTTTTCTCATAAAGGAAGACGGGATATCTCCTCCTGAAATTGATACAAATTTTCCATTTGATGTGCCCTTTCTACAATGATTTCTCAACTTTTTCACTTGCAGATTAAGGGTAAATTTTAGGGTTTCTCCAAAAACATTAGGAGAGATGGATACGACACCAATAATTTAGTCAAACTTGTTGGTAATCCTCACACCATATAATTATTTTGATTGGAATCCCAAGGATGAATTCCAACTCAGAAGGAAAGGACTGTACAATTTGACAATGGGGACAAAAACATAACCTACATCAAAAATTGAGAAGGCCATATGGGAGAACCAAAAGGATGAGGCCATGGGACTTCTTCTTGAATTGATTTCATCTGATTTTTGGTTTCATGTTTCCTCATGCAAGACTCCAAACATTATCTGGGCCACCTTGGAAAGTCTCATTGGCAAACAAGATGCGATGAGAGGTCATATGCTTGAGGTAGAGTTGAATACCTTAGATCCTAAAAGTTTTGATAGTATACATGAATTATTTACCAAGTTTAAATATTTGATATTGAGCTTAGCATATTGTGGTATTTATAAATCTAAACAAGTGCACCAACTTATTCTAACAATATTGGCTAAGCTAGGACCAAAATATGTTGTCTATGTCTCCACTTTACATTCTAGCAGATATCTCATGGGAACAATTGGAATATTCCTACCATGGATCAATTCATTGATTCTCTCACACATGAGTAGGAAAAAATCATTCATATGGGCCTAATCAAGGATCCCAAAGCACATGCACTCACCAAGCACATGCACTCACCATGCATGATGGAGAAGGATCATCCAAACATAATGGAAAGGAGAAACAAAATGAGAAGGATGAATATTCCAAACCCTTCAATGATTATTCAGGCTCCAAAGACTCTTCAGATTCCAAGAAAAAGAAGAAGGGAAAGTAGTTCACTTAGTGCAGTAAACCAAATCATGAAGAATCCACATGCATGAAGAAGAAAATCGATCTTATGTCATAGGTGCTTCAACAGAACAACCTTGGAAACTTCATTCCAGAAGGAGTGAAGAAGCAAAAGGAAGAATATTATGCTCCTAAGAAAGGTAATCATCATGCTCTTGTTGCAATTAATTCCTCATCTGATTCATGGATTATATATTCTGTCGCATCACATCATATGGCAGCGAAAGAGGAAGTTTTAACTTCTTTGAGTTCATTCTCAAGACCCCCTATTCTCATGGGGGATGATACTCTAGTAGTAGTAACAGAAGAAAGGAGAGTGGAACTCCAAAATGGAAGTTTTGATAATGTTTTACATGTTCCAAATCTTTCTATGAATGAGATATCAGTTTATTAGATCGCTTAGAAAGGTAAAAAGGTTGAATTTTCATCATATTCAATTTCTATATTTGACATGCATGACAATTCCATTATTGCAAGTAGTGAGGTGGATCACAAATGAAGGTTGTATAAATTCACTAAATTTGTTGACGATGACTCTTCTTTACTACTTACACATAAGGAGAGTACTTTTCATTCACCTCTAGTGCAACATGCAGATACTCTTGTGCTTCCATCAGTTCCAAACATCAGATATGATTCCATACACTTAGATTGTGTACATGGAAATGAGCAGGTAGTATATCCAGATAAGCAACCAAAGTTGAAGCTTCAACAGATGACCAAGAGGGAATAGTCCACACTCCAGGTAATAGGTGTCCCTATAGGGAATCCATTGGATTCAAGGAGGACTCAATATCATCACGAGGAGCCTTCTCATGTACTTTCAACTTCTGAACCAACAAGGCCCATGCATTGCTATATGGTTCAATATTCAGATCCACAAACCTACAATGAGGCTGTGGGAAATCCATTATGGAAAACATCCATGCAAGAGGAGTATAACTCACTTATAAAGAATAAAACTTGGGATTTGGTTCCACTTCCAACAAAAAGGAATATTTTCAGGTGCAGATGTGTCCACAATATCAAGAGTTGTAAGGCTAAACATGTTTCCAAAGGACTTCATTATATCCATAAATATTTCTACATATTCATGAAGGCTTTTAGTGAGCAGAAGTTTTAGACTTTGCAGGATCATCTTGGAGTGAAGAAAAAAATTTCTTAACATCTACCTTTTCATCTTTTGATGCATTGTCTTTTGAGGGGGGGTTTTGTTCCCATGTGGTTTTCCTCCTTTCCTCATTTTTATTCAATGTTTGTTAGTTGCATTGTACATGAGTACCTAATATGGCCTAGTTGTCAGAAATCATTTTTACTCCATAGTGATGTTCAGGGGGGGTGTTGGAAAAATCACTATTTTTGACACACTAGTTCAGTGGGAGTTAACTGATTAGTTTTATGTTAGAATTTCTATTTAGATCAACACTATTATGCATGCATGCATTCCTAAGGAAATCTAACTGCTTGATTGATTTTCTTAATTATGGAATGTTCCTGCCTATATATTAGTGTATTCCACTCATTCATTGTATCAAAATGATCATAATGATCATCATTGATTAGTACATTGGAGTAGTGTGAACATATATTCTCATTCTTCCATATTGAATCTCTCATCCGTTCTTGATAATCTTTGTTCGTACTTTCTTTATCTAGTTCTCCCGTGTAGGTTTCGATGAAACATTGACACATACATGTATACAAGTGTGAATCCATCTTAGCTTAAAATATTTTAAACTCTTGAAGTTTTACATCTCAATTCATCTCAATTATTTTTTATTTTTCTATGTTCTTAATAAATACTAAATTAAGACAAATATTTATTGGTTAAACTAAATAATGATATATTGATAACCAAGTTCATTTTAAAATAAAATATTTTATGTTCTATCATATATCCACTTGTGAAATCTGATTCCATTGAAGTGAAAAGAATGTCTACATTAGGCATTGTTCTCAAATTCTATAACCCTAAGAGAGATCCCATTTTTATAATTAAACTGAGTGATTATGGTGATTGAATTAAGATGGCTCTAAATTGATTAAATAGTATAATGGAAACCAATTCTATTTCAAAATTCCATATTCTTTCATCTATCATGCATTCACCATGAAATACGATCCCATTGAAGTGAATTAGGATGTCTATGTTAGGTTTCCCCCCCAAAGATTATAACCCTTAGTCAGATCCCCATTGCTATAATTTGACTAAGTGATTATGTTGATTGAATCGCCCCAAGAACATTCACAATCCATCCGTTAATCGACATATTGGACAAAGATTTAATATCTACTCTCTTACCACCCAACTTTGTGTTTGCAAACTCACTGACATAACAAAATTAAAGAAATCACATATCTTCTAAAGAAAAGTTTTGGTTTCACAAAGTAGGTACCAATATTTCTTTGAAGAAAAAATAAGTAAAAGTATTTTGAAGTGAAAATAAGAAAAAGGAAGTTACAAATTAATTAAAAGAATAAATCAATGATCCCATGGAGCCGAA
The DNA here is from genome assembly GCA_000966675.3 of Picea glauca. NCBI lineage: Eukaryota > Viridiplantae > Streptophyta > Pinopsida > Pinales > Pinaceae > Picea > Picea glauca. Next base: position 31,667 of record JZKD02S0935783.1, on the reverse strand, counting down.
TCAGTTATTGGCTTGAACAAAGTGGGAAATCTAATGAATAAGTGCTTATGTACTCTTTGTGTCCTACTTCAAGATGTAGAAACCATGGTTCTCCTATCGTTTCGTATCATATGTCGTACAATAAGTAGAAAATACAAATTGAATGTCGTATCTTTTACTACAAGGATAATAATACACATGGAATACCATATGAATTTGTTTTTTTCTACATGTTAAAAGTGTTCAGATTGTATATCGTCTTCTATTATTATTATTATTATTAGTTTTGTATTCACATCCCCAAGAGAGAGAAACCATTTTTTTTCCATGTATTTTCCTTGATAAGAGTAACTAGGTTGTAGTGGCCTCCATTAATAAAGAGCCCCTCTAGGGTTGTAGCATCCTCCCATAACAGAGAAATTTGTTTTTCGTGAGGCTATAGAGGCCTCCCTTAAAGGAGAGAGCCATTTCATTTGAGAATGGGGATACAATTAGTTTTTTCCTTCTCTCCACATCCTTGGCATCCACATGCTCTATTGTTAATGAAAAACTCTTCTTGCAATATTCTTCATCGTCTCCTTGAAATATCTTGAAACTTTGTTCTTGAGAAAAAAATCTCTTTCTCTCTTTCTCTCTACTTGACTCCAATCGAAATTCTCTCTTTTATACTTAGGGCCAACCCAATTTCCAAATTCTCAATCTCTAAATTCCTACTTTACTATAATCAAAAGTATTTCTCTTGTACTTAGGGCCAACCCAATCCAATTTCCATCTTCCTCCAACAATATGTATCACTCACCTTTATTCCTTGGCATTCCAATGAACTCAACCATCATGTTGCAACGGTTCATCTCCACCATTTATTGGTTCAACTTAACTTCCGTGTCTATATCTTTCCAAATTCACATACATTACCTTTCAACTTCTCCTATACAAACCACTTTATGTCTTCAGGAACATATGCTTCTTTACACCAACCATTCCATCTACATTTGTATGTTACCAATTTTGTTTTACTCCCACATTTGCAATTCTCATTGTTAACACTTTGTGTCGATCATCCTATTTATGTATTCAATTAAATTACCGACTTGGAATCATTTAAATCTTCTCTTCATATATGTGCACCTATTATATCTTGTGTTTCTATACCTCAAGTTATCCTAAAATTTCCCGTGTAAATCTGTCATATGTTCAACAAAAACATTTGCATCATCACTCCTCTCTATATCAATATGAAAATTAATAATCCATAACTCCATTCAAATTACACCCATGCACTATTTGAAAATGTGATAACCATGTAAATCTATTCACTATACTATTATAAGAAAATTCATTTTGTGTTAATAAAATATCCCATTGTTTTGATCAATTACCTACCAAACATCTTAGAAGATTGCCCATTTGTTTTTTTACAATTTTTGTTTGTCGATATGTTTATGGATGATTTGTTGAACTATACTATAAATTTGTACCCCATTTCTTCGACAATGTTCTTTAAAAATGACTAAGAAAATTGTTGGAACATCAAGAGATGATGGCTCGTCACACTTCTTCTAGAATCCGTTAGTCGGGAAGTCATCTAGAAACAATCAGTCGGGAAATCGACAAGATATATACATTAGTCGATCGAGTAGTCGACAAGTCCGTTGGTTTGAAAATTGGCCAATGTTCTAAGATAACCGAACCTTGGATCAACCAACTGAGAAATCGACTCCGATTTGGATGCATGGACGATCGGGTGCAACATCTTTGTCAAGTCGGCTTGACAATGACTATTTGATAGAGTCAACTTTAACAATTGATGGTTATATGTGGACAATATCCTCACGATATCATGGAAGTTAGCTATATCTTGAGGCTATAAATATCATACCCCATGGATAATTGTCATAAAGTAATAAAGTTATATCATTTTTGTGTACAAGATGTCTAATATGCATTGTGATGTTATGATCATAGTGCAATGTGCTTAAGTGATGTAACGATGTCTTTAGACACCACTTTTTCTTTATTTGAAATTTTATTCCCTCTTCAATTATCTATAGTAATATATTTTTTTTTGTGTCAGGTTCAACCCTATTCCTAAACATGGTATCATAGTTGATGGTTTGAAATCTTGCATGTTATTCACAAACATTGCCTAGTCTGATTCATTATGTGATTGACTTTGGGTTGATGGTTTTCCAATTGGAACTATTGAAATAGAACATTTCTATCTAGATATCAAAGATGGCTTCGAATATTGATCCTTTAATTATAAATATATCAAATTACGCAGTATGGGAACTAGACATGGAAACCCTACTGAAGAGTAAAGGACTGTGGCAGTATACGAATACTATGATTCCAGATCCAACAAATGATCAGGAAAAGTTCATTGTTGATGGAAAGAAGGGTGAGGTTATGGGGGTCATCATGACCTATATCTCACAAGAAATTTCTTTCACCTCAGTGGAGTCGACTACCCTCATAAAGTATGGAATAAGTTGAATTCATTGTTCGATAGAGTCGATGAAAGCCACATCATGCAGTTGGAGAAATATTTGATCTCTCTCGATACTCATTGTTTTGATAGAATAGAGGACTATCTGGGAGTGTAAAGGAACTAGAGTTGAAATTGGGTGAATGTGGAAAGAATTATCAAAAGAAAGATGGAAAAATCACCGCGTTGTTACTAATGAATTTGAGAACACCATTTGACATATGTGTCTCAAATTTCCACACCAATTTGCATGCACACAAGGAAGATGGTAAGGAATACACCTTTGGAGCTTTCAATGGTATTTTTATTACTGATTATCACAAACTTATTGAAGAAGGAAATCTTGGTGGTTAACATCAAGCCCACTTTCTCAATATAAAGAGAAATTTGAATCACATGGGAAGAGAACAGTTTGATACCCCTACACAAAGACTTGGATTCCATAGCCACAAACCTAAATGGAAAAGCGATACACCCCATAAAATTCAAAAGAAGAAGACATGTCAATATTGTGGCAAGACTAGAGATGTGGAGAAAGTTAGTTATAAGAAGAGAGACAATTTAGATGAGAAGGTTAAACACCTTGAAGGAGACATGCCCACTATTCGTCTACCAATTGATGATTTCATCTTCCAAGTTGGAAATTCTCGAGCCTTGTTGTCTCATTTCACGTAGAATGAATGGTTAGTCGGCTCTGGGTGCACTCATCATATGGATAAGGATGCCTCCTTGTTCATGTCCTGGAATGCCTCCAAGGAGAGGAAGATTTATGTATATGATGATTTTTCTCTCGATATTATTGGTCAAGGTGATGTTTTATGTTGACATGGGAGAATTGTTGACATTTATGATATGCCAAATCTCAGTTCCAAGCTATTGTTTGTTGCTTAATTAACATGGATAGGTAATATTGTAGAATTTTGACCAGATCGGTTCTTTGTTAGATATTTGAAGAAAGGTCAGTTGATTTTCGCCGGAGGGTTTCTTGACCCGAAGGACAGTCTGTATAAATTATGTGACATGACTTGAACTGATAGCGAATTGCCTACTCTTGTTTCTCACATTAATGTGCGAAGTTGAACTTGGTATGAACGAATTAGACTGCTAAATTTTTGAATTATGTAGTCGATGGAAACTTAGAACATGGTTGTTGGTCTACCTAAATTGTTCCCCCCTAAAGGAGTTTGTAAAGCTTGTGTGGTTAGAAAGAATCATCAGTAACCTTTTGACATTGGAAAAGTGTGGCGAGCAAATAATCTCTTGGAGTTGGTTCACAATGATGTTTGTTGCATCAATATACCTTCCCTAGTAGGTGCGTGGTATATCTTAACTTTCATTGATGATCTCTCTCATTTCACTTGGGTCTATTTTCTAAAGAATAAGAATCTTGTCTTTGAAAAGTTAAATAAATTTAGAGCCTTTGCTAAAAACAATTGTGGTTGTCCCATCAAGTGTCCGAGATTAGAAAATGGTGGTGAGCATGTAAATTGACCTTTTGAAGAATACCTGGTTCAATCTGGTATTAACTAGCAGTGGTTAGTTCCTCACACACCTCAACATAATGGCGCCGCAGAACACAAAAATCATACGTTAGTCAAAATGAATAGATGTATTTTGCATGCCAAATATTTCCCTCCTCATTTCTAGTGATCTAGATGGATATTGGTGGATACCCACCTATTCTAACTGGCTCACATGCAATTTTCATCCTTGGTAGTTATTTCCTATATTTTTGAGTCATAAACTTCCAAGGCCATTTTGAGGCCCTAAGCAACATTTTTGGGGCTCGACACAATCACACTAAAGAAAAAGTAAGAGTGTGATGGAATAATGGGTAGTCCTCGGATATACGTTTCCAATGGGATACCGTGCACCTAAAATGGAGATCGTATGCAAATGTTATGACCCTAAGAAGTTGTTGTACCAACTTACCCCATCGGGGCCCACATAACTTTTGGTGCTTCATCTCCACATTGGGGCTGAAAACCTTTTGGATTTTCATCTTCTGGGGGCTAGGTTTTTGGATGTTTATGGTTTTTCCATTTATGTTAGAAAGGCCTTTAGAGCCTCATTGTATTCATCTTATTGCGAATGATTCATCACATCTCTTCTCAGAGATAGGATACCACCATTCTAGTGAGTCTTTCACTTTGTAATTTTATAGTTCTGTACATTTCACTCATTAATAGAAATTGTGTATTAATGTATATATGTCCTCTTGCTATATATATCTTATATATCTATGTTATATTATTGGATCTCTTGCAATATATCGGTATATTTCTTTATTATATCTCCACTCTCATTTCATGCTCAAAATAATATGGATCATCTGGGTTGAAGTTGTATATTGTGAAAACTATTTGTTCAATCACATATCGACTCAAGTTGTTCCTTCAATAACTCTATTCAAATGATGGTGTGGAAAGTATCCTTCATTCATCCACCTTTGTATATTTGGATGTGCTGCCTAGGCTCATATTTCTGATGATTGCAGAAAGAAGTTGGATGTAAAAATTTGTGCTTGCATCATGATGGGATACTCTAAAGAGTCTAAGGCCTATAAATGGTTTAATCATGTCAAATGGAAAATCATTATCAGACAAAATGTATGGTTTGATGAGAATTCTTCTAGCCTCAAGTTGTTGAATTCCTCCTCTAGATTTCTATAGGATTATCACCTTGATGTTGTCCCTGAATCTAGTTCTCCTATTCCTTTTTTCGGTCCTTCGACTAGACATTTGAACTTTGTCCTTGTTTTGACTAGACCATCGACCTTTGATTCAATTAGTCCGTTGATATCTGTTTCAACTGGTTCTTAATATCTATTGACTGAACTTGTTATGAATTTTGATCGAACTTGTATAGTGAAAACCAATTCACATGTTTCTTGTCTACCTAGATGGGTGGCCAATAAAATTGAAGCTGTTGGACCTAATGGCGTTGATGTTTCCTCCATATGACAAACTCGAAGCTAAAGAAACATGCCATTGTTTCATTGTTGACTCATGTACTTGGAACTTATGATCCTATTACCTACTCATATGCTCAAGGATGATCTGAATGGGAATAAGATATGCAGATATAAAATAATTCTTTGTTGAAGAATAACACTTGGGACTTAGTTCCCCGACCGCAAGGAAATAATGTTGTGAAGTGTCGATGGGTCTACAGGACCAAATTTACCTCTAAAGTTATTGTTGAGTGACATAAAGCTCACTTGGTCATGAAGAGATTTTCTCAACAAGAAGGTATTGACTACATTGATTTATTTTCCCCTGTTGCAAAGATGAACTTTGTTCGACTGATTCTTTCCCTTCCTACTCATTTTGGATGGAACGTAGATCAAATGGATGTGAAGAGTGAATTTCTTCATGGAGACCTATCTAGAGAAATTTTCATGGAACAACCTCCTATTTTTTCTACATATTCTAACTTGGTTTATTGCCTCAAGAAGTCGCTTTATGGTTTGAAGCAAGATTCCCTAGTTTCGTATGCTAAGATCGACATTTTCTTTCTTCAACTTAGTTTCAAACATTATGAATCTGATCATAGATTCTATGTACTCCATACTAGTGGAGACACTTTGGTTGTTGTTGTATATGTTGATGACCTTGTCATTACTGGAAATAAAATTGATCTCATTTCTAGATTGAACAAACAACCTGTTGACTCCTTTGATATGACAGATATTGGTACTTTGCATTTTTTTGGGTGTTCAAGTATTACTACTGTGTGATGGTTTTTTCATTTCTCAATCTAAATATGTAATGGATCTTTTGACAATTTTTAAGATGCTCGATTGTAAACCATGTGTTACTCCTTTTCAATATGGAGTAAAGCTCACCAAAACTTGTCAAACTCGCACAGTCGATGCTATAATTTATACACAATTGGTCGGTAGTATTATCTATCTTACTCATATTCGACTGGACATTTCCTTTGATGTTAGTATGGTTTCTCAGTTTATGCAAGACCCCATAGAAAGAATTCAAAAAAAATTTCCGTTATCTCAAAGGTACCACTCATTTTTGTATCAAGTATTGTTGAAGATCAGATTCATTGTTTGAATTCACCGACTCTGACTGGAATAACAACACCGATGTTCAGAATTCCACTTTTGGCTATGTGTTTCGAATCAATACTGGATCATTGGTGTGGTCTTGCAAGAAACAAAAGGTAGTTTCCTTGTCGACTACATAAGCAAAATATCATGGCACCATTTAAGCAGTTACTGAAGTACTCTGGCTCTGCCAACTTCTGGGTGAACTTGGCCTTCCTATTAGACCTCAACTACAATCTACTACAAAATTAGAGTTCCATTCACATGATATAAAAACATGTTTCCCATATTAAGATGAAGCATGTTGATCTCCATGCTCACTATTTGAGACAATTGGTTCATGAGAACATTATCTCTCTTGAATATTGCATAATAGATGATCAATTTGCTAATATATTCACTAAACATTTATATTAAGTTGTATTTATCAAGCTTCATACAATGCTTGGGATTCAAGAAGTTTCAATTATGGGGGGTGTCATGATGACGTAATTTCACATCCTGAATCTCTAGAGACATGTGCTGATGGGAGGGTATTTGAACATCAAGTCATGATGGTTCATCACACTTTTCATGGAATCGGTTAGTCAAGAAGTCAACCTACATTTGGAAACAATCAATCAAGTGATTAATCAAATCTCTACATTACTCGATCGAGTAGTTGAAAAGTATGTTGGTCGGACAATCAACCAACAATCCAAGATAGTAGGTCAATGGATCGACCGACTCAGTAATTGACTAGGAGTTGGACACATGGATGGTCGATTCAAGCATCATTTTTGAGCCAAATTGACAATGTGGTTTAGACAGAGTCAACTCTAAAAACCAATGGTTATATGTGGAAAAGATCCTATTGATTTCATGGAATTTGGTTAAATATTGAGGTTATAAATAGCAGACCCAATGGGTCATTATAATAAAGTGATCATGTGATATCATTGTTGTGTACAAGATCTCCAATATGCATAGTGATGTTCTGATCACAATGTGTTGTGCTTAAGTGTTGTAACGATGTCTTAGACACCACCTTTTTTGTCATCAAAATTTAATTCCCTCTTCAATTATCTGCAATATTATTTTTTTGTTTTGTATGAGGTTCCACCCTATTCCCCAACATAAATATGATATTATTTATATGAAGTATTAGTCTTCAATAGTCTATGTATACTAAGTCAATTCCTTCTATCTCAATCAGTTAAGGTGTGGGTTTCATTTGTTAGGAAACCCGAGTTCAATACCCTTATGGCGAGTTTAGTCGAGAGGAGACACCCAAAAATATAGCCATGTTAAGGGTTGGTGCATTCTAGACTGGGTGCGATCCCCGAGTGATTTTGACGGCTTAGATGCCCCTGGGTTGTGGTTTTTTAGCCAATGGTTAAAATTTTTATCCCAACAGGTTATGGGCACATTTCTAACGAAAAAAAAATAGTCCATGTATCCTAGCAATCTCCTTGAAAAAACTATTTGAGCAATAACTCCCATCACTAGTTTTTCTACAAGGAAGAAAAGGCATCATCTTGGAAAACATGTCTACTACTACAAACACCAAGTCATGTTTTCTCTGTTTTCTAAGAAATTTTATGACAAAATACATCAATATATACTCCCATGGTACTCTACAAATAGGAAATGGGTTATAGAAACCTATATTCTAACTCACTCCCTTAGCCATCAAATAAATTATAGATCTTCGTACAAATTTTCCCACGTCTCTTCTGAAATTGGGTCAATAATATCTCTATTCTAATATACTTTGGATTTTATCCCTTCCAGAATGATTTTTTAATTCTCCACTATGTGGTTCTCTAACCAAATTCTCACACAATGAAAATTCAAGAGTACATAATCTATTACCTTTAAATAAATAATCTGTAGCGTAGCTAGGGGAATAATACGGGGTACCTAGGAAGGTATAAAAGGGGATATTAGTAGAGATGTATTTTTAAGTATGAAGGCCACTTTTAATAAATAAGGCCGAGTGTGTAAACAATAAATGTAAGAGGGCTTATTAGAAGGTTCCTCCTTGAGAATGTTCTTAGGTGGCAGGTGTAGAATTCCTGCAGAAACCCCGATAGATCTAGAATTCTAGTTAAATTGAACACATGCAATTTGTTGATATTCAAGAGATGAGAGAAAGTTTTTTCTCCATAAATCAGAGAATTATATTAATAAAAAATAAATATACATGAGCAACCATGCTCAAAAAAGAAGAGAGGATGTGAATATATAGAATTTCCAACATAGAAATTCTAGTAAAAAAAAGCTAGAAATAGATAAAATAGGTGTCATAAGCTAAGGGAGACCACATAGTTCGACCTAGACCACTAAAGATACATGTCACACACTCATTAATTTCCACAAGAGTTAAGTGATGCACATTATCTCACTTAAGCTCACTTAACTGACAAGAGAAGCAGTTCCAACTCACTTAACTGACCCAAAATAGTAGTTACTAATAATAGTAATGGCAAAAATCATTAATTAAGGAATAAATCTCTCACTCAAATAGGAGGTGCACATTCCTAATAATAGATGAGTTTTTGCATGGGGGAGTTGGAATAAATCATGAATAAATCAAGAAAATCAAGAAAAATCAAGAAAATCAAGAACCGGGAGTTGAGTCTTGATCTAAAATTAGCAGTTTTCCGTAAAATCTAGGGATGAGGCGCCTTTCTTCTCTATGTGGCCAAATTAGGTGAAATAAAGTGTAAATGAATGTATTAACCAAGATATAGGAGTATAATCTAAGTATAAACTAATGTAAGTTAGGATTATGCTCCAACAACAGGTAACACTATATAAAGTAGGTATGAGAAATGTAATGGGAAAGTTGACAAGTATTGTAATTGGAGCATATATTATTAGGAGGTTTCCCCCTCGAAGAGGCAAGTGATCAAGAGTGATTGCTTCCTTAAAATGATCTATTGTATGGTGTTGCCCTACCTAAAGGGTTTTCATATAATAAAGTGTGGGTTTCTTCTACATTATTCATGTATTTTTTGTATGAAATTATATATTTAGATATTTTTTGCTTACAAGTAGTATCATATCTCTTTCTTCAGCCACAAAAGGGGGGAAAAGTATTTTATTTTTGCAGGGTTTCAAAAGCCAAAGAAAATGAGGGTCATGACACTATGGACAAATATTGTATATTTATATGTAGAATTTTATGAAACTAGTTGTAGATATGAGTTCCTCTCGTAAAAGAAACCAATTTATAAAAAACAATTGTTCAAATAGGAGTGCGGGACAATTGTTCAAATAGGAGTGCGGGAGGCCAAGATATCATTGATTTAAAATCAACAAATTTTCAGGATTGTCACATGATTTTGCAGATTTTTGTAGCAATTGGTGCCAAATTTCATCAAAACAACTATAAATATGATTTCCTCTTGCAACTTCACCCCATTTCAATAAGAAAATCATCCAAATCAGATCTCCGAAAGTGAAGATATCGTTGATTTAAAATCGGTTATTTTTAGGGTTTTTCGTGACATGTAACATCCCGCTCTTGTGAGCACATGTTATCGACTTATTCTTTGAGGACACTTACGTGAAAGTGATTTGATTATAGTACATGGCTATTTGTTTCGATTATGGATTTGTATGATGATGTTGATGGTTGTGATTTATTATTATTTGACATATATGTATTGACAGATGCTATTGACGAGTTTACATGAGTGTGCAGGACACATTCTAGATTGTGGATGCCGCTGGTATCAATGGGCCTCCTTGGACTTCGGATTGAGTCAGGGAGTGGATTGTGTTTTGTTTGAGTATTCCATTTTATGCATATGTGCCAGATGATTGATTTAGTATGATTATGTATATGGATCAGTGACAATGTTTTGTTAATGATTGTAGGCTAACGAATGCTTTCTAATCTAACTCACATAAGGAGTAAAGTGGCCATGCAAAAAAATCACATATTTAGTGAGAGATGTGCAATGTACCTGTCACATCCTACTAGCACTCCCACCCTGGCTCAAATTGTAGGTTAATGATTACCTAGTTCGAGAGTTCCATGATGTAATGAGGGTAGACTTAGACAATTGCTCACAAAGATTTTAAGGGGCATACAATAAGGCAAATTCCTTATTCCTTAGAAGCCCCTAGTCTCGCACAAGGTCGCCCAAATGGAGTGTTGACTCCAAGGGTTGGACAACTACCAAAACCAGTCAAAGGTGAGTGGCACCCTTGGATCACGGAGTTTTGTCTTGAAGGGCACGTCGCATCAATAAAACTTGAGTAAATGAATCTAAGTGGCCTATAAAACTTTGAAAGAATAATTATAAACCTTGAAAATTTTAGGCGTTGCCAGATTTAAATAATTAATTAAATGATGAATTTATTAATTATAAATCCCAAATAAAAGTCTAAGCCTATTCAAAAATTTAAGCCTAAGTCTAAGTTTTGTAAGGAGACTAAACTAAATTATTAACTAAATTAAAAATGAATGAGGTAAATCAATTTAAGAATTAAGAAAAATGAAATAAAATCTAAAGATTGATTTAATACACATATGTGCAAGAAAATACCAAATTGAAATTTTAGAATAAGAAATGAATAAAGCATGAGAGAGTAGGTGTACACATAGAATGGTATCTAGAGTCTAACTACCATCAATGTAACTAGAATACGACTCCTATTTTAACTCTATCTCATATTTAGTAAGATGTCAGTCATTAAATGAGAATCTGGGGAATAAAGAGACAACTATGAGCAATTTAAGGAGCGTATTTGGGAAACGTGAGGGAAATTTACTTTTAATTAAAATAAAATATGTAATTACTTGTGCAACTTGGGGAGAGGGTGACACATGCAAGGGGGAATAATTGTAATTTATTAAATAAAAAAGAAAATTAATTGTGCATGTGTGGCAGGTGTTAGTAAGGAAATTCCTATAAAGCAAATGGTCTAGTGGGAAGGGGGATCAGACTGGTTATGGGTAAAGTTATGCTGCCAAATTATTTTTCACTAGTTTTACTTGTGAGAGTTGGGATACCCATCTTGAGATAGAGTGGTTGCTCTACCTTGCAAGGCAAATTGGGAGCTAGAGTGATTCTGGTTTAGTGTGAGTGGTCCCTTTGCGGCTCAAGAGGTTAAGGGGGAAGAAGAGTACCCTTAGCATTCGATGGGAGGTACCAGTGAAGTCTCGAGATTGGAAAGAGAAGGTGTGGATGCCGCACAAGCCATCAACTTGAAGAACATTCTCCTTATCAAATTCATTTGATCACGATATTTAATCTGGTTGTTAAATAAATCTTCTTGTATAAAATTTAATTTGCAACGTTATTCCATGTGCCAAATTGCACATGGAGCGTTTATGTTTAATATGAGATGTAATAGACCGGTAATTCAAATTGTTGTTAAATGTACGAGGACATTTTTTTAGATTCCATTGATGCTATATTGCATGGTTGTTGGTTAAATTTGTTGTGAAATTGCTTAAAGCTTGTGTAAAATTCTTGTATAGAGTTCATATTATACTAATGATAAATTTGTGTTAGCTTGGTTGAGTTTCCCTTAAGCTACGG
>JZKD02S0935783.1:0-10273 GCA_000966675.3 Picea glauca | reverse complement strand
TATTGGATAATAATTCTACATTGATATAACACTTGGATTATTTGGAGAAAAAGGATTATAATTATGCTATTACTGATTCACCCCCCCTCTCAGTAATCCAACAATAAGAGTCAATCAAATTAAACAAATAGGACCATTAGACTCCAATTGAATTTATCTTCTAAAGATACCAATCCACCAACAAACATTAGTCATAAAAATATGATTCAAATATTATCAACATTACACCCCAAAGTATGTGTTTCCTCTGATTATGGACGACAATGATGTGAAACATTAGCATGATCATATTCAGCCTTGTGAGAGGCAAGAGGAAGTCATTATGAAAATGGAGCATTCAAAATACTCTTAAAGGGTACAAATGATTTTAGGTCACAGTTTAGATGGATTAGCTTACCCAACGCAAATGAAGATACAATTAGAAATCAAAATTTAATGTAGTGATTGGGATCATATTTCTAATTGGTGATAAGCTTGTTGTGATGGGAAAGTCCATGAAACTGATAGCCTCAGGCTCTCAATAGTGTTCCAAGTAGAAAAACTATAAATTCCACTTCCTCGAACTTACACATGTCATAGAATAATAGGAAAGTGAAATAAAAAACAAGAGTGTATATCTTGTCTCTCCACTAGATAGGTTTTTCGCTCAAAGAATGAGACATATAATCCAGAAAACAAAATAAACAAGCTCATGAGTAAGAGAGATCAAAGAAAATATATTCTGACATAACCCAATCGTGCTTACCTTCCCAAGTTATGAATCATGTAATTTTTGGTTCAAGTAGCACTGAAGAATGTGGGGCTCAAGAGATTGATGAATTACATCACCCAAAAGGAATTCATATGTTGAACATTATTATCATGGATGATATCAAAATAGATGTTGAGAACTCAAAATTAAAATCCTTGAAGTTGTCTTGATATATTCCATTAAGATACTTACAACTCCCAAGCATTTGAATGGATTTGACTTGAGATAAGTGTGTAGTTCTTATCCATGATAAAAATAATATTACTTAAGAATGCAATCATAAAGAGTGACCTGAAATCAACAAATCCAGAGGATGGAAGATACCCTACAAGAAAATATCAGGTATGAAAATCCATCAAATTGACAGTGCTAGGATTAAGACCTTAGTTGACCAGTGAGTTGGGGAATAAAAGTATCGGTTCCCAAATATTTTCTAAAGAATATATCAGTAAAATATTTAAATAATCACGTTGTCTAGAATTGTCAAAAAATGCATCTAGCCAGTGTGAATGAATGTATCTTGTTGTTGTGTATGAGAGAAAGCTTGGGTGAAGAGAGATGCAAGATAATAGATGAAAATATTCCTTGAAAAACTAACTAAATAGAGAATAAGATATATGCAGCTAGTTCCCATAAATTAAAACTAAAAGTGCTAACAAAAAATAACTGAAACGAAATAAAAAACCAGCTAATCTTGTTATGCTAAAAAGGTCTATGCAGAAAATTCATGTTGGTTGAAAGTAATCGAAGAAAAAGTCAATTGGGAAAGACACCATTTGGAAAACTCCAAAAATGAGGCAAAATAATATTCTAAAGATATTCCTAGGAGTTGGAGTGGCATGGATTTAATATGGGCATATCTTAGTCACTCAAACTTTCAATTTACTATGTATGGGACATCAAAATCAGAACTTAAAAACAATATCAACCAAGCAAAATTTTCTGATTAGAAYCATGTAGGTGTGAATATAGGATAAATATGAGTGCCCATTTCATTACAAGAGGGAAATAATAGTATCCTTTTAAAATATCCCACTTGCGAGATAGACCAATGCTTCAAGAAGATTTGACATGGTGATCAAGCATAGAAATCAGTGATCTAAAAATTGCTCAACACATAGAAAATTTGAGAATGAAATGATGTAAATTTCGCCCCAAATTAAAATTAGATTGAAAAATCCAATCTAGGGAAAATTAGTGGGGAGGCTTCTATTTCTTTCCACCTTTGTTGATGATTGATGCATTGTTAATCCAAAAGTAAGTAAAAGTAAAGAAAAACAGAGAAGTAATTAAACAACTAGGAGGCAAAGGTAATGTTATGCAAGAAAAAGACATTAGCCTATTCTACTCTACTAATATCCTACGCTACAAATGGCTGAAAAATGAGTCATATAAAGTCATAATGTCAATGTATCCATCCATATAATCCCAATCCTGCAGACACGTGTTCAAGACAAAATATTAGAAACATAAATTGGAATAAAGACAAAGTGAAGGTGGGAAAAATAAAACATGATACACTCTATCCACTATATTAAACATGTGAAAATGATAATTCATGGGAAATATATCCAAGTAAGATATCTCCAACCATGCTTCAATTCTATAAAATATACCATGACTATCATAGAATTGATGGAGGGAGTTTAGGGGAAAGTAGCATACCGAATGAAGATCATGCATCGAATTTGTGTAAAGTGTGCTCAGTGAGAGAATATTCATGCTAATAAAGTTGTTTATCCATGAAGAAAAAACAAAATAATGAGGGCCTGACATAACCATTGATGTAGACCGAAGTGAATCATTATCTTGGCAAGCCTCCCTGGACTCATACTTCAAGCAACCATAAACTTGATATAGACTAGTGATATCAAATGATATGCATGGACTAGGACCAGCCATGATATGAGATATATATTCAAAATAATCATGAGAACCACTAGTATCAACAATATCAATAAAAGGGATACTTGGACAAGAAGATTCTCTATTTAAAAAAATGAAGAAGAAAAAGAAGAAGACATCCTTTGATACACATTTGCTACATAATTCACTTCATCCCATGAAAAAGGTTGATAAGGCTTGGTTGTAATTAGCTCATGGGAGGAGGCCTTATCCTCTCTATATTCCAAATGTGCATCACCACCCTCAAGCACTTCAAAATGGGTTTACCCCATTGAATTTATTTGAATAGAAAAATGGGTGGCTTCCTACAAAGCTAAACCATTAAAAAGATCAAGATATAACTAGAAATAAGTGGAAGAATTCACAAAATGAAAAGCTTCTCTAGAACAAGAGGGATTTTCATAAAGTGACTCCCTAAATGGTTGTTCCTCCTCTTTAAGAACATCGGTGATTGATTGTGAATGGGTAGGATCCACACTATGAATGATTTCACAATCTACACATTCTCCTTCAAAAAGGTTTTTCTCATGCAATCAAAATGTAGACTGTTGTGATAAAAGGGGTACTATGTCTTGTATGTTTATTTCTTCTCCTTGACTAAAATGATCAACATGATAGTTTTTCTCTTGCACGATATGAGTCTCTGAAATATATTGCATAACATACTCATGGTTAGAAGCAAGGAACAAACCACAAAAATCCTTAGAACAAGAAACCAATAATCTATCAGTAGTAGTAAAAACTTCTTGCTCTATGTCAGTTATAATAGGAGAATTTGTAAGAGTAGGGAAATCCAAATCAACATAAACTAATTCCATTTAATTGATGGGTGAGGAAAGATTAATTTCATGAATTCCCATATTTTTTTAATTAATAAAGTAATCAACATTTAAATTTCACTCCATATCTTTCTCTTCCATTCCTCATGATGGAAAAGATGAGATAGGACAATGAGAACCTAACATAACCATCGGTGTAACTTGAAGTGTCCCATTATTAGCATGAAGGCCCTCCTCTTGGTCAACTACAGAAAAATATGAACGTGAATTTACAACACAAGAGGTCTATTTTTCGTCACAAGGAAAGAAAGGGAGAATGGAGCGAGGGGAGGACACATAGGCTTCTTCCGAAAATTAATTATTTATCTAATATATATCCCCCATAGTAAATAAATATCTAGACATACAAAGTCCATATAAACCATTTTCATTTTCAACATTTTCATTTAAATCCAAATCAACATGTGAAGAAAGATTAAAACATGATTTAGATTTTTCATCCATTGGCTTGCGTGTTTAATTAATAAGAGAAACTAAGCATGAAATCAAATCATTGTTATAGGGATTATAATTCAAAGGAAAATTATAGAAAAGTTGACTAAGTCTAATAACAAAATATACAAGAGATTCATCTTCATTCTTCCTAAGATCTAGAATTACTTCATGTAATTTATCATAATCACAATTCTCAAAAGAATGCAAAAATTCATGCATAAATTGTTCCCATGTGTGAATAGAGGCAGCTGACAAAGTCTTACACCAACTCTTGACCCGACCAACAAAAGTGAGAGTGAATAGCCTGCAAATGACATATCCATCAGTAATATTGTGAGAACCATGAAATTTCCAGAATTTAAAAGCATGTTCAGATGCAGATATTTCACTCTTGCCATCAAATCTAAGTTGCGACAAGAAATGGGAAATATTTCTAAGATGTTTGGGAGGTATAGTACCAAAAAATCATCTCCATAAATGCATTTGAGATGGATCCATTGATAAATTAAAACAATAATTAACAATAACGACTCCACATGTTGAACTTGTCATCTGGCCCTCCTTCTAGTGCCATTTATGTTGATGGGTCCAAATGGCTTGTCATGAAGATGAGGGAGAACACTCGATGAAAGGTCCCAATTAGATCTACTCTAATTTGGTGTGATGTTTCATGTGAGTATATGGGCCTCGTTGTCTCTCAGAATTGAAAGAAGAGAAGGGAAAAAAACAATTGTCCCCCAAAAGTTCTAAATAATCCGAAGGCTAATCTGATTGTAAGAAAACTAATCTAATACGACTAATTATAAACTATCATGGGAGAAAAACTAAAAGAATGAGTATAGAGAAAGATAACACCATCAGAACTAGAAATAGTTCAAGTATTCTAATGATAAATGAAAACAACAATGATATAGATACATAGACAAATAGTTGTACCATACATCCATAACATCATTTCTATACCCACAAGGAAACATGTGACAACATAATAAATAGAAAAAAGTGCAAAAATAGTTCATACAAAAGAATCTTATCTACTCATATAGAAGATAAATGCATAAAGAATAGTCTCCAATACATCCATCAATATCACATATTTCTGAAGTGACTCATGTTCTTTATTACTTAGAAGTAATAGTACCATCTTTTGTTACAAAGGGAAAANTGAGAATGAAATGATGTAAATTTCCCCCCAAATTAAAATTAGATTGAAAAATCCAATCTAGGGAAAATTAGTGGGGAGGCTTCTATTTCTTTCCACCTTTGTTGATGATTGATGCATTGTTAAGCCAAAAGTAAGTAAAAGTAAAGAAAAACAGAGAAGTAATTAAACAACTAGGAGGCAAAGGTAATGTTATGCAAGAAAAAGACATTAGCTTATTCTACTCTACTAATATCCTACGCTACAAATGGCTGAAAAATGAGTCATATAAATTCATAATGTCAATGTATCCATCCATATAATCCCAATCCTGCAGACACATGTTCAAGACAAAATATTAGAAACATAAATTGGAATAAAGACAAAGTGAAGGTGGGAAAAAATAAAACATGATACACTCTATCCACTATATTAAACATGTGACAATGATAATTCATGGGAAATATATCCAAGTAAGATATCTCCAACCATGCTTCAATTCTATAAAATATATCATGACTATCATAGAATTGATGGAGGGATTTCAGGGGAAAGTAGCATACCGAATGAAGATCATGCATAGAATTTGTGTAAAGTGTGCTCAGTGAGAGAATATTCATGCTAATAAAGTTGTTTATCCATGAAGAAAAAACAAAATAATGAGGGCCTGACATAACCATCGATGTAGACTGAAGTGTCTCATTATCTTGGCAAACCTCCCTGGACTCATACTTCAAGCAACCATAAACTTGATATAGACTAGTGATATCAAATGATATGCATGGACTAGGACCAGCCATGATATGAGATATATATTCAAAACAATCATGAGAACCACTAGTATCAACAATATCAATTAAAGGGATACTTGGACAAGAAGATTTTCTATTTTAAAAAATGAAGAAGAAAAAGAAGAAGACATCCTTTGATACACATTTGCTACATAATTCACTTCATCCCATGAAAAAGGTTGATAAGGCTTGGTTGTAATTAGCTCATGGGAAGAGGCCTTATCCTCTCTATCTTCCAAATGTGCATCACCACCCTCAAGCACTTCAAAATGGGTTTACCCCATTGAATTTATTTGAATAGAAAAATGGGTGGCTTCCTGCAAAGCTAAACCATTAAAAAGATCAAGATATAACTAGAAATAAGTGGAAGAATTCACAGAATGAAAAGCTTCTCTAGAACAAGAGGGATTTTCATAAAGTGACTCCCTGAATGGTTGTTCCTCCTCTTTAAGAACATCGGTGATTGATTGTGAATGGGTAGGATCCACACTATGAATGATTTCACAATCTACACATTCTCCTTCAAAAAGGTTTTTCTCATGCAATCAAAATGTAGACTGTTGTGATAAAAGGGGTACTATGTCTTGTATGTTTATTTCTTCTCCTTGACTAAAATGATCAACATGATAGTTTTTCTCTTGCACGATATGAGTCTCTGAAATATATTGCATAACATACTCATGGTTAGAAGCAAGGAACAAACCACAAAAATCCTTAGAACAAGAAACCAATAATCTATCAGTAGTAGTAAAAACTTCTTGCTCTATGTCAGTTATAATAGGAGAATTTGTAAGAGTAGGGAAATCCAAATCAACATAAACTAATTCCATTTAATTGATGGGTGAGGAAAGATTAATTTCATGAATTCCCATATTTTTTTAATTAATAAAGTAATCAACATTTAAATTTCACTCCATATCTTTCTCTTCCATTCCTCATGATGGAAAAGATGAGATAGGACAATGAGAACCTAACATAACCATCGGTGTAACTTGAAGTGTCCCATTATTAGCATGAAGGCCCTCCTCTTGGTCAACTACAGAAAAATATGAACGTGAATTTACAACACAAGAGGTCTATTTTTCGTCACAAGGAAAGAAAGGGAGAATGGAGCGAGGGGAGGACACATAGGCTTCTTCCGAAAATTAATTATTTATCTAATATATATCCCCCATAGTAAATAAATATCTAGACATACAAAGTCCATATAAACCATTTTCATTTTCAACATTTTCATTTAAATCCAAATCAACATGTGAAGAAAGATTAAAACATGATTTAGATTTTTCATCCATTGGCTTGCGTGTTTAATTAATAAGAGAAACTAAGCATGAAATCAAATCATTGTTATAGGGATTATAATTCAAAGGAAAATTATAGAAAAGTTGACTAAGTCTAATAACAAAATATACAAGAGATTCATCTTCATTCTTCCTAAGATCTAGAATTACTTCATGTAATTTATCATAATCACAATTCTCAAAAGAATGCAAAAATTCATGCATAAATTGTTCCCATGTGTGAATAGAGGCAGCTGACAAAGTCTTACACCAACTCTTGACCCGACCAACAAAAGTGAGAGTGAATAGCCTGCAAATGACATATCCATCAGTAATATTGTGAGAACCATGAAATTTCCAGAATTTAAAAGCATGTTCAGATGCAGATATTTCACTCTTGCCATCAAATCTAAGTTGCGACAAGAAATGGGAAATATTTCTAAGATGTTTGGGAGGTATAGTACCAAAAAATCATCTCCATAAATGCATTTGAGATGGATCCATTGATAAATTAAAACAATAATTAACAATAACGACTCCACATGTTGAACTTGTCATCTGGCCCTCCTTCTAGTGCCATTTATGTTGATGGGTCCAAATGGCTTGTCATGAAGATGAGGGAGAACACTCGATGAAAGGTCCCAATTAGATCTACTCTAATTTGGTGTGATGTTTCATGTGAGTATATGGGCCTCGTTGTCTCTCAGAATTGAAAGAAGAGAAGGGAAAAAAACAATTGTCCCCCAAAAGTTCTAAATAATCCGAAGGCTAATCTGATTGTAAGAAAACTAATCTAATACGACTAATTATAAACTATCATGGGAGAAAAACTAAAAGAATGAGTATAGAGAAAGATAACACCATCAGAACTAGAAATAGTTCAAGTATTCTAATGATAAATGAAAACAACAATGATATAGATACATAGACAAATAGTTGTACCATACATCCATAACATCATTTCTATACCCACAAGGAAACATGTGACAACATAATAAATAGAAAAAAGTGCAAAAATAGTTCATACAAAAGAATCTTATCTACTCATATAGAAGATAAATGCATAAAGAATAGTCTCCAATACATCCATCAATATCACATATTTCTGAAGTGACTCATGTTCTTTATTACTTAGAAGTAATAGTACCATCTTTTGTTACAAAGGGAAAAAGTCATACTACATTCAACAAACTCTCTTTTATATAACTAGAGAGAGACTCCTCCAACCCTATGACTCTTCATTTTCTTTTATTTTTCATTTATTTTATGATGTTTCAAAAATGAATATGTGAGCATTACCAAGAGAAGTTGAACAAACTCATGAGTTGTCATTTTCTCCCTAAGGAAGTTTACAAATGATATTCGTTAAAAAACAATTATTGACTATGTCCATTAGCATTATGCTCTATTTCTCAAACGTTTTTGTGTGTTCATGGTAAAATTCTGTTGAATAATATCATTTTTTATTCTTCTCCTTTGTCTCATCTCTCTGTTGAGCTATTGCTGACTCAATTTCATTGCATGTAGCTTGAGATATAACAATTTGAAGTCTGCATAACCGATTCTTCACTTGAATTTGGGTTTCATTTTTGTTTTGAATTTTTGGGTAGTTTCCACTCATCATCAACAAATAATTTCAATCCCATCCTATTATTCTCTTCTCCAAATTTCAATCGAGCTATCCTGGGTCTGATTTTGTTACTTGTAGCTCTGGATCTAATTGTTTGAATTTGGTATGGCATTTTTTCCTCCAAATTCGTGGTCTATTGTTTTCTGCATTTTTTTACATATACCATCACCTTTCTAACTTGGATACCTATGTCTCTTCATTCCTATATCCAATACATTTCCAATGAGGTATCATAGGCCTCATTCTAACACATGTAGAAAATGTTATGGTCATTTAAAAATTATCACTCAACAACCATTGATCAAGCTCATGGGTTAATCTGGACCATTGATTTTCGAACCTGCAGAAAGAGGAATCCCACCTTCATAAGAGATCAAATCTTAGTGATTAGATATATTAAACCCCATGGATAGTTTGGCTAAGAGCCTAGGTGGCATGGGACCCACAACTTGTAGCATAATTTTCTCTAATTTTCCCTTTTTTGAAATTAGGAAAATAGTTAAAAATGAAATATCATACAATGAAAATAAAAATATATAGAAAATTTATTTACATTATTTACAAAGTTAAAAACAAAATTTACCCCTAATTAATCAAAAATAAAATTTACTAAAATTACCCTACCCCTGTTGAATTTGAACCTGTGACCTCTGAGGACGAAACACATGATTTTAACCATTAGTCCCATTCAAGTTTGGTGTTCATCTAATTTGTGAGAATTTTTTTACTCAGGAACATTAAAAAATAAAAATAATAAAAAATAATAAACAATAAATAAAAATAATTATATCAAAATAAAAATAATAACACAAAAAAACCTTAAATAAAATGAATGTAATTAAAAATGAAATAAATAAAAACAAAAAATAAAATAAAAACAAAACAAAACAAAACAAAACAAAAATAAATAAAATCATACATTACCCCCTCCCTTTTCATCATCGGGATTTCCTGTGGACTCATTCACACCTCACTTAACATTTCGTCGACAACAACTACTTAACTCGATCACCAACGGCCATCAACTTAAAACTCTCGACGATCACTAGCTCACGTGTGAACATATTTTTATAAAAATAATATTAAATGATATGTGAGTGTGTTTTTCCAGGGATATTAAAATACTATTTCAAATGGTAAGGTGATATGGTGGTCGGGTCGTTGGGAAAGGAGGTGGGTGTGGTAAAAATTGAGTGGATTCACCGATGACGACGTTGATGATCCACTCCTGACCATCAAGTATTAAACAAATTTATAAAATATTATTAAACCATTTTCCCTCTTAAAAATTTATTTATTTCCCTTTCCTTTGTGCACTTTTTATTATTGATTAAAATAATAATCTTTGTGCGCATGGTTGTTGGTGAAATGTAATGTGAGTGTGGTAACTTATCGATGATGTGCTCCTAACTACCAAGGATTCCAAAATAAAATATTATGCTATCCCTCCACTACAAAATTTACAATTATTATTATTTAATTAACATTCCCATAATATATT
>JZKD02S0935750.1:0-13846 GCA_000966675.3 Picea glauca | reverse complement strand
ATAACATTGTTTATACACCAATCCTATTTCAAAGGACATTGGGTGTTTTTTAATGAGAATGGGGTGCTTTGTATTCCATAGTCTAATTGTAGTGGGATTTGTCATGGTAGTTGGTTTTTTTAGTTAAGATTTTTTTCTTCAAACTAGGAACACTTGGAGAAATATAAAGAAATTTTGAGATTTTGGGTTAGAAATTGAAATTTATAGTATGAGATTTTTTCTTCAAGGTAAGAATATTTGGAGAAACATAAAGAAATTTGAGATTTTGGGTTAGAAATTGAAATTTGTATTATGAGATGGAAATTGAAATTTGTACTATGAAATGAAACATGGTTAAGAACATGTTATTCTTAAGAAGTTACAAGTTCAAATCCAAAGGAAGATTAGAAATTGAAATTGAAATTTGTATTATGAAATGAAACATGTCAAATTCAAAGGAAGTTACAAGTTCAAATCCAGAGGGAAGTAGATTCAAATCCAAAAAGAAATAGATTCAGAAGGAGGAGAGGTGTAAACTTTATCAACATTCTGTAAACTTTACCAATGTTATTAGCATGTGAAATATCTTTTCATGGGAATTAATGTGGAGTATCTTTTCATGAGACTTAATGCAGTTTGACAATGACAATCAGTGACAATCACTCTCCCTACCGGATTCCCTATGCATTGCCCTTTGATGAAATATTTTTTAGGTTCTTTGACAAAAACCATTGGCATGCATATTGCATTTGATGCATGAAGATGGGCATAATGAGCATATGAATTTCATGGACCATCCATGAGACCCCATGTGAGACATATGGACCATACATTCATTGTCGTGTGTGTCTCATGGACCATCAGACCCATATGTATGTTCTCACATGAGACATTAGGACCATACACTCATTGTCGTGTGTCTCATGGACCATCCATCAGACCCATATGTATGTTCTCACATGACATTTAGCCCATCTCCATGCATTAAATACAATATGTATGCAACATGGTGAATGGTTTGTGTTAGACGAAGTGGAAAGTTTTTTTGGCCAAGGGCGGTGCAATATCCATGGCAATGGATGTACCTTGCTGCAGTCTGAAAATCTCTCATTTGTGGAGGAACAGTAAGAGGAAAATCTATCAATCATTAGAGGAACAATAAGAGGAAAATCTGTCATCCAGTCACGGGTTGATCAAGAATTCTCATAGTGGAGGAAACAATTGTCTTGGTGAATACAACCACAATTAAGAAAAGAATGTGGAATACAAAGTTAAAAACGTTTCATTTGGTATATAGGTTTCAAATTCTAACCCAAAATCGTTTCAAGTGCTCTACCTTTATTCTTTATTTATACTCATAGATTTTGTACGTTCACTTTTGCATTTTTTTTATCATTATTGTCTTCCACTATAATTTTTATCTCTTTTCTAACTTAGTTAATTTAGAAATTTCACAACTAGCTAAAAATACTAAACATGCTCAATAATCTTTGACTTTGGGCATTTCTATGGATTATTTCAAGTTTGATGATGCAATGAGCACATTGTATTTAGAATTAAAATTGGGGAGCAAGATATGTAAGGTTTCTCTTGTCCTACGATGCTAAATAGTTTATCGATGGACTTTCAAGGATTGAGGGTTAGGTCCTTTCTCGAAGAAAGGGATTTCAAAATCTTAAAGTTCCTTTTCTTTCACTCTGGTGTAACCTTGCGAACCAACAATCAATTAGTTATGAATGTCTCATCCCTATATCTTGAGATAGGTAGAGTTTGTGTATTCTTATCTTTTTGAGCTTGGCCTATTGTTTTTATGCATTTTTGTCTCTCTTGTTGCTCACAATTTTGACTATGAAGTTACCAAAAACATGTTTACGCTAGAAGTTATTTGTGCATCGAACCCTTGTTCTGGCCACCTACAACCAATGATACAAAATAACCATGTTTCTCTAACAAGTGCTACAAACATTTTGTGAGTTCAATGTTTGGTGGCATGGCACGTGAAGGCAATGCATAGCATGGCATGACATGTGAAGGCAAGGCATGAAATGGTGTGGCATGTGAAGGCAAGGCATGGCATGGAAAGGAAATACAAGGCATATGATGGAAAAAGGCATGTCATGGCACATGAAGGCATGTCAAGGCATGGCTTGGAAAGACAAGGCAAGGCCTCACTTGGCAAGGCCTAACTTGGCAAGACAAGGCAAGGTATGGCATTGCATGCAATGGCATGAAAAGACAAGGCAAATGAAGGAAATGAGAGGAATGACATAGAAAGGAATGGCATGGAAAGGCAAGGCATGACAAGGAAATACAAGGCATGGGATGGCAAGGCATGACATGGCACATGAAGACAAGGCATGGCAAGGAAAGGAAAGACATGGCTTGGCAAGGCATGGCATGGCATGTAAAGGGCAAGGTGATCAAGGTGGATATTGGTGGCCACACACCTATTCCAACTAGCTCCTTTTGTCAGTTTTTAGTTCAATATGTTTTTTGTACTTCTTTGTAATAGTGGGTTCTACACTTTTGAGGTTGTCTGGATCCCTACACATCTTCCAGGAAGATACTGGTGGTCTCCCACCTAATCCAATTGGCATATTTTGTATGTTTTCATGTCAACACATCTTGTTGTACTTTTGGGACCATTTTGGGGCCCTAAATAGTGTTATTTTGGCTCGTCACAGTCAAACTGTAGACCACTTAAGAGTTTGATGGCGTAATGCATAGTTCTCGAAAAGACCTTTCCAATGTGCTATAACGTGTCTAAAACAGAGATCATATGCAAAAGATACGACCCTGACAAGTTAATGTACTAACTTACTCAAACACGATCCACATGACTTTTGACATTTTATCTCTTAGGGTTAGGTTTTTGGATGTCTAGGGTTTTGACATTCCTGTTTAACATAAAAAGGCATTAAGAACCTCATTGTAGTCATCTTCTTGCGAACGAATGTAGCCATCACATTTCTTTTTAGAGATAAAACTGTCACCATTCTAGCGAGTTTTGCACTTTGGATTTTTACAGTNGTGGCATGTGAAGGCAAGGCATGGCATGGAAAGGAAATACAAGGCATATGATGGAAAAAGGCATGTCATGGCACATGAAGGCATGTCAAGGCATGGCTTGGAAAGACAAGGCAAGGCCTCACTTGGCAAGGCCTAACTTGGCAAGACAAGGCAAGGTATGGCATTGCATGCAATGGCATGAAAAGACAAGGCAAATGAAGGAAATGAGAGGAATGACATAGAAAGGAATGGCATGGAAAGGCAAGGCATGACAAGGAAATACAAGGCATGGGATGGCAAGGCATGACATGGCACATGAAGACAAGGCATGGCAAGGAAAGGAAAGACATGGCTTGGCAAGGCATGGCATGGCATGTAAAGGGCAAGGTGATCAAGGTGGATATTGGTGGCCACACACCTATTCCAACTAGCTCCTTTTGTCAGTTTTTAGTTCAACATGTTTTTTGTACTTCTTTGTAATAGTGGGTTCTACACTTTTGAGGTTGTTTGGATCCCTACACATCTTCCAGGGAGATACTGGTGGTCTCCCACCTAATCCAATTGGCATATTTTGTATGTTTTCATGTCAACACATCTTGTTGTACTTCTGGGACCATTTTGGGGCCCTAAATAGTGTTATTTTGGCTCGTCACAGTCAAACTGTAGACCACTTAAGAGTTTGACGGCGTAATGCATAGTTCTCGAAAAGACCTTTCCAATGTGCTATAACGTGTCTAAAACATAGATCATATGCAAAAGATACGACCCCGACAAGTTAATGTACTAACTTACTCAAACACGATCCACATGACTTTTGACATTTTATCTCTTAGGGTTAGGTTTTTGGATGTCTAGGGTTTTGACATTCCTGTTTAACATAAAAATGCATTAAGAACCTCATTGTAGTCATCTTCTTGCGAACGAATGTAGCCATCACATTTCTTTTTAGAGATAAAACTGTCACCATTCTAGCGAGTTTTGCACTTTGGATTTTTACAGTCTCTTTACAATTCTTTCATTAATAGAAATCAAGTATTGTTGTATTTCTTTGTTTTTGGAAAGTTTCATGAGTAGTTCATTGTAATTTCTCTACTTTCATTTTGTTCGGAACATAATTTGTATCACAAGGCATGACATAGCATAGCATGACAAAGCATGGCATGGCATGACATGGAACGTGAAGGCAAGACAAGGCATGACAAGGAATGACATGGCATGGCATAGCAAGGCAAGGTATGGCAATGAAATACAAGGCATGGGATGGCAAAGCATGGCATGGCATGGCATGGCATGGCACGTGAAGGCAAGGAAAGGCATGGTGAGAAAAGGCATGACATGGAAAGGAAAGACAATGAAAGACATGGCTTGGTAAGGCACATCATGCAATGGCATGTTCCATGCCTTGTCATGCCATTCCATTGCATCCCATTGCAATGCCATTTACATGCATTTTCATTGCCATGCCATTGCCATGCCAATGTTATGCCTTGCCAAGGCAAAGCAAGACAAGGGAAGCAAGGAATGGCAAGGCGAGGCATGGCATGGCAATACAAGGCATGGGATGGCAAGGCAAGGCAAGGCAAGGCATGGCATGGCACATGAAGGCAAGGTATGGCAAGGCATGGCATGGCATGGCAAGTCAAGGCATGTATTGCAAGGCAAGGTAAGGCATGTCATGGCATGGAGAGGCAGGGCAAGGCAAGACATGGCATGGCATGGAAAGGCAAGGCATGGCATAGCAAGTGAAGGAAAGGCATGGCATTTTAATGAAGCAAGACAAGAATMCCATAACAACCATAAAATGAAGCCAAARTTTTGATAATTTATAAATCTAAAATATTTGTTCAATTATTCTCTTAACATACATGTGGTCATTCAAGTAGACCATCAAGATCACTTCTAATATTGATTGTCTCCATTAATTTCTCGTGCTCAGAGTAAGGCAAGAAGTAGTGTACCTTTGATGAATTCTTATTTCGCATTGTTTATAGTTGGAGGTTTGTACCAACAACCAAGTTCGTAAAGTGGCATATGACTTGACATAGTTTATAATCTTGAAACACCTAACTACCTTTCTTTGATGTTCTTTCATCCCATGTTAGATATTATCCTTTAATAACCATCGATTCAATCGAACTAAATGACCAAAGCATAAAATATTGATGCTAGTTATTCAAAATTTAATGGAAGGTTTCAATGAACCTAGCAGTACGAGATCTGAGACATGATCAAAATCTATTGAAATACTTGATTGGTCCTCATCAAACTGAGATAATTTTGTAGTTATACATTGACCAATGGGGAGTGATACATGATCTCATCTATCAACCCAGTTTGTCAATTCACAATCATTTCATTCATTACTACTACATGGACCACAGAAGCAAGAGAGTTTTTTCGTCCATATTTCAACTATTGCATTATTTGATGTTCTAATTGAATGGAATCCACGGGTGCCTTGGATTGTTTTACATTCATACCACTATGATCGATCTAGATCGACCACCTCTCGAAAATATCTATGTACATGTCATTTCTTGTGTGATTGGTATTCACAGGTTCTCGTTCCCTCTCTCATTATTGAAGAACACCATTAACCAATGGATTTCACATCTCGAATGATGGAAGTAATTATGAACTTCATTTCTGTAAGGTAGCTACAGAGGTAGTGGGGGGGCCCAGAGGGCCTATAGTGATAATAGTGGAGGTCATTCAATGTAAGGTGGACTAGGTCCACTATATTATTAAATAAGGCCCACTATGGTAGTTANCCAATAACCAACTCAAAATGATGCTCCAAAGACTGACACCTATCATGTGGATCCAAATAAGAAGATCCATCCACATAGTGGAAAATGGTCGTAGCAGAATCTGGAAGGAATAATATCATTATAAAATATGTAGGATGGACACTGATAATAATAATTGGCTCTCGATTTGTCACATTGATGCTCTCTACAGAAGGTGGATTAGAGTCATCAAATAAAATATGAAAATGGTTGTCATCCAAGAAATGACAACTATCCATATACCAATCATTACAATCGGCCTCTAAATCATACCAAACATATATTTCTTGATTATATTCATCTTTGATGTCTGTCATAAGAAATATATGTTGCATGTTATCCAATGAATCTTAAATACTACGGAAACTATTATTGAGGCCATTTGCAAGGTCATGCAATCTAGCATTCAATGTGTCATACAATTTGAATTTGAATGCGTCAAGAATTTCCTTGAGGATTTGAGAGGAAATAGCGATATGATCACCTTATGAACTCTTTGGTCCCACAGCCGTCACGAAAAAACCCAAAAAATAGAACAATAAATTACTGCAGAAAATCGCGACGTTTTCCGGAAAAATTGTTGAATTTAAAATGTTCATAACTTCACTTCCCAGACTCTGTTTCAACTGATTTTTTTTTTGAAATTGGGTGAAATGTGAGAGGAACTCATATCTATAATTTGTTTGCGCAAATTTGGCCTCCAACTGCTACAGAAATAAAAAAAATGTGTCGTCGTCCGTGGAAAAAACCCTGAAAATTTGCAGATTTTAAAACTTCAATATTTTGACTTCCCGGACTTCGTTTCAAACGATTTTTTTTTCAACTTGGGTGTTTTTCTGAGAGGAACTTAGATCTACAACCGGTTTCTGCAAGTTTTGCACATAAATATACCGAAAATTTATGAAATGTCGCGGCCCTCTTTTTTTTTCTCAAAAAAAAAATCTGCAAAAATAAAAAATATTTGCCTACAATGTCTGCCAAGGAAAGTGCTCTGATACCACTTGTTAAAAACAAATGACTAAATACAAAAGCACCACAATAGATATACAAGAACAATATGCAAAATCTCATTTATTACTATCAAACCCTTGAGGTAGGGCAACATCGTACAATGGATCCTATTATGGAAGGGATCCTCTCATGTTCACTTGCCTATTCAAGGGGGCATCATCTTATTGAGCTACTGCTCCAAATACAATAATTCTCTTCATGTCTCATTACATTGTTTGAACCCCTTTATATAGTGCTACCATCACCTGAGAAATCTTTATATAGTGCTACCATCCCCTGAGAACATTCAAGAGGAGAAATCTTCTAGAAGTAGAACCTTCTAAGAAGTCTTCTTACATTTATTATATCTAACTACCATAGTGGGTCTTATTTAATACTATAGTGGACCTAGTCCACCTTACATTGAATGACCTCCACTATTATCACTATGGGCCCTCTGGGCCCCCCCACTACCTCTCTAGCTACCTTACAATTTCTTACCTGTGTAACGCTCTTTTTATGCATACACCTGATCCATCATGCTCCATTTTCTCGTGCACGGAATCAAAATAGTTCCAAATGTGTGGTACCTTGAGTTTTTTGTGCAACATACAGAACCATTGAAATACACGAACATTCTTGAACTAGCCTGCACAACCATCTCTGACCAAACCCAATGTTGATCCATCTATATGTTCTTCTCCTTAAGGTGATTGTAAAACAACCGAAAGCAATGTTGTATGTAGGCTAAGTCATGGCATCGATCATCACTTATGTAAAAGTGACACTCCTTCAATATAACTATGTTTTCTTCATTACGATTTGGCCCATGCCTTTTTTTCCAAATGAAAATTTCTNCAGTCTCTTTGAGATACTTTCTTCTCTGGCTCTACCATTTTTCCAGGTTGGCATAGTTTCTGCCGGAATCACATCAATGAGAGAATACTTATGAAAAAGCGACTTAAAGTAGCCAGATAAAGGATCACAAGTTGCTTTATGCCCCGATATCTCAGTCAGTGAAGTTGTGAGATTTAAATCTCCTGCTATAATCATGTTTTTCTTGGCTAACAGCCTCGAGGCCTCCACCGAAGCCCAAAATTCCTTTCTATTCTGACATGGTCCATAGACATTCAGAATCGAAAGCTTTCTTTTGTCCTCATTGGAGTGCCCTGTCAAAAGTATACCACCAATACTTAGAAAAGGGTCAAAAGTGAAAAAATTTGGATCCCAAGAGGCAAGTAATCCTCCAGAAGTCCCCACTGCACTCACAACGCAAGTCATCCAATCAAGTCTTAACTTAAGGATGAAGGATCTTGCCTTGTCCACTGTTACCAAAGTCTCCTGTAATAAAATGATACTTGGGGAAGTAATATGTAACAATATTCTCAAGGAGTTTTGTTTCAGGGGTCCCCCCACCCCTCTAACATTGAGGGAAACAATAATCATATCTTATCCCTAGCAAGGGCTTTTAATCCTCTAAGCGCCCCGAGATCAGAAGTGGTAGTTGTTGTAGGCAACGGGTTTAAAGTAGCAGGGGTTCCCCCACCCCTCTAACATTAAGGGAAACAATAATCATATCTTAGCCCTGGCAAGGGCTTTTAATCCTCTAAGCGCCCCAAGATCAGAAGTGGTAGTTGTTGCAGGCAACAGGTTTAAAGTAGTTCTCGCCCTCCTGCGAGCGCTACACATTTTTAAAGGTGAGACTTCGAACCCTAAGCCCCTGTACCAAGTAGGGTCTGTTGTTGACCAGCTCAGCGTCCCATGGCATTCAAAGGTAGAGCATGTGGTTTCCTTCCTTACCACCGGTGAAGTTCCAAAAAAAATGGGAAGCGATAAGGGATTTTTAAGCCTATGCCTGGAAGGTAACAAATCAATGAGGAGATTGTCTAAGGCATTATCACTGAGTTCAGATTCTGTATAGCCTGGTACTGGGTAAGCAACCAATGAATGTGCGTCTAAGGAAGGCTTTTTGGACTTATCTACAAAGGGAGTCATCTCGGGAGGGTTTGTGGCTGAGTCACATACAAGACATAAATCAAAAGGAAAAACAATAGATGCTCTAAAGCAAGAAGACAAAGAAGAGGAAAGAGTAGTATTCAGGTGTTGATGCTCCCATAAAGACAAAGACAAGTAGAGATTTGGGAAAAAGAGTCTTAACTTACCAGTAAAAGAAGTGTCGTCTGTAGGATAACTTTCAAGATCACTATAACCTGGGAAAAAAGTCTGAGTATCTTCCTCCTCCAATGGAGTCACTGTATCACCCAAAGTATCCGTTGTATCCTCCTCATCCAACAAGGATCCATAAATTTGTGTGCAGTCCTTCCGAAGGTGCCCAGTCTTTCGGCAAAGAGTGCAACGAAAAGGCAGTCCCAAGTAGTCCAAGCGCTAGACAAAAAGAAGACCGCGCCATTCTATTTCCAGAACGTCCAGGAGACCTCCATGGACGTAGATTTCAACTAAAATTTTTGCCATTTTCTTATTCGGGGAGAGGAGGTCCCCTTCCTCAATTTTTATGAAACATCCTAAAGATTTCCCGGTCGCTTCCATGGCTTTTTTATTCCACAATTGTAGTGGAAAACTTGGGAGGAGCACCCAGATGTGTCTGTAGCTGAAGTATTCAGTAGAGGGATTAAAACTTAAACGCCACCGCTTTAGCATTAGTCTACCACCATCATAACTCCAAAAAAGTATTCAGAACCTTCTCTGAATCTTCTGGGTTTTTAAACAAAAATGTCATCCAACCTCTAGGTAGAGTGATCAACTCAGGACAATAGCACAAAAAAGGTATCAAGTATAACTTCATCCAGTCCTCCAAGACAGATGAACACCTTGACCTATAGGCTATTCTACCCACCAGGGTACAGAGCGAAAGTGTGCACGAGTCCTCCAAGCCGATGTCCATTCCAAGGACTAACTTTTGCTTAGTTTTTTTTGGCTTCTTGACTTTTGCGGGTCGGTAGGAGGGATTTTTTTTGTGTAATCTTCCCCTGTCCTATTCCTCAACACTTCCAAAAGCTGAAAAAAACTCACTTTCATTTCCCAGAACTCGACCGTAAGGATCTCGAGCTTGAACCCTTTGTTGTGGAGCTATTTGACACTCTAAAACCTTTTCTGCAGAGTCAAGCACAAGGCCTTGTCATTTGGTAGAGTTGTGCTTAAGTCCAGAGTCACTCAGAGAGGTAATGAAAGGTTTTCCCACTGTCACGTCGACTTTATTACAAAGCACAAGGTGACGGATATGGTTATTAACTACTAAGTGCTCATCCACCGAGGATAAAAAAATCTCCTCCTCCCAATGCACCTTGTTAGCTGCGCTAATAAGTGCATTGACATCATGGTCCATTTTGGAAGACACTTGGAAGCCCAGTATCTCTAGAGAGTAAGACAAAAAACTCCTAAAACCTAGCGAGTCTCGTCGGGGTAATGAGAAACACGAGGTAGGGTGTCTTAAACAATGGAGAGGTGAAAAAAAGAAGAAAAATGAGGACTGTTCATAATTGTTGATCCGTAACTGCTTCTGTCAGTTCAAACTACAACTAACAAAGCAACAATCCTACCTTAAGAGCACAACAACCTGTGACTAAGACATGGTTTTGAGCTTCTTACCAGTAGTTCCGTGGTATGGACCATTATGTTGATCTGCTCTGAGTGATAATATTGGCTTTGAATATCATTTTGCAGTTGAAGGGTGTAGTTCTCTGTAAAATAAACTATTGATAACACAATACCAACTGGAAATGTATCTCTGCATATTCTAGAATGTTCATCCTTCCATCAAGCCACATGGACACGCTGGACATAATGTTGTGTCTTTTCGACAAAGTATTTCATGAAGTCACATACTCGTACCAGAGAAGTCACCAATTNATCCTGCCAGACATCCTTTACCATAGTGGCGAAGCTTTCCTCTCCTAACCATCCTGGGTTGAATTTGAAGGGATAAGAGACTTTTGGGAAACCTTGTCCGAGTTCAAGGCAAATCAGAGCGTGATCCGATAGAAAGGGAAGTTGTACCCATGACCTGTACCTTTGTGTTGTTGCTAAGACCTCCTTAGCAATATAAAACCTATCCAGTCTCTTTGAGATACTTTCTTCTCTGGCTCTACCATTTTTCCAGGTTGGCATAGTTTCTGCCGGAATCACATCAATGAGAGAATACTTATGAAAAAGCGACTTAAAGTAGCCAGATAAAGGATCACAAGTTGCTTTATGCCCCGATATCTCAGTCAGTGAAGTTGTGAGATTTAAATCTCCTGCTATAATCATGTTTTTCTTGGCTAACAGCCTCGAGGCCTCCACCGAAGCCCAAAATTCCTTTCTATTCTGACATGGTCCATAGACATTCAGAATCGAAAGCTTTCTTTTGTCCTCATTGGAGTGCCCTGTCAAAAGTATACCACCAATACTTAGAAAAGGGTCAAAAGTGAAAAAATTTGGATCCCAAGAGGCAAGTAATCCTCCAGAAGTCCCCACTGCACTCACAACGCAAGTTAGCCAATCAAGTCTTAACTTAAGGATGAAGGATCTTGCCTTGTCCACTGTTACCAAAGTCTCCTATAATAAAATGATACTTGGGGAAGTAATATGTAACAATATTCTCAAGGATTTTTGTTTCAGGGGTCCCCCCACCCCTCTAACATTGAGGGAAACAATAATCATATCTTAGCCCTAGCAAGGGCTTTTAATCCTCTAAGCGCCCCGAGATCAGAAGTGGTAGTTTTTGTAGGCAACGGGTTTAAAGTAGCAGGGGTTCCCCCACCCCTCTAACATTAAGGGAAACAATAATTATATCTTAGCCCTAGCAAGGGCTTTTAATCCTCTAAGCGCCCCAAGATCAAAAGTGGTAGTTGTTGTAGGCAACATGTTTAAAGTAGTTCTCGCCCTCCTGCGAGCGCTACGCATTTTTAAAGGTGAGACTTCGAACCCTAAGCCCCTCGACCAAGTAGGGTCTGTTGTTGACAAGTTCAACGTCCCATGGCATTCAAAGGTAGAGCCCGTGGTTTCCTTCCTTACCACCGGTGAAGTTCCAAAAAAAATGGGAAGCGATAAGGGATTTTTAAGCCTATGCCTAGAAGGTAACAAATCAATGAGGAGATTGTCTAAGGCATTATCACTGAGTTCAGATTCTGTATAGCCTGGTACTGGGTAAGCAACCAATGAATGTGCGTCTAAGGAAGGCTTTTTGGACTTATCTACAAAGGGAGTCATCTCGGGAGGGTTTGTGGCTGAGTCACATACAAGACATAAATCAAAAGGAAAAACAATAGATGCTCTAAAGCAAGAAGACAAAGAAGAGGAAAGAGTAGTATTCAGGTGTTGATGCTCCCATAAAGACAAAGACAAGTAGAGATTTGGGAAAAAGAGTCTTAACTTACCAGTAAAAGAAGTGTCGTCTGTAGGATAACTTTCAAGATCACTATAACCTGGGAAAAAAGTCTGAGTATCTTCCTCCTCCAATGGAGTCACTGTATCACCCAAAGTATCCGTTGTATCCTCCTCATCCAACAAGGATCCATAAATTTGTGTGCAGTCCTTCCGAAGGTGCCCAGTCTTTCGGCAAAGAGTGCAACGAAAAGGCAGTCCCAAGTAGTCCAAGCGCTAGACAAAAAGAAGACCGCGCCATTCTATTTCCAGAACGTCCAGGAGACCTCCATGGACGTAGATTTCAACTAAAATTTTTGCCATTTTCTTATTCGGGGAGAGGAGGTCCCCTTCCTCAATTTTTATGAAACATCCTAAAGATTTCCCGGTCGCTTCCATGGCTTTTTTATTCCACAATTGTAGTGGAAAACTTGGGAGGAGCACCCAGATGTGTCTGTAGCTGAAGTATTCAGTAGAGGGATTAAAACTTAAACGCCACCGCTTTAGCATTAGTCTACCACCATCATAACTCCAAAAAAGTATTCAGAACCTTCTCTGAATCTTCTGGGTTTTTAAACAAAAATGTCATCCAACCTCTAGGTAGAGTGATCAACTCAGGACAATAGCACAAAAAAGGTATCAAGTATAACTTCATCCAGTCCTCCAAGACAGATGAACACCTTGACCTATAGGCTATTCTACCCACCAGGGTACAGAGCGAAAGTGTGCACGAGTCCTCCAAGCCGATGTCCATTCCAAGGACTAACTTTTGCTTAGTTTTTTTTGGCTTCTTGACTTTTGCGGGTCGGTAGGAGGGATTTTTTTTGTGTAATCTTCCCCTGTCCTATTCCTCAACACTTCCAAAAGCTGAAAAAAACTCACTTTCATTTCCCAGAACTCGACCGTAAGGATCTCGAGCTTGAACCCTTTGTTGTGGAGCTATTTGACACTCTAAAACCTTTTCTGCAGAGTCAAGCACAAGGCCTTGTCATTTGGTAGAGTTGTGCTTAAGTCCAGAGTCACTCAGAGAGGTAATGAAAGGTTTTCCCACTGTCACGTCGACTTTATTACAAAGCACAAGGTGACGGATATGGTTATTAACTACTAAGTGCTCATCCACCGAGGATAAAAAAATCTCCTCCTCCCAATGCACCTTGTTAGCTGCGCTAATAAGTGCATTGACATCATGGTCCATTTTGGAAGACACTTGGAAGCCCAGTATCTCTAGAGAGTAAGACAAAAAACTCCTAAAACCTAGCGAGTCTCGTCGGGGTAATGAGAAACACGAGGTAGGGTGTCTTAAACAATGGAGAGGTGAAAAAAAGAAGAAAAATGAGGACTGTTCATAATTGTTGATCCGTAACTGCTTCTGTCAGTTCAAACTACAACTAACAAAGCAACAATCCTACCTTAAGAGCACAACAACCTGTGACTAAGACATGGTTTTGAGCTTCTTACCAGTAGTTCCGTGGTATGGACCATTATGTTGATCTGCTCTGAGTGATAATATTGGCTTTGAATATCATTTTGCAGTTGAAGGGTGTAGTTCTCTGTAAAATAAACTATTGATAACACAATACCAACTGGAAATGTATCTCTGCATATTCTAGAATGTTCATCCTTCCATCAAGCCACATGGACACGCTGGACATAATGTTGTGTCTTTTCGACAAAGTATTTCATGAAGTCACATACTCGTACCAGAGAAGTCACCAATT
>JZKD02S0935728.1:0-13846 GCA_000966675.3 Picea glauca | reverse complement strand
AATACTTTTAACCTTGAATAAGAGATATAATGAGATCCTCACCTTAACATGGAAACACAACAAAATATTGAGAGTGGCTTTACTAGTATTAGCTATCATTGACACCAAGCATGCCTTCCAACTTTGAAATCTTCAAAAGAAGCCATAAGACTCTAAAAATTTTTATTGGACATCATAGCATGGTTTTGAGAATGGGTTCAACTCACTGGTTGAAAATAATTTTGACAAAACTAGAGGATGCATAACACACAAATGATTTGAACAAGGAAGGATTGAATGACCAAAATATAAATAATTACAATACATAAGATTTTTTAATATGAAATAATACCAAGGGTTAGTAGAGATCCATCTTAGAATGAGGGATTTGAATAGGTTTTATGCTTGTGTTAATCATATAGACATTCTTGAATGCTTGACCTTCCCTTTCTCTTTCCATATGATTAGATATAAAAAAATTGAGGTTGAAACTTCAAATTTACTATTTGATGGTTTAATGATATAGAAAAATTCTATAAAGGTAAAACGAAAATGATGTGCATAAAAATAAATAGTCAACATCAATATCAAATCCATCCATAACCAACTAAACATAGAATTGAATTAACAAGTAAAGAAACATCATGAGAAAAAAAAGGAAGATGTACTCATCATTAAAAAACAGAATAGTCATCATAAATTTATCTAATACACCATAATGGAAAAAATCCCTTTATAACACTACCTATATATATGTATGTACAATGGTAGTTGCTAAATCTTCTAGAAGGTCTTAGAAATCTAGTTGTACCACACCAAACAAATTTATGTGAACGTGTAAATGTTGTGTTCTACAAGGAATAAATCCATATA
Source organism: Picea glauca (assembly GCA_000966675.3). NCBI lineage: Eukaryota > Viridiplantae > Streptophyta > Pinopsida > Pinales > Pinaceae > Picea > Picea glauca. The sequence goes on along the minus strand of JZKD02S0935728.1, from coordinate 12,994 downwards.
TCGACCATATGATAAGCTTTCCCCAAGAAATTTCTTCAATCGTCAACTGCTTGCCTCAACATGTACAGGACTTGGACATTTTGATCGTATCGTGTAAGAGCTCTGACCAACACTCTTAGGATTGAATTGTCAGTAGATACCATGCAATAGTTTCCTTGGAGTGCAAGTTATCAAATGACCTGTATTACAAGGATGACCTCTTTGATGAAACCACACTTAGGGTGCTTCCAATCCCCCATACTAATGTTTCCCCTTTACCTCGATACTCACACTCAACTATTATATATTCCCCTTGCACTTATATAGATATGGAACACACCCAATCTGCTTTCGAAGACACAAATGACCAGGAAATGTCCTCTTTTGTATCCACTATCCATAATTCATGAACAAAGCTCCAAGAAATAAGAAGATACTTACATCACCAGATTTCCAAACAACAAATTCAATTCCATGGCCACCTATTGGGTTGTAACCAATCACTGAATACAACACAGAGGGATTATTCGCTATGGAATTCCCCACATTGTTCCCCACATGCATTACCATGTGAATTGAACTGCAATTTAAATCAATTCAAATGCAGGACTATGTATTGCACCTACTAAGGTACCACAACAACATATTTGACAGGCACCCAAGATTCTACTACTACTTTTATAATCTCANCTCATCTCATATTAGAAATGCTAGCCCACGTATTAAATACTTCCTATGCTAGAGGCTTCATATTGACCCTCAATATTCTAAGATGTGGTATAGAACTGATGAATATGGTCATAGGTGTGATTGATTTATGATTGAAGTACCATAAATAAATCATATTCAAGCAAAGGAAATATGCCTCCATATGAAATATCTCATGGAATATACACCCCTTCCAAATTTACTCATTGAAGAAGAATCCAAATCAAAAGATAGTGAGAATGAACTGACACACCCTTTTAGAAGACAACTTCTCAAGTATATAGATAAGGATTTCCAAACAAATGAAATAATCTCGATAGAAGAAGAATTTCAGTTATTATTGGAGAAAAATCCGATTGAATCCCAACAACAGATCATGTTGGTTGAGTCGAGTGTTCATATATTGACTCCTCAAATCGAAGTAACGTCGACTTCCCAGTCGACTCCTGTAATAAATAGAAAAACATAAAATCTCTCCATTGTACCAATTTATAAACCTTCGTGTAAAGTCACAATGGGTATAAATCATATACCCATATATGAAGGAGATGAAGACCCCAAATGACATTGGTTGGTTTGTGAAAAATTCTAAGATGGGACCAATATTAGAGATAAAGACAAACAAATGGCATAATTTGGTGCCACATTATGAGCTAGAGCTCTCACCTAGTTCATGAACTTCATAGAAAAACAGATAAGGTCAAAATACAAAATTAAACAAAACTTCCTAAAATTATTTAAGACTCAAGACGTTAGGGACCCGGATGATAAAAAATTCAAGGAAATCAATAAAATCCCAAGAGAAATAGTAAGGGAATATGAAAAAAGATTCAAATATATCCTCAGCCATATTCCACATGTCAATGATGAAAATCTCTTAGTTCAATGGTATGTTGCAAGACTTCTATAGAAAATCAAAGCTCCATTAAAGATGTATGACATTCAAACATGCGAAGACACCTTGAAAAAGGACCAATGCATAGAAACACATAACGATCGACCATTAAAATCCTCAACGATAGAAAAAATAGTAGACTACAAGATAGACATTATATAACAATATTTAAAAAAATATGGCCATCAAACAGAGCAAGATTTGGTGCACCCTTTTCTCTAACAAAGGGAAAACAAAGGATTATTAAAAATTTAATGATGCATTATATCCCAACATCGGTCATATCCAAATTGAAACCTTCTACGATATTTTTCAAGCCGTGAAAAATCATGTTGTTGGAATATTCGCCAATACTGAGAGGGGGAGTGAATTAGTATTGAGCACTTTTTACCACTTTTAACCAAAACATGTAAACATAAATTTATCAACATTTTATCACTTATGATTGCATTCAAGATACCATGAAAAATTCCATTCAAAAATGCATAGCGCATAACCATAGATACATAATGCACAAGTATTTTACTTGGAAACACAAATGGGAGAAAACCACATAATGATTTATTATATATCATAATATTAACCTGCCCCATGATTTGTTTCAAATCATGTTGTATACCAGAAAAAATGTCATGTTTCTTTAAGAATGGGGGAATATTCGAAACGAAATCGAACTGTGGTGTATCAGTATTGATATCATCCCCAAGGATCCGATCATCGATATCATCCTCAGCAATAAAATCATCGATATCATCCTCAAAAAAAAATCATCGACCTCTATCACAGGGATCAATTCATCATGATCACGCTGTCGATTTCTCATTTTTCTAGATATAAGTCGACCAGGTCTCTTATTTTTAAAATTGATATCTGGACTACTCTGTTTCTTATGCCTACCCTTTTTCTTGACAGCTGGTTCATTTAAATCAACCCGAATTGGCTCAGGATTAGGAACAGTAAGGATTTTATCCTTTAGATCAACCAAANTTAAAGCTTCTAGAAGGTCTTAGAAATCTAGTTGTACCACACCAAACAAATTTATGTGAACTTGTAAATGTTGTGTTCTGCAAGGAATAAATCCATATATCGACCATATGATAAGATTTCCCCAAGAAATTTCTTCAATCATCAACTGCTTGCCTCAACATGCACAGGACTTGGACATTTTGATCGTATCATGTAAGAGCTCTGACCAACACTCTTAGGATTGAATTGTCAGTAGATACCATGCTATAGTTTCCTGGGAGTGCAAGTTATCAAATGACCTGTATTACAAGGATGACCACTTTGATGAAACCACACTTAGGGCACTTCCAATCTCCCATACTAATGTTTCCCCTTTACCTCAATACTCACACTCAACTATTATAGATTCCCCTTGCACTTATATAGATATGGAACACACCCAATCTGCTTTCGAAGACACAAATGACCAGGAAATGTCCTCTTTTGTATCCACTATCCATAATTCATGAACAAAGCTCCAAGAAATAAGAATATACTTACATCACCAGATTTCCAAACAACAAATTCAATTCCATGGCCACCTATTGGGTTGTAACCAATCACTGAATACAACACAGAGGGATTATTCACTATGGGCTTCCCCACATTGTTCCCCTTATGCATTACCATGTGCATTGAAGTGCAACTTAAATCAATTCAAATGCAAGACTATGTATTGCACCTACTAAGGTACCACACCAACATATTTGACAGGCACCCAAGATTCTACTACTACTTTTATAATCTCATAATGCTCTACCGTAGTCAATAAACCAATCCCTCTAATTATAGGACCATTATGATTAGCCCAATTTTATCCAAGCTATATGGAAGTATTTTGGAAAAGAAGATAAGAATATGGCTATAAATCCATATAAAAAGAGCTAAAGGTAAAGCCATTTTCAGAGGTTATAATTCAACTATGGACCACCTTATCATGCTTAGGATCATTGTAGAGGAGTGTTACAACAATAAAACTAATCTCCTTTGTTGTTTCATTGACTTTAGGAAATCCTTTGACACCGTGCCTAAGACCAACCTTTGGAATAGGTTAGAAGAGATAAAAGTTATGTTGTAGGGGCTAGTCAGCCCTACCGACTAGACCCGAAAATCAACCTAGTTGGATATTAATTCATTTGATCATCTAAATCAAGTAGGTGATTCGATCGACTAGCCAACTAGGTCGATTGAACAAGATAGTTAGGAAATTGTAACTTCCATATAAATGAACACACACGTATATATCTAAATATGTAACAGAGGAAAGAAGTTTGTTGTTGTACACAATAAATTGAATATTGTTGGTTCTCCGACTACTTTGTGTGTGATTCCTTATATGTGTATGTGTATGTGTGTATAGTGGTGTGTTGTATATATTTATCTATGTGACAAACTACTAGTAACACCTGCATACTTTCCCCTATATTACAACATTGGTTTCCTTGATGATAGTTCTGAACTTGGACATGTAAAATAATGTGCACATAGATTTTAATCATGGAAGACATACATGAGTGGTGGGAGCGAAAGATAAACAATTACATGAAGAATTAATCAAGGAGAAATTGACTAATGTTGGAAAAAGTGTGAGCACAATTCTTCATGGAGATTCATGAACGATTCCTTGAAGTCATTCCAGAAGCATTATTTGAGTACCTTAACCGACCTTCTAATGTGCAAACTAATTCCATATGAATAGTTAATGCTAAAAATAACCAATAGGGGTAAAAAAAATCTAAATGAGTGGTTTGAAATAATTTTCCAAGACTATATCAAATAACAAGCTATTGAAGATAGCTCGTCAGTCAAAACTGTTAAAGATAAATTTTACACCGATCTGCATGTCGATTTCCTTTGTACCATTCAATATTTGTTGCACAAATTTTCACTAGATAAAGGATTCAGAGATATCGTTGAATACCAACCTCTCTTAAGTACACCTATGTGAAGTTGTAATTAGGATAAAAACCAAGACAAGTGGGAAGAATTCTTAGAAGCCAATTGCAAGGGTACAAAAGAAGCCTAGGACTATTTCCTGAATAAATGAGCATATCAATAATGGATACCATTGATGAATTCAAATAAGTCAAACCAGTGATGGAGGGCTGGATGATCCATGAGATGCCATAATTTGAGTCAACCACACCAAGGAAAATAATGTTTGAAGAAGGGAGGAAGGAAAGTGAAAGAGAAGACATGTTACATTTAATAAGGAAGAATACATGATGAATGTATATCCATAAACTATCACATGACATCTAGAAATTGAAGTGGGATAAAAGGACAAATAAGAGAGAAGATATGTGAAATGCGAGGGGTCCTCGAAGCTTAAACAGAAAGAACACTAAGGAGCGACAAGTCGTTGGAGCGCATGAGAAATCTGAGTTGAGCATGGTTTGAATAGAATTGGAAATATAGGCATCCTTCAGAGTTCCTAGGAGGAGTACAATTTTTCAGTTGACAGAGGCAAGCAAAGTCACCCATCAACAAATCGACATAGACAAGGTATGGATATTGATGAGTTGGGACCCGTGATATTCTCATCTCATATTAGAAATGCTAGCCCACGTATTAAATATTTCCTATGCTAGAGGCTTCATATTGACCCTCAATATTCTAAGATGTGGTATATAACTGATCAATATGGTCATAGGCATGATCGATTTATGATTGAAGTACCATAAATAAATCATATTCAAGCAAAGGAAATATGCCTCCATATGAAATATCTCATGGAATATACCCCACTTCCAAATTTACTCATTGAAGAAGAATCCAAATCAAAAGATAGTGAGAATGAACTGACACACCCTTTCAGAAGACAACTTGTCGAGTATATAGATAAGGATTTCCAAACAAATGAAATAATCTCGATAGAAGAAGAATTTCAATTATTATTGGAGAAAAATCCGATTGAATCCCAACAACAGATCATGTTGGTTGAGTCGAGTGTTCATATATTGACTCCTCAAATCGAAGTAACGTCGACTTCCCAGTCGACTCCTGTAATAAACAGAAAAACATAAAATATCTCCATTGTACCAATTTATAAACCTTTGTGTAAAGCCAAAATGGGTATAAATCATATACCCATATATGAAGGATATGAAGACCCCAAATGACATTGGTTGGTTTGTGAAAAATTCTAAGATGGGACCAATATTAGAGATAATGACAAACAAACGGCATAATTTGGTGCCACATTATGAGCTAGAGCTCTCACCTAATTCATGAACTTCATAGAAAAACAGATAAGGTCAAAATACAAAATCAAACAAAACTTCCTAAAATTATTTAACACTCAAGACATTAAGGACCCGGATGATAAAAAATTCAAGGAAATCAATAAAATCCCAAGAGAAATAGTAAGGGAATATGACAAAAGAGTCAAATAAATCCTCATCCATATTCCACATGTCAATGATGAAAATCTCTTAGTTCAATGGTATGTTGCAGGACTTCTACAGAAAATCAAAGCTCGATTAAGGATGTATGATATTCAAACATGCGAAGACGCCTTGAAAAAGGACCAATGCATAGAAACACATAACGATTGACCATTGAATTCCTCAACGATGGAAAAAATAGTAGAATACAAGATAAACATTATATAACAATATTTAAAAAAATATGGCCATCAAACAGAACAAGCTTTGGTGCACTCTTTTCTCTAACAAAGGGAAAACAAAGGATTATTGCAAATTTAATGATGCATTATATCCCAACATCAGTCATATCCAAATTGAAACCTTCTACGATATTTTTCAAGCCATGAAAAATCATATTGTTGGAATATTCGCCAATACTGAGAGGGGGGGTGAATTAGTATTGAGCACTTTTTACCACTTTTAACCAAAACATGTAAACATAAATTTATCAACATTTTATCATTTATGATTGCATTCAAGATACCATGAAAAATTCCATTCAAAAATGCATAGCACATAACCATAGATACACAATGCACAAGTATTTTAGGTGGAAACACAAATGGGAGAAAACCACATAATGCTTTATTATATATCGGAATATTAACCTGTTCCATGATTTGTTTCAAATCATGTTGTATACCAGAAAAAATGTCATGTTTCTTTAAGAATGGGGGAATATTTGAAACGAAATCGAACTATGGTGTATCAGTATTGATATCGTCCCCAAGGATTCGATCATCGATATCATCCTCAGCAATAAAATCATCGATATCATCCTCGAAAAAAAAAATCATCGACCTTGATCATAGGGATCGATTTCTCATGATCATGCTGTCGATTTCTCATTTTTATAGATATAAGTCGGCCAGGTCTCTTATTTTTAAAATTCATATTTGGACTACTCTGTTTCTTATGCCTACCCTTTTTCTTGACAGCTGGTTCATTTAAATCAACCCGAATTGGCTCAGGATTAGGAACAGTAAGGATTTTATCCTTTAGATCAACCAAAACCTCTTCCAAAGATTTCCTGGGAACAAAATTGCATCTTAGTTTCTTGCATTTGGGTGGCTTCTGGATAAAAACAAGGGTTTCATCTATAGATGTAGGGCTTTCTTGCAGATTGACATGTAGGTTTTCCATAGAGGGGTTTGATTGACAGAGAATAGGAGATTCATTGAAATGCAGAGGTAAGTTTGATACATTTTCAGGTAGGGTAAACCCATTTCTATACACGAAATTTTCCCAACTATCCCCAGCTTTAGAAAAATGTGAAATCAGAAGAATTCAGATGAGGCCATGATGGAAAATTCTTGATTGTGTGTTTAGTTTTTGTCTCTGATAGAACTTGGCCATTTTTTGCAGGCTCCTAAGTAGATAAATGACATATTCAAATTGAAGCCTAGAAATACCATCAGTAAATGGACATGATACAAGAAGACCAGACCATATCTACCCTCATAGGTAACAAATTGCTTAAGCATCAAGAGAAAGCCATGCCATCGTGGTTTAAAAAGAACAATTGGTGTACCTTTTGCACAGTAACGCAATTTCTTGGAGGCCATGAGTAGATGCTAAGGCATGCCTTTGAACTTGAGGTTTTTAAACCATTGAGCTCCATCGTGGGATAGTCCAGTAGCCTACGCAATCGAAGCCTCGGTCACCTCTAAATGTAAATCCCCAATTTTAGCCCTAGTGCTATCAAAAGTCTGAGCGAAGGCTTGAGCCACTTTGAGTTTGAAACCCTCAAATCATTTTATGAACCCATCCCAGCCATAAGCCACAAAGTCGTCTATGGCATCATCATGTGAGAGGAGAGCTTGTGAACCATTGGTCTCGATCCTCACCACGGGCGCCATCGATATGGTCACACATAAACAACAAGAGTAGCGAAAGGTGGGGTGTGTTTGCCAACACACGAAATGTAGGATGAGGTCTGCATATTCGGGAGGAACTTGGTACCTAAGGCTTTGGAAAGCCACCATAGAAANCATTTAAATCAACCCGAATTGGCTCAGGATTAGGAACAGTAAGGATTTTATCCTTTAGATCAACCAAAACCTCTTCTAAAGATTTCCTGGGAACAAAATCGCATCTCGGTTTCTTGCATTTGGGTGGCTTCTGGATAACAATAGGGGTTTCATCTATAGACGTAGGTATTTCTTGCAGATTGACATGTAGGTTTTCCATAGAGGGGTTTGATTGACAGAGACTGGGAGATTCATCGAAATGCAGAGGTAAGTCTGATACATTTTCAGGTAGGGTAAACCCATTTCTATACACGAAATTTTTCCAACTATCCCTATCTTTAGAAAAATGTGAAATCACAAGAATTCATATGAGGCCGTGATGGAAAATGCTTGACTGTGCGTTTAGGTTTTGTCTCTGATAGAACTTGGCCATTTTTTGCAGGCTCCTAAGTAGATAAATGGCATATTCAAATTGAAACCTAGAAACACCATTAGTAAGTGGACATGATACAAGAAGACCAGACCATATCTACCCTCATAGGTAATAAATTGCTTAAGCATCAATAGCAAGCCATGCCATCATGGTTTAAAAAGAACAATTGGTGTACCTTTTGCACAGTAACGCGATTTGTTGGAGACCATGAGTAGATGCCAAGGCACGCCTTCGAACTTGAGTTTTTTAAACCATCGAGATCCATCTTGGGACAGTCCAGCAACCTATGCAATCGAAGCATCAAACACCTCTAACTGCAAACCCCCAATTTTATCCCTAGTGCCATCAAAAGTCTGAGCGAAGGCTTGAGCCACTTTGAGGTTGAAACCCTCAAATAATTTTATGAACCCATCCTAGCCATAAGCCACAAGATCGTCTATGGCATCATCATGTGAGAGGAGAGCCTGTGAACCATTGGGCTCGATCCTCACCACGGGTGCCATCGATATGGTCACACATAAACAACAAGAGTAGTGAAAGGTGGTGTCTATTTGCCAACACACGAAATGTAGGATGAGGTATGCATATTTGGGAGGAACCCAATACCTAAGTCTTTGGAAATCCACCATAGAAACCATTTGGAGCATTGAGTGGGTAGTAAACCGGAGGACATGTAGAACGAAAAACCACTCTATGAAATGAATGCCAAACCCAAGCTCCAAAAATTACCACTTCAAAAAATGAATGCATGCCTGTGTTATGCAGAATGAAGGAGTGATGTTTGAAGGTGTGAGTGACAGTCCTGTACCAGGACGACAAGACTGTGATATTACTACTAGGGGTAGGATTCATATTTCAAAATAAACCAAATACGTGAATGTGAAAACAAAAAATAATCAACGAGTAGAATGGCTAAGTCATAACCCCAAGGTGTATAACTCATGCATTATGGTAAGGGATCAACCAATAAAATGATAGGTTTACAATATTTAAAGGTTTATGAAAAAATTAGATGCACTTAGGTGTTATCCCATTTGCAAAAGAAAAATACACAAACTGTATGATGCCCTCAAGACAAAGCTTGTTCTAATTTCATGCTTACAGTCTTGAAATTGAACAAGAGAAACGATAGATAAAAATGATGAACTCATACACACAGCTAGTCAAACGAATATTTTCAAAACCAAAAGATGATAGAAATGTTCACAAGGAGAAGGAGGCAGCTACAGAAAATTTTATCTCATGAAGATGACATTTTACAAGGATAAAATTGACATGAATATTTGGCTTCCAACAAGGCGCCAACCTAAAGGAAGCTATAACTCCCTAAATTCTCCAGCTCCAATCCCCTATAGTTTACAAGCTCCAACCTAAAGGAAGCAACGACCCCCAAGATTTTCCAACTCCAACCCCCTAATTTACAGGATCCAATTTGAAGGAAGACATGACTCCCTATATTCTCCAATGCAAACTAGAAGGACTCTCCAAACCCCTTTTCTTGACCCTTCCTTCCTCCCTGAAATATAAATGGAGTCTCAACCTGTCACTACTATTGTCACTGTCATTGATATTGATACATCATCGTCAACCTGCCACTATTACTGTCATTGATACTGATATCTCATCATCAACATCATCATCAATAAAACTGGATCCATTCACATAAGTCATATGCCAATATCACCAAGAACATCTCTCAAAACATATTCCCAACATCATCAATATATGCATCAAACCATGTGCCAACACCTTCAATAAATGCCTCAAGCATATGCCAAAATCTCCATGATCCATGTTATTCATCAAACCATATGCCAAATATATGCCTCAAGCATGTACCAAAACATCCAAAATATGCCTCAAACCATGGGACAAAGATATGCCTAAAAAATGTTCCAAACCCTCCAAAATATGCTTCAAAGCATATNTTATGGTAAGGGATCAACCAATAAAATGATAGGTTTACAATCTTTAAAGGTTTATGAAAAAATTAGATGCACTTGGGTGTTATCCCATTTGAAAAAGAAAAATACACAAACTGTATGATGCCCTCAAGACAAAGCTTGTTCTAATTTCATGCTTACAGTCATGAAATTGAACAAGAGAAACGATAGATAAAAATGATGAACTCATACACACAGCTAGTCAAATGAATATTTTCAAAACCAAAAGATGATAGAAATGTTCGCAAGGAGAAGGAGGCAGCTACAAAATTTTTTATCTCATGAAGATGACATTTTATAATGATAAAATTGACATGAATATTTGGCTTCCAACAAGGCTCCAACCTAAAGGAAGCTATAACTCCCTAAATTCTCCAGCTCCAATCCCCTAGTTTACAAGCTCCAACCTAAAGGAAGCAACGACTCCCTAGATTCTCCAACTCCAACCCCCTAATTTACAAGATCCAACTTGAAGGAAGACATGACTCCCTATATTCTCCAACACAAACTAGGAGTCTCCAAACCCCTTTCCTTGACCCTTCCTTCCTCCCTGAAATATAAATGGAGTCTCAACCTGTCACTACTATTGTCACTGTCATTGATACTGATACATCATCATCAACCTGTCACTATTACTATTGCTGATACTGATATCTCATCATCAACATCATCATCAATAAAACTAGATCCACTCACATAAGTCATATGCCAATATCACCAAGAACATCTCTCAAAACATATTCCCAGCATCATCAATATATGCATCAAACCATGTGCCAACACCTTCAATAAATTCCTCAAGCATATGCCAAAATATCCATAACTCATGTTATTCCTCAAACCATGTGCCAAATATATGCCTCAAGCATGTACCAAAACATCCAAAATATGCCTCAAACCATGGGACAAAGATATGCCTAAAAAATGTTTCAAACCCTCCAAAATATACTTCAAAGCATATGCCATAACCTCCAAGATACAAGCCTCAAAATACATATAAGAATATACCTTTCAACATGTGAACAACCTAGTGCATGAGATATCATATATTCAATCCTTCCTCAACTTCAAGATCAAGAAGATATCACCTTCCTTAATTTTTTCAAAGATCTGTGATTCATCCATTGTTAACCCATGGATATTTGTGCTTTGTTCCACTGCAACCCGCGTACATCCATGCTTTTCTCCATTGCAACCTACGAATAACCTCAAAAAATTGGTACAGACACCTCCATACACCTTTCTCTCCTTGACCTCTTTTCTCCTAGGCCATATTTTCTTTGTTGAGATCACCAATCCTCCTAGCAAAAGTGCAGACTCATTTATACTAGCTTCATACCATAAAACACACACTTGCTTGGATAAACAAATGAGAGGTTTTTGCTGTGTATTTATACTTTTCCAAGTGTCTCCTTTACTTGAATTTAGGGTTGGCTTGTAACTTTTTATTACAACAAATATTTCTCCTTGAATTGATTTGGGTCCGACTTGTAAATTCTTTGACCTTAGATCCGGAGCTTCTTGACCATACTTCATGGATTCAACTTTAAGAGAGAAAAACTTCTCAACCGTGAGGAACCACATGGTGTGCCACCTAGCGTTGGAAATGACATGACGAGGACTATCAATCTATGGAGGTTTTGCATGCGTTTTCAATGTAATTTATACTTTCTTTATTCAAACAAATTTGGGCTTCATGACCACACCTTCAGGTCTTCTTAACCATTTAACCACTTAACCATATTTTCATGGGTTCTTGTATACTTCTTCAAAGCATCTTCCTGTGAGGGCCATGTTTAAAAATAGGCCATAAGGGAACCACTTTGGAGACTTATTCAAAGACAACCATTACTTCCAGAAGATTCCAAACTTTCCTTGGGGCTTCTTCCAGGGTTGACTAGGCTTGACATCAATGACAACCAATATTCCAACACATACAACTAGATATTTTCTACATAATTTTAAAAATGCCAAGACAAAGTGGTGCCACATCTATAAATAAAAAAAACATTCAACACAAGAGTGTTGACTAAATGGGAGAAATAAGTCGAATGTGCACACAGTCTATCATACACAATCCACTACACAAAACATCGACCAAGGAACATGGAACGAATATTGAGGCCATGGTCAAGGTGTTACCAAGGAAGAGGAGGCTTTAGAGGAGGATGTGATCAATGAGGTCAAGGATGTGCATTTGATAATATAAGCTAGTATGCTGCTCTCTTATTGAGATTAAGGTTATGACTAGATAACACAATACAATTAACATGAGGGATAAGAGGATTCTTAAGTTGCCTTCAAACTTATATCACCTCAAGCCCATGACTAAGCAAGGGAGAACCAACTTCGCTCATTGATGCTTTTCTAGACAAATATTTAAAAAAGAAAGAATAGTTCAAATTTATTTTGAACTATGCTTGTTTGCATTGGGTAAGTTATGGATGTGAGGTGGACATAGAACATAGAAGCAATAACTAGTATAGTATAATAGAGATATAATTTGAAAACATTAGCGAACATAGTATAATATACATATAACATAGAAAACATAATACTAGAACATGATAATATCTTTGGACAATGACACTTATAGCTTGATGAGTGTGTGTAAATTTTATCTATATTCATAT
>JZKD02S0935706.1:0-13846 GCA_000966675.3 Picea glauca | reverse complement strand
TGTGCTTAAACAATTTTATGCCTATTGAAATATTATTAATGTTCTCCAAGTGATCATCAAGATTATGCAAGTCATGAACAACATAAATAATAAATATCAATCACACATATGATATGCACAGAGACAAATATTCATGAGGAAACCCATAAAGAGAGAAAACCTCTTCTTAGAATGATAGGGAGTCTTTTAAGTTCTGTACATCATCAATCTTTGAGAACCAACTCAAAATGAGGCTACAACCTCTTCTTTAACAAGCTGAAACTTGTAGAGAGCACCAACCCTCTGGTTTTTCTAGCACCCACTAGAAGGAAGCACCAACTCCTTGAGTGTTCCGAAACCAACTGGATGGAAACACCAACTTCCAGTCACACATGCACCAACCTGTATAACAAAGAACAAAGGTTCTCCCTTGCACCACCCTACCACCCTGGTTTTTCTGGATGCAACCAGATGGAAGCTACAACTCCCTATGTTCAGGCACCCACTTAAAACTATAAGGAAAACATTCCTCCCTAGCACCACCCTACCACCCTGAAATATAAATATTTGCTTGCTGAAATTTATTACAGTGATACAATATTTATCAAAGGCTTACCAGTCTCATCACTATTGTGCTACACTGCTATGCTCTACTTGCATTAGTGTCTTCCTTCTTGCATATTCTTGCGCTTAAGTTCTCGTATAGTCTACTGTTTTCACCATTTCTGCTTTGTCCAACTTATGTTCTTCATCTCTGCATTTTCTCCCTCAGTTCATGCTGTGATATTCATTGCTTACAGTTTGACTACTTTTTACATAGAAACAACAACCTCTCTCCGTCACAACATTTTTCTTTTATTCCTGCTCTCATCATCCGTTACATTCTGCATCTCCAACGCTCAAGTCAGGAATCTAAAAAACGCTCAGGAATCATGATTCCAACGCTCAGGAACAATGATTCAACCACTCAGAAACAATGATTCAGTTAGTGTAACTGAATCATAACTGATCAATAAATCACGAGATGAAACAACAACCCTTTAATCATATTCAGTTTGATCAGTGTCGTTGGATTATACATGGAGGTGATTTTTGATTTTTCAATGCGTAACCTCCGATGTGGAGCCTAACAACGCTATCTCCTTCCCCAATCTTCTGTTGATGTGACCTTGGGCGATGATATCATATGACCATGAGATTGCAGGCACAACCAAAGGTGGTTTGAGATCAATCCGTTTTTCTCCCCACAATTCACTATAGAGCTCCACGTATGCTTTCTCCAAAACCGTGGTTTCGATTGTGGCCCGCCTTCAACATTTTAAAGTTCGCACACCTTCAATCCCCACAATGCGACGGGACCGTCGATCTCACGATCTTGACAGTGCTCTTGAATTGACAGTTTAGATCTGTCCTTTCAAGTTCTATGGATTAGATCTAACCTTCCTAAATCAACGATTGTGATTTACTTCGTGATCTGGGCTCCAAGAGTTTCAAATCTCAAACCCTTCTTTTCACCGTACAACAATCTTTCAGAGTCGATGATCTGCGGAAAGTTGTCCTTCTCAATTGACGACTCTGCCTCTACTTTGAGAATTTGAACTTTCAACCAGATGAATGGTTCTTCAGCCCCTTACTCGATTCAATGGTTGATATCTCCTTCGCTACTTCGGCCTTCAACGCTTTCAATTCTCAACCTTCACACTCTCCCAGAATGCTTTTAGCTGGAGTCCACAGATTCCTGTCACGTGTCCTCCTCAAATCAACTGTCCTTGTTCACTTCGGGACTTCGGCCTTCAGGAGTTCGAGACTTTGTCCCTTGTGACTTTGGCTCTTCGGCCCTTCGCGACTTCGGTCCTTAGGCACTTTGGCTCTTCACAACTTTGTCTCTTCGACCCTTCAACACTTCGTCCCTTCGTGACTTTGGTCCTTCAACACTTCGACTCTTCGCGACTTCGGTCCCTCGACACTTCATCCCTTCACAACTTCGGCCTTCGAGACTTAGGAGATTTTTTCATTTGTTGGTGGTGAAACTCCCGAAGTAAATCTTTGGGAGTGATGTAACATTACACATGTCACCTGTTGACTTGTCACGGGCCGAGTGGTTGCCCCATGTCACTCGTTGACCTAGTCTACCACATGTCCTTGCTGACATGGTCTGCCACATGTCCTTGCTGACGAGGTCTGCCACATGTCCTTGAATCAGATGGTTGAGGCTTACTTCGAGTCTTTACCTGGAGTCCACAGATTTACACCACATCTCTTCTGGATCAAACGACCTAGATCCACTTCGGATCCAAAGCTTGAGATTTACTACGGATGATCTGGGGACTGAGATCTATTTCGGATGATCGGACGATCGAGATTTACTTTGGCTATCTGGCTCTTCGGGCTTCGGGAATTTCAAATCTCAAATTTAAACTTCTCAAAGTGATTTACCCGGAGCTCACGATCCGTCGCCACATATCCCTCTGGATCTGACGGTTGAAATTTACTCCGGCTCTCCGGGCTTTGGGAATTTCAAATCTCAAACTTAAAATTCTCGAAGTGATTTCTCTGGAGCTCAAGATCCATTGCCACGTATCCCTCTGGATCTGACGATTGAAATTTACTATGACTCTCCGTCTCTCCAGGCTTCGGGTACTTCAGTTCTCAACTTGAAATTATTAAAGTGAGATTTTCCGAATCGTAACCTCCTCACATCTTTAGACCCGAAACAAATGTTGTTCATTGATCATGATCTTAGATTGACGACTCGATCTATCTGCGATGCTGCTTTTCCTTGGTGTTAAATCTAATGGCCCTCCATATTTTCTTATCCTATCCTTCCACTTAATTTGATCCGATGACCGACGAAGATTCAGATAATCGAATTCTCAAACCATGTGCCCCGTTTATCCTATCCTTTAGTTAATTGTATTCGACGAATGATGGATATTCAGGTGATCGAATTCTCAATCATTTTTCCCTTCTGAGATTTGATATCTGCATCCTGTTCGCTTCTCCTCTTGATATTATGTTGTTCCTGTTTTCCATCACCACTACTGTTCTTGCCATCAATGACAAGCACACGCTTCCTGTAAAACATGCAAACAATCTCCCCCTTTGGCATTGATGGAAACCCTGAAAGGTTGCACTATTCTACTTAGAAGTCCAACTGTAGCATCTAGACCACACCTTTTCTCCCCCTTTGACATCAATGTCAAATAAAAACATGCTCCCCCTGAGTTGTTGCAGTACTTTTCGGAGGTATCATATATTCGACCAACACATACTCCCCCCGAGCTATTGCAGTACTTTTCAGAGGTATCAGAAATTCAACCAACACATACTCCCCCTGATTAGATAGTCTATTTTAACTAGATAACAGGGTCAGGCCCAACATATGGCTTAGATTGTTGGAAATACTAAGACAACTGAGAGGGGGGGGGGAACAGTTGTTACTGTGCTTAAACAATTTATGCCTATTAAAATGTTATTAACCTTCTTCAAGTGATCATCAAGATTATGCAATTCATGAACAACATAAATAATAAACATCAATCACACACATGATATACACAGAGACGAATATTCATGAGGAAACCCATAAAGGGAGAAAACCTATTCTTCTTGGAATGATAGGAAATCTTTTATGTTTTGTACATTATAATTCTTATGAGCTCCAATTCCTTTTGAGGCTACCACCTCTGTTTTACAAGCTACAACTTGCTGAGAGCACCAACTCTCTGGTTTCTGTAGCACCCACTAGAAGGAAGCACCAACTCCCTGAGTGTTCCAACACCAACTGGATGGAAGCATCAACTTCCAGTCACACAGGCACCAAACTGTATAACAGAGAACAATAGTTCTCCCTTGCACCACCCTACCACATTGGGTTTTCTGGCTGCAACCAGATGGAAGCTACAACTCCCCGTGTTCAAGAACCCACTTGAAACTCTGAGGACAACAATCTTCCCTAGCACCTCCCTACCACCCTGGAATATAAATTTTTTCTTTCTTCAATTTATTATAGTGATACAATATTTATCAATGGCTTACCAGTCTCATCACTGTTATGCTACACTGCTCTTCTTTTCCTGCATCAGTGTCTTGCTGCTGCTCGCATCTCCTTGCACTTAAGTTCTCGTACAGTCTATTGTTTTCACCATTTCTGCTCTGTCTAGCTCATATTCTTCATTTCTCCATTTTCTCCCTCAGTTCATGTTGTTCCTTGCATTGCATATATCTCGACTACATTTAAAAAGAAACAACAAGCTCATCCTGTCACAACAATTTTCTTTTATTCATACTCTCGTCATTGGTTACACTCCCAATCTCCATCCCTCAAGTCGGGAATCTCAAAATGCTCAAGAGCCATGATTCCAACGCTCTGGAACAATGATTCATCCACTCAGGAACAATGATTCAGTTAGTGTAACTGAATCGAAACTGATCAAGAAATCACGAGATGAAACAACAACCTTTCGATCAGATTTGGTTTGATCAACGCCATTGGATTATACTCTGAGGTGGATTCTGGGAGCATTAGCTCCTTCCCCTAACTTCCGATGATGTGACCAAGGGCGATGTTATCATGTGACCATGCGATTCCAGGCTCAACCAAAGGTGGTTTGAGGGAAACCCGCTTTTCGCCCCGCAATTCACTACAAGCCTCCACACGTCCTTTCTCCAAAACTGTGGTTTCAATTGCGGCCCACTCACTAAAAATTAAGACACGAGCATATTCTGGCCCCACAATGCGACGGGATCATCGATATCAGGATCTTGATGGTGCTTCTGAACTGATAGTTCAGATCTGTGCACTCAATTCTACGGATCAAATCTACCCTTCCTAAATCAACAATTGAGATTTACTTCGTGAATTGGGCTCCGGGAGTTTCAAATCTCAAACTTCTCTTTTCCCATACGCAAAACTTCCATAGATGACAATCCATTGACACGTGTCCCTCTCGGATCAACAATCCTTGTTCACTTCAGGAATTTGACCTTTCAACCAGATCGAACGGTTTATTTCACGGAAACAAATCAATGGTCAAATTTGATCCTTACACTCATCCTTTCATTGTTCAATCCGACGGCTAGGACTGAATCAATCATTGAGATGGACGGATGTCGAAACTTCACCCTTCGAAACTTCGAGATTTCAACTTTTCAAACTTACACTATCCTTCCACTGTACTATGATCAACGATTGAGAATACACCCGAAGTTATCTTTCAGATTGGACGACTCGTGTCCTTACTGACGTGGTCTGCCACACGTCCTTGTTGACGTGGTCTGCCACATATCCTTGTTGACGTGGTCTGCCACATATCCTTGCTGATGTGGTTTGCTGACGTGATATTCCATATGTCCTTTGCTGACATGGTCTGCCACATGTCATTGTGGATGAGGTTTGCTGGCGTAATCTTCTGATGTAGATATCCCTGATCTAACAATCATCGTATGTTCTCCAGATCCGATGGTATTTATTCATTTTGTATTTCCAGCTCTCCGGGCTTCGGGTTTTTCAAATCTCAAATTGAAAAATCTGAAGTGATATTTTTCTGGAGCTTAACCTCTTCACATCTTTATACCCGAACTAAATGTTTTTTGTCGATCATGATCTTGGATCAATGGCTCGATCTATCTATGATGCAACTCTTCTAGCTTATCTTATCCTTCCACTTAGAATGATCCAACGGGTGACGGAAATTCACATAAATGAGATCTCAGATCTTTTACCTCTCTTATCCTATCCTTCCACTTTAAAATGATTCGATGACTGACGGGAATTCAGGTTTGATCCGATGGTTGATGGGTATTCGGATAATCAAATTCTCAATCCTTTAGCCCCACTTATCCTATCCTTCCACTTAAAGTGATCCAATGGTTGTGAATATTCTCGAAGAAGATCAATGATCAAGGATGGTTGCGGAACCACAACTTGTGAGTGATTTAACTCGTCACCAAAACTCCGCAGTTTGAAGTTGTGCGTCATTGGCGAGTCAACCACAATCGTCGATCTTCGAGGCTATAAGATCTGACAACCCTGACTAATTGCTGGATTGGAACTAGCGTGATATTTAATTCTCCTTCCGATCTCCGCAATCTATCCCTGCCGTTGATTTGACGATTGCGCATCCGACGGTCTCAACTCAATACGACTTAATTTGATCACTTGTTGGATCAACCACAGTGGTCGATATCCGAGTCTATGAGATCTGACAATCTAGACCAATTGCGGGATTGCAACTAGCAAGATGTTTAATTCTTCTTTCGCTCCCCACAATTAATCCCTGCCATTGATTTGGCTTGCAGATCCAATGGTCACAATCCTCCAATGGTCCTCAAGCCCACGGTCACTCATATGACCGACGTCGATTATATGAGATGATCAACATGGCCAATTTCTTGATCGGACGACTGTTGAGGCTTCTCACCCTGAGCTTACGCTTTTCCTTCAGAGCTTTGATCTCTGCATATTGTTCACTCCTCCTACTGAGCTTATGTTTTTGATTCTGAGCTTTGATATCTGCTTACTGTTCAGTCCTTCTGCTGAGCTTATGCTTTTCCTATTTTCCATCGTCGCTGCTATTCTTGCCATCAATGACAAGGACACTCTTCCTGTAAAATATGCCAACAATCTCCCCCTTTGGCATTGATGGCAATCCTAAAAGGCTACTTAGATCTCCAACTGTAGTGTCTAGACCACTCCTTTTCTCCCCCTTTGATATCAATGTCAAAGAAAACATGCTCCCCCTGAGCTGTTCCAGTACTTTGCGAAGGTATCAGATATTCAACCAACACTTACTCCCCCTGACAGGATCAACTCTCTTAGGTGAGAGAAGGGATGACACCCAACAAGTGACATAGATATTCAAATGGTGTCTTGGCTAGGGGTTTAGTAAATATGTCTGCNTGTGCTTAAACAATTTTATGCCTATTGAAATATTATTAATGTTCTCCAAGTGATCATCAAGATTATGCAAGTCATGAACAACATAAATAATAAATATCAATCACACATATGATATGCACAGAGACAAATATTCATGAGGAAACCCATAAAGAGAGAAAACCTCTTCTTAGAATGATAGGGAGTCTTTTAAGTTCTGTACATCATCAATCTTTGAGAACCAACTCAAAATGAGGCTACAACCTCTTCTTTAACAAGCTGAAACTTGTAGAGAGCACCAACCCTCTGGTTTTTCTAGCACCCACTAGAAGGAAGCACCAACTCCTTGAGTGTTCCGAAACCAACTGGATGGAAACACCAACTTCCAGTCACACATGCACCAACCTGTATAACAAAGAACAAAGGTTCTCCCTTGCACCACCCTACCACCCTGGTTTTTCTGGATGCAACCAGATGGAAGCTACAACTCCCTATGTTCAGGCACCCACTTAAAACTATAAGGAAAACATTCCTCCCTAGCACCACCCTACCACCCTGAAATATAAATATTTGCTTGCTGAAATTTATTACAGTGATACAATATTTATCAAAGGCTTACCAGTCTCATCACTATTGTGCTACACTGCTATGCTCTACTTGCATTAGTGTCTTCCTTCTTGCATATTCTTGCGCTTAAGTTCTCGTATAGTCTACTGTTTTCACCATTTCTGCTTTGTCCAACTTATGTTCTTCATCTCTGCATTTTCTCCCTCAGTTCATGCTGTGATATTCATTGCTTACAGTTTGACTACTTTTTACATAGAAACAACAACCTCTCTCCGTCACAACATTTTTCTTTTATTCCTGCTCTCATCATCCGTTACATTCTGCATCTCCAACGCTCAAGTCAGGAATCTAAAAAACGCTCAGGAATCATGATTCCAACGCTCAGGAACAATGATTCAACCACTCAGAAACAATGATTCAGTTAGTGTAACTGAATCATAACTGATCAATAAATCACGAGATGAAACAACAACCCTTTAATCATATTCAGTTTGATCAGTGTCGTTGGATTATACATGGAGGTGATTTTTGATTTTTCAATGCGTAACCTCCGATGTGGAGCCTAACAACGCTATCTCCTTCCCCAATCTTCTGTTGATGTGACCTTGGGCGATGATATCATATGACCATGAGATTGCAGGCACAACCAAAGGTGGTTTGAGATCAATCCGTTTTTCTCCCCACAATTCACTATAGAGCTCCACGTATGCTTTCTCCAAAACCGTGGTTTCGATTGTGGCCCGCCTTCAACATTTTAAAGTTCGCACACCTTCAATCCCCACAATGCGACGGGACCGTCGATCTCACGATCTTGACAGTGCTCTTGAATTGACAGTTTAGATCTGTCCTTTCAAGTTCTATGGATTAGATCTAACCTTCCTAAATCAACGATTGTGATTTACTTCGTGATCTGGGCTCCAAGAGTTTCAAATCTCAAACCCTTCTTTTCACCGTACAACAATCTTTCAGAGTCGATGATCTGCGGAAAGTTGTCCTTCTCAATTGACGACTCTGCCTCTACTTTGAGAATTTGAACTTTCAACCAGATGAATGGTTCTTCAGCCCCTTACTCGATTCAATGGTTGATATCTCCTTCGCTACTTCGGCCTTCAACGCTTTCAATTCTCAACCTTCACACTCTCCCAGAATGCTTTTAGCTGGAGTCCACAGATTCCTGTCACGTGTCCTCCTCAAATCAACTGTCCTTGTTCACTTCGGGACTTCGGCCTTCAGGAGTTCGAGACTTTGTCCCTTGTGACTTTGGCTCTTCGGCCCTTCGCGACTTCGGTCCTTAGGCACTTTGGCTCTTCACAACTTTGTCTCTTCGACCCTTCAACACTTCGTCCCTTCGTGACTTTGGTCCTTCAACACTTCGACTCTTCGCGACTTCGGTCCCTCGACACTTCATCCCTTCACAACTTCGGCCTTCGAGACTTAGGAGATTTTTTCATTTGTTGGTGGTGAAACTCCCGAAGTAAATCTTTGGGAGTGATGTAACATTACACATGTCACCTGTTGACTTGTCACGGGCCGAGTGGTTGCCCCATGTCACTCGTTGACCTAGTCTACCACATGTCCTTGCTGACATGGTCTGCCACATGTCCTTGCTGACGAGGTCTGCCACATGTCCTTGAATCAGATGGTTGAGGCTTACTTCGAGTCTTTACCTGGAGTCCACAGATTTACACCACATCTCTTCTGGATCAAACGACCTAGATCCACTTCGGATCCAAAGCTTGAGATTTACTACGGATGATCTGGGGACTGAGATCTATTTCGGATGATCGGACGATCGAGATTTACTTTGGCTATCTGGCTCTTCGGGCTTCGGGAATTTCAAATCTCAAATTTAAACTTCTCAAAGTGATTTACCCGGAGCTCACGATCCGTCGCCACATATCCCTCTGGATCTGACGGTTGAAATTTACTCCGGCTCTCCGGGCTTTGGGAATTTCAAATCTCAAACTTAAAATTCTCGAAGTGATTTCTCTGGAGCTCAAGATCCATTGCCACGTATCCCTCTGGATCTGACGATTGAAATTTACTATGACTCTCCGTCTCTCCAGGCTTCGGGTACTTCAGTTCTCAACTTGAAATTATTAAAGTGAGATTTTCCGAATCGTAACCTCCTCACATCTTTAGACCCGAAACAAATGTTGTTCATTGATCATGATCTTAGATTGACGACTCGATCTATCTGCGATGCTGCTTTTCCTTGGTGTTAAATCTAATGGCCCTCCATATTTTCTTATCCTATCCTTCCACTTAATTTGATCCGATGACCGACGAAGATTCAGATAATCGAATTCTCAAACCATGTGCCCCGTTTATCCTATCCTTTAGTTAATTGTATTCGACGAATGATGGATATTCAGGTGATCGAATTCTCAATCATTTTTCCCTTCTGAGATTTGATATCTGCATCCTGTTCGCTTCTCCTCTTGATATTATGTTGTTCCTGTTTTCCATCACCACTACTGTTCTTGCCATCAATGACAAGCACACGCTTCCTGTAAAACATGCAAACAATCTCCCCCTTTGGCATTGATGGAAACCCTGAAAGGTTGCACTATTCTACTTAGAAGTCCAACTGTAGCATCTAGACCACACCTTTTCTCCCCCTTTGACATCAATGTCAAATAAAAACATGCTCCCCCTGAGTTGTTGCAGTACTTTTCGGAGGTATCATATATTCGACCAACACATACTCCCCCCGAGCTATTGCAGTACTTTTCAGAGGTATCAGAAATTCAACCAACACATACTCCCCCTGATTAGATAGTCTATTTTAACTAGATAACAGGGTCAGGCCCAACATATGGCTTAGATTGTTGGAAATACTAAGACAACTGAGAGGGGGGGGGGAACAGTTGTTACTGTGCTTAAACAATTTATGCCTATTAAAATGTTATTAACCTTCTTCAAGTGATCATCAAGATTATGCAATTCATGAACAACATAAATAATAAACATCAATCACACACATGATATACACAGAGACGAATATTCATGAGGAAACCCATAAAGGGAGAAAACCTATTCTTCTTGGAATGATAGGAAATCTTTTATGTTTTGTACATTATAATTCTTATGAGCTCCAATTCCTTTTGAGGCTACCACCTCTGTTTTACAAGCTACAACTTGCTGAGAGCACCAACTCTCTGGTTTCTGTAGCACCCACTAGAAGGAAGCACCAACTCCCTGAGTGTTCCAACACCAACTGGATGGAAGCATCAACTTCCAGTCACACAGGCACCAAACTGTATAACAGAGAACAATAGTTCTCCCTTGCACCACCCTACCACATTGGGTTTTCTGGCTGCAACCAGATGGAAGCTACAACTCCCCGTGTTCAAGAACCCACTTGAAACTCTGAGGACAACAATCTTCCCTAGCACCTCCCTACCACCCTGGAATATAAATTTTTTCTTTCTTCAATTTATTATAGTGATACAATATTTATCAATGGCTTACCAGTCTCATCACTGTTATGCTACACTGCTCTTCTTTTCCTGCATCAGTGTCTTGCTGCTGCTCGCATCTCCTTGCACTTAAGTTCTCGTACAGTCTATTGTTTTCACCATTTCTGCTCTGTCTAGCTCATATTCTTCATTTCTCCATTTTCTCCCTCAGTTCATGTTGTTCCTTGCATTGCATATATCTCGACTACATTTAAAAAGAAACAACAAGCTCATCCTGTCACAACAATTTTCTTTTATTCATACTCTCGTCATTGGTTACACTCCCAATCTCCATCCCTCAAGTCGGGAATCTCAAAATGCTCAAGAGCCATGATTCCAACGCTCTGGAACAATGATTCATCCACTCAGGAACAATGATTCAGTTAGTGTAACTGAATCGAAACTGATCAAGAAATCACGAGATGAAACAACAACCTTTCGATCAGATTTGGTTTGATCAACGCCATTGGATTATACTCTGAGGTGGATTCTGGGAGCATTAGCTCCTTCCCCTAACTTCCGATGATGTGACCAAGGGCGATGTTATCATGTGACCATGCGATTCCAGGCTCAACCAAAGGTGGTTTGAGGGAAACCCGCTTTTCGCCCCGCAATTCACTACAAGCCTCCACACGTCCTTTCTCCAAAACTGTGGTTTCAATTGCGGCCCACTCACTAAAAATTAAGACACGAGCATATTCTGGCCCCACAATGCGACGGGATCATCGATATCAGGATCTTGATGGTGCTTCTGAACTGATAGTTCAGATCTGTGCACTCAATTCTACGGATCAAATCTACCCTTCCTAAATCAACAATTGAGATTTACTTCGTGAATTGGGCTCCGGGAGTTTCAAATCTCAAACTTCTCTTTTCCCATACGCAAAACTTCCATAGATGACAATCCATTGACACGTGTCCCTCTCGGATCAACAATCCTTGTTCACTTCAGGAATTTGACCTTTCAACCAGATCGAACGGTTTATTTCACGGAAACAAATCAATGGTCAAATTTGATCCTTACACTCATCCTTTCATTGTTCAATCCGACGGCTAGGACTGAATCAATCATTGAGATGGACGGATGTCGAAACTTCACCCTTCGAAACTTCGAGATTTCAACTTTTCAAACTTACACTATCCTTCCACTGTACTATGATCAACGATTGAGAATACACCCGAAGTTATCTTTCAGATTGGACGACTCGTGTCCTTACTGACGTGGTCTGCCACACGTCCTTGTTGACGTGGTCTGCCACATATCCTTGTTGACGTGGTCTGCCACATATCCTTGCTGATGTGGTTTGCTGACGTGATATTCCATATGTCCTTTGCTGACATGGTCTGCCACATGTCATTGTGGATGAGGTTTGCTGGCGTAATCTTCTGATGTAGATATCCCTGATCTAACAATCATCGTATGTTCTCCAGATCCGATGGTATTTATTCATTTTGTATTTCCAGCTCTCCGGGCTTCGGGTTTTTCAAATCTCAAATTGAAAAATCTGAAGTGATATTTTTCTGGAGCTTAACCTCTTCACATCTTTATACCCGAACTAAATGTTTTTTGTCGATCATGATCTTGGATCAATGGCTCGATCTATCTATGATGCAACTCTTCTAGCTTATCTTATCCTTCCACTTAGAATGATCCAACGGGTGACGGAAATTCACATAAATGAGATCTCAGATCTTTTACCTCTCTTATCCTATCCTTCCACTTTAAAATGATTCGATGACTGACGGGAATTCAGGTTTGATCCGATGGTTGATGGGTATTCGGATAATCAAATTCTCAATCCTTTAGCCCCACTTATCCTATCCTTCCACTTAAAGTGATCCAATGGTTGTGAATATTCTCGAAGAAGATCAATGATCAAGGATGGTTGCGGAACCACAACTTGTGAGTGATTTAACTCGTCACCAAAACTCCGCAGTTTGAAGTTGTGCGTCATTGGTGAGTCAACCACAATCGTCGATCTTCGAGGCTATAAGATCTGACAACCCTGACTAATTGTTGGATTGGAACTAGCGTGATATTTAATTCTCCTTCCGATCTCCGCAATCTATCCCTGCCGTTGATTTGGCGATTGCGCATCCGACAGTCTCAACTCAATACGACTTAATTTGATCACTTGTTGGATCAACCACAGTGGTCGATATCCGAGTCTATGAGATCTGACAATCTAGACCAATTGCGGGATTGAAACTAGCAAGATGTTTAATTCTTCTTTCGCTCCCCACAATTAATCCCTACCATTGATTTGGCTTGCAGATCCAATGGTCACAATCCTCCAATGGTCCTCAAGCCCACGGTCACTCATATGACCGACGTCGATTATATGAGATGATCAACATGGCCAATTTCTTGATCGGACGACTGTTGAGGCTTCTCACCCTGAGCTTACGCTTTTCCTTCAGAGCTTTGATCTCTGCATATTGTTCACTCCTCCTACTGAGCTTATGTTTTTGATTCTGAGCTTTGATATCTGCTTACTGTTCAGTCCTTCTGCTGAGCTTATGCTTTTCCTATTTTCCATCGTCGCTGCTATTCTTGCCATCAATGACAAGGACACTCTTCCTGTAAAATATGCCAACAATCTCCCCCTTTGGCATTGATGGCAATCCTAAAAGGCTACTTAGATCTCCAACTGTAGTGTCTAGACCACTCCTTTTCTCCCCCTTTGATATCAATGTCAAAGAAAACATGCTCCCCCTGAGCTGTTCCAGTACTTTGCGAAGGTATCAGATATTCAACCAACACTTACTCCCCCTGACAGGATCAACTCTCTTAGGTGAGAGAAGGGATGACACCCAACAAGTGACATAGATATTCAAATGGTGTCTTGGCTAGGGGTTTAGTAAATATGTCTGCAATTTGTTCTGTGGAAGGAATATAATTCAGCTGAACAACTCTGTTTGTAACCTGCTCTTTGAGAAAATGATACTTTATTGGTATATG
>JZKD02S0935672.1:208687-227150 GCA_000966675.3 Picea glauca | reverse complement strand
CTTACTTCGACAATCCATGGATACTTCCTTCCCCATCGGCCACGATGGATGGGACAGGGCACCCGGGCATGTCCATTCCCTTGTCCACAGCTGAAGTAGCGTAATCTTTAGTCTAGCAAGCTTTAGCCAACCTAGATCCAACTCCTGCACAAGAGTTCGATCCGCTTCTAGAGCCTATTTGGGCTCAAGGTTCTCTTGCTGACATCGATTTGTTAGACTTAGTCTTACCCTCTGACAAAGTAGTAGTTGAAGCAATGAGTAGTCTAGACAAACCCTGGGATGATCTTCATCATAGATCATACTTCCTCCCAGAGTTAAGCAGAATTGAAGCTGGATAATTCACCTTGACTATGATGGGAGATAGGTCTTGTCCTATTAATCCCTTAGCTACACACGAGGTTTATGTTGAGGGTAATATGGCAACTATTGCTGAAACCTTACCGATCAATATATCCCGAACCCCTGGCATCATAGACAATGGTTTTTTCGGAGCATACTGATCCCCTGAGGAGATACCTAGCATCGACCCACAAAGTATCAATCATGAGCTAACTTTGTTGATTTTCAAGCTCGCTTTGAGATCCAAAAGCAACATCTGGTGAGACTACATTTATGCTTTTAAATCTCATCTGGGTTTACTGAGAAAAGTAACCTCTACGGATCTTCTTTTAAGCCCTTTTTAGACCCTCTAAACATGAAAAGATTGTCGAGCGATCTTGTGGCCTTTCACGCTCATTAAACTGAAATTTGAAGTCACATTTGTCCGATGGTAGTTTACCCCTTTTTCGGTCTGGACGGTCAACTGTACGAACAAAGGTATACTCTATGGAACTTCATTTCTCTAGAAGAGTACCCTCAGGTATAATTTTACCCCTTTTTCGGGCCTGAGGGACTAAACTTATGAAAAAGGAACCCCCACGGAGTCCATAATTAATCTCTTTTCAGACTCCCTAAAATTGAAAAGATCATCGAGTGACCTTATTCTTTAACACTTGTTAAACTGGTCCAGAAGAACATTCTTGACGGAGTCCATAGTTAAGTTTTTTTCAGACTCCTTAAAAATGAAACTCCTTGAAAATGAAAAAATGGCCGAGTGATCTTGTCCTTATCACACTCATTAAAGTGGTTTTGAATAGACGTCTTGTCGGTGCTAGTTTACCCCTTTTTCGAACCGACTAAACTACCTTCAAAAAGGGTACCCCAATGGAGTCTCCTTTTACATTTTTTCAGAATCTCTAAATATTAAAAACCACCGAGCTTACCTTCTCTGGGCTCGTTAAACTTACCTCAAAGGACGTTACCATTGTGTGTTTTGTTAACCGCGTTTTCATACCTGTGTCTTTGGTTTAAATGTCGTCTCCATGTTGCTCCGAACTGAACCATCTGAAGCATACCTTATACGCACACCTTATAGCACTTTGCCTCTGCATCTTAACACCCTTGGCCCCAGGAGAATTTTTTCCCGACTATCATTGTTCTAAACATCAGTCTTTTCCTTGCGCCTTGAACTTGTATGTTTGTACCACGCGTTCCTCTGTTGTAACGTAACATTCCTTTATTCTTTTTTCCAAAATCATTGAAAAAGACAAAAAAAATAAATATACCCCAAAAAGAGGAAGGGAAAAGTATTTTCTTTATTGGCAGCATAATGAGTCACCCTTGCATAAAGCACATCTGTCCATTTGTTCAAAAAAATATGGGATGTAATATGACCTTAGGAATTTGTTCTCGCTACATAGAGTTGTGTCCTCCTCCATTTGGTTATTCTTCCAAACATATGGAGATTTTGTGTTGCCTCCTACTTCGTAAACTTATGATTAATGCCATGCTGCCTAAGTCTCATCATTTGTCATTTTGTTGTTCAAGGGAAGTTTCTACCAAGCCTAAGTCGGCCCCTCTGCAATTTGTCTCTTGCCCTCATACCCGACCATCCTGAACGTCCAATCAAGTCTTTGTTC
The DNA here is from genome assembly GCA_000966675.3 of Picea glauca. NCBI lineage: Eukaryota > Viridiplantae > Streptophyta > Pinopsida > Pinales > Pinaceae > Picea > Picea glauca. Next base: position 225,192 of record JZKD02S0935672.1, on the reverse strand, counting down.
GAAATCAATGAAGCCTTCAGTCTGATCATCAAGATTCTCTAGTCCATGACCGACGAGTCATTGAAGACCTCTGGGTAGTGAAGTCGTACACTCATATTACACTCCTACCTGAGTTTTGAATATTTTGAAGTTGTTGCTCAAGCTCTGAAGCCCTCATCTCCAGCCACCAGGCCTTATCAGCTTCTACGAAGATGGATACTCTACATGTATATTTTTATTTTTATTTTGAGATGTAGCTCCGTTGTGTATTGTTCGCGGCTACACTTTATATAGTTATGTGACATGGATCTACAGTGTATTTGATTGGTATCCATGTGTTTATTCCATCCCGAGCCTGGGTATGCCCGCCTCGATGAGATAATTGTTACTTTTGCAGATGGCACCTCCCGATTTCTAGTTCCTGGGCTCACTTGTTCGGCACATCAATAAAGATTGGTAATGTATTTTGGCCATCAGATGCTCTTCTGACCTCACACATTAGGGGGCATCTGTTATAACCTTAATTTACACCATACATGCTTACCTGGCATCAAGCCATCTCAGATTCCTTCTTTGCCAAAACATTACTGAGCAACTCTTCTAAAAACTCCATTTTTAAAAGTCCATGCTAGCTGACCCACTACAGCCCGCGTGGATCTATAGTGTCCATGCTAGCTGGCCCACTACAGCCAACGTGGACCTTCAGAGGCATGAAAAAGGGAAAGTTGTCGACGAAACACACATCTTTGGGTGAGTTAATTGAACCTTCTATCCATGCATGGCCGAGGGTTCACCCAAATACCTAGCTTCTTCTAGCCTATAAAAGAAGGGTTAGGGATCCTATTTGGAAGAGGAGAATAATAGTAAAGAAACTATGCCCAATTGCACATTCCCATTTTCCCAACCCTTTAGCCATACTTATGCAAGAAGAGATACAGAGTAAAGAAGTTGGAGGACATTTGAAGAGGAGCCCAGGATCAGGTTCGTAGAGTAGTGGTCGGTCTCGACATTGTAAGTTGATTCATTAAAGTTAATAATAAAGAAATGCTTTTCCCATCCCACTATATGAGTTCTTCACAGTTTAGTAAATATATGTTTGAATCTCTAACCCATTAGCTTGTAGGTAAAATGCATGTGTAGTTTTTTTCTTGTTTTGTATGCAGGTCAGCCTTGGGAGGAGAGATGCTAACAAGTGATCAAGCATGAAGAAGGATTGACATCGAACTTCTGGAACAAGGTATGTTGGTCTAACCATGTATTTGTTGAAAAGAAATGGGGATTAGGTCTGGGGACAAAGGTATAAAGTAGGTTTCTTTTGGTCATATCTACATGCATAATATAACCCTATTTGCTAGTCCGTAGGGGGATTTCCCACCACAACAGGCCTCCAAACAAAGTTCGAAGAGGAGAGAGCACAAATCCAGAAAGAGAAAGAACAGTTGCTCGCAGATCAGGTTGGAGTGAAAGAAGCAGTCAACAGAGCACTTCGCTCTGTGATGGGATTAGAACAAATGGAAGAAGACCCAGTAGAGAGTCAAGTGGCCAAGCTTGCTGAAGCCATTCAGTAGCTTCAACAAAGAATAGCAGAACTAGAGCTACAAACAGTACCAAGCACTCTGTAGGAAGTGGGAGACCAGAGAGAAGAAACTTCCTGAAGCGTAGTACAGAGAACAAAGGCATTAGCCTTGGAATATAAATATCTTAGCAGTTGAAGTGTAAAAATTATGAGCACCTTACCGAGGACCCTGAACTAAAGACACTGGAGTCACAGCTCCAGGAGGAAAAGCAGCAAGAAGCAATAGTATAAGCACAATTAAATCTCCTGTCAGTAGTTGAGAGGATGAAAATATCCCAAGAACAACTCATGACTCAGCAATAGGTCCATGCCATATAGAGAAAAGTCATGGAAGTAACTTAGAGGCTCCAACCAGTGCAGGATGAATCTTGCCAACTATTTGAGGAGATTGAGGTACAAGGAGTAGAACTAGAACAAGTAGTCACTACAGTTGAGAAATGCTTGGAAGGACCTGTGAACGAGGAAGTTATTTAGGATTTCACCTAGAAAGAGGCCTTGGAGAAGCAGTAGGTCAAAGTAGCTCGAGGATTTTGAGGAAGAGTTACCCAAAGTAGAATGACTCGGGATGAGTCACAGGTGAGTGTTGGGGGCATGTTGGCCCTTGACCAAGTTTTTGGAGATCCTTGGTCAGGTTTGATCATTTTGGGACTTCAACAGGCTAGTCGAAGGCAGAGCACAAGTCGAAGCCAAGATCACGGGATCTCATCCCCTTGTTTAGGGATTTTTGGGTTTTAGGTTAATGTAATGGGTATGGGAATGTCAACCTATGGGTTTACCTATGTTTAGGCCCTTTTGTAAATGTATAAATAGATATCTATGCAATGTAGGGAGAGGTAAATGAGCTAAGTGTGAATAGTTGTGAATGCTTTGTGCATGTTGTGTTGAACATTTGCAGAGCTAAGTGCAAGTGGTTGTAAGAAGCTTGTGTGTAGACTGTAAGAAGGCTTTGTGTTGTAACCTAGATCAGGAAAGGAGGATCTGGTGAGGTGCACACAGATCTCTTGTCCTCTGCAGAGTAGGTTTTTGAGGCTCTGTGCATGTAAGAATCTTGATAGAAGATAATAAAAGAGAAGAAGAGTTGGTGGACATAGCGCCACGCTGGGGGTGAACCATGTATATCTTGTGTTATGGTTTATTTGTGATTTATGGTTGTCACATTGTTCATATGATTTATGCTTAGTGAAATAATGCATGTTTAGATGAATTTGATATGATAGCTTAGTGTTGAGTAATGTGAATGAATGCTAGATATGACCTATTTTGATGTGCTTAGTGCTTGAATGTATTAGATCTTGTTGAATACTGCGTTGTTCTATAATAAGGGTTTGATCCTGCGATGCGAGTAATGGTTAAGTGCTAATGAATAATAACTTCTATGTGCCCTGTTAGATTATTGTAATCACAGATCTGTGTCCCAACTAGGTTGTAGACACTGGAGTCCTACAACCACCCCTCCCTCTACTTCATGTGAGAGTTCATATGCTTCGCAGGTGTTTTCGAAAGGGTCGGTAGTTAGGGTTTTGTTGGTGCGTTGTTGAAGTGTTGAACCCCGGGTCTTCTCCTCTTTGCCAACACCCTATGAGTCACTATCCTACATGGCCCCCCGTCCCCACAAAACTTCCTTCGGACATCTTGAAGTTTGATGGTAAGAATGGAGAGGATCATGGTGATCATGTCACTACCTTTAACCTTTGGTGCTCATAGAACTCGCTTAATGACGATTCTATTCGTTTGAGATTATTTCAACACACCCTCATCGAAGTTGTTTTGAAATGGTATATTGAGCTACCTAGGGGGGCATATGGGACTTTTAGTCAGTTGGTGATGGTCTTCCTTAACCACTTCCAATTTCCCATTCATTATGATGTTCGCCTAGAATTGTTGTCTACTTTACGCCAGGATATTGCTACTCATATCTTAGACCATATCCAAGAGTGGCATAGATGGAAGAGGTTGATTAAGACCCCTATACCCCTAGCCTTTCTTTTAGAATGGATTCTTAAGTCTTTGCATGCTCCTATCTCGAAGGACGTTGCTACTTTTGGGGTTACCACTAAGGAAGAAGCGATTTTTAGCGCCCAGTAGTTAGACTTGATATATGCTCAGTCTTGAATGTTATACCACCTTCTTCCTGATGCACCACGATCAACTTACGACCCTAGGAAAAATCTCGGATGTCGATGGCATTGTAGGTGTCGCCAATGTAAAGTCCACAGACTAGGTGACAAACCATTTGAAAGAATTGTCTTTAAACCAGTCTGTCAGAGGGCCATCTTCGTCTGTGTCTTCCAACCCCACTCAGTTGGTGAATGTACACTCCATGCAATCATTGGCCAACCTAAATGGTAACCAGCAACCAGGAGGGACTAAGAAGAAAGGACGTAATAACCATAAGGGTGGGAAAAATGGTAATAAACCCAAGGACAATAATAATAATGAGAATACGTGTAGTAATTCTGGAGAGGGAAAACAAGAAAGACATAAGGTGAAGTTTCCCTATAATCTTTGTACAGATGATCACCTTACCCATTTATGCCCCAAACTTGCATAAGCTACGAGGCTATTATCTCAATCGCTCTTCGTGCTGACAAATCCATTCTCACATAATTAGCACCTAGCCTTGAGCTCCTCAAACACCGGAAATGCATCTAGTGGGGATCAAAACCAGTAGTCACAAGATGGAAACCATTTATGTATCAATATGGTCGATGCGAAATTTAATGTATCCACTCAATCTCGAGATTATAGCTCTTCACAAGCTATTCATGGTCTATAATATCCTCCTCCTCCTCCGGAGATGACGACTTTACAGATTGAGAAACCAGAGCCACTACCTCATATTCCAAAAGGAGTACTTAAGCACTCTACCCATAATCCAAATTCTAGAGCCACCCAGAACTACTCTATTGTCAAGGACCTAGGTCAAACCCCTTGTGCGATGTCATCTTTGGAGGTACTTCAGACGTGTCCTTAATAGAGGAATGCCTTACTCTCTACTTTAGGAGCTCTAGAACCCAGTGGCTCAAAAGTTATCAAGTTTGACGTCACAGATGTTAAGCCTCGCTTGCCTTACCATGTGGCTTTCCAAATCCACATGGAGTACTCAAAGTATACCATCAAACGTGCAGTTGTTGATGAAGGCGCTACTACGTGTGTGATGTCCCTGGTATGTTGGAAAGCTCTCGATTCTCTGACTATTTCCAAGTCATCAAACATGTTGACTTCTTTTGATAATCATTCCTTCTTCCCTCACGATATTCTCCCTACCTTTCCAGTCCAGTTAGGTGGGAAGATAGTAGAGGTGGAGGTAGAGATAGTTGATGCACCTCTTGATTATAACCTGTTACTAGGTCGTAATTAGACTTATGCTATGATCGTCGTCATGTCATCCGTCTTCCGTACTCTTTTTTTTCCTCATGAAGGGAAGATCGTGACGATCGATCAGTTATCCTTTGCATGCTCTATTCCTACTGCATCTCTTGGACCATCTATCCCTATGATCAACAATTCTTAGCCGGAAATTGAGAATATCGGTGTGGGAATGTATTCTTCCCTTATGGGCACTTTCAAATTATTGGCACTGAGCCATCATGTTTATGCCATGTCCAGTATGTCTGTCTCAATAGGGAGGTCCATTCCTTTCCGCACTTCTTATTTTAGTGATATTTGGACCCTAACTTCCCCAACTGTGTCTTGTAAAGGTCAGTTGCATGCTGGAATGGCTATGCCACTATCAACAGTAGAGATTGTGTATCAAGTTTTTCTCAACTCTTCCATCGATCCCGAACCTATTCCCTCATCGACGAATGAGGAGGATCTCATTCCTAGGCCCATGTGGTCCACTTCATTGTCTTGCTCACATGATTTCCTCGATGGGACTTTGCCTTCGAACGAAGCCATGAATGGTTCCGACAAACCTTGGGATGGTATGCATCATCACTCTTATTTTCTCCCAAAGCTTGAAAGAATTGAACAAGACGACTTTTAATCTAATTTGAGTGAGATATTCGGTCATGTCATAGTTCCACTTGATACGCATGGAATTTATGCTGAAGGAAATATGATGAGCATTTCTCCTACCATCACGATCGACATCTCTCATAGCCCTGGCAAGGTTGAAAACGTAATATCGGTGTGGATTGTTCACCTGAAGAAATCATGATCTACACTGAACTCTTCAAGGAATTTCAAGTGGTATTTGCTTGGTATTATGAAGAGATTCCAAGAATCAACCCTCGTATTGTTGAACATGATATTAGAACTTATCTAGATGCTAAACCTGTTCGGCAACGTCTTAGAGTTGTAAACCCTCGGAAGGCCCCTGCTATTAAGGCAGAGGTGGAGAAGCTACTTAAGGATGGCTTCATCTACCCTGTTCCCTTGACCGAATGGGTATCCAACCCCATTCATGTGGATAAGAAGCAAGGAACCATCCGTGCATGTATGGATTTTCATGACCTAAGTAAGGCTTGTCCTAAAGACAACTTTCCCACACCTTTCATCGATCAGATTCTCGACGAGTGTGTGGGAAGCGAGGTATTTTATTTTATGGATGGATTTTTAGGATATAATCAAATTCAAATCAAACCTGAGGATCAAAACAAGTCAACATTTATTTGTCCTTGGTGAACTTTTTCATACCGGAAAATGCCTTTCGGCCTTAAAAACATAGAAGCAACCTTTCAACATGCCATGACTTTCTCTTTTCACGATCTTAAGCACATAGTCCAAGCTTACCTTGATGATCTTGTTGCTCACTCTCACAAGAGAGAGGATCATGTTATGCACCTTCAGCTTGTTTTTGAAAGATGTTGTTATTATAGAATCCATTTCAACCCTCACAAGTGCATATTTTTCCTTAAGTCTGGTTGTCTTTTGGGCTTTCTAGTTTCTGAGACTAGGATCATGGTAGATCCACTTAAGGTTGAGGCAATACTTCGGTTGCCTCCCCTGCGCATGATTAGAAAAATTTAGGGTTTATAGGGGAAATATAACTTTCTTCGTCGGTTTATAGTGAACTATGCCACTATCACTAAAGGTTTCATGAATCTTTTGAAGAAGGACACCCCTTTTATCTGGGATGAGTGAGCCCGGGATTCCTTCGATGCTTTGAAGAAATCTTTGGTGTTGGTGCCTCTGTTGAAGCCTCCTGACTACAATAGAGATTACTTTCTTTATATCACCACATCTGAGGAAACGATTGGTATGGTTCTGGTTCAAGAGGATGATAAGCTCCACGAGCACGTCATCTACTACCTTAGTCGGATGTTAGTCAGTCCTAAACTTAATTATACTCACGTTGAAAATCTAGCTTTGGCTACCATTCACACAGTCCAGCGTTTGCGTCATTATATATTACTTTTCAAGACTACTGTGGTTGTGGATGTCAATCCATTTCAATACATCCTTACCAGGCGTATCATAGGGGGGAAATTTAATAAATGGATTGTCATTTTACAAGAGTTTTATCTCGATTTCACTTCCACAAAATCCAAAAAATCCCTAGTCTTCGCGGAGTTAATATCTGATTTTCCATGATTAGATGAGGATGTTATCCATATTGATTCGTTTGCGAACAAACATATTTTTCTTGTCTCATCATCTGACCCCCAGTATGGAGACATTGTTCTCTATCTTCATACCTTGAAGTTTCCTTAGCATCTCTCATTAGTTGACCAATGGCGTATGAGATACCAAGCTAAGAAATATACTATCGTCAGTGACACTTTGTATAGCTGAGGAATACATGATATCTTGCATCATTTTTTAACTCACGGAGAAGCTGAGTCTGTTCTGAACGATTTCCATAGTGGGGCTTGTGGTGGTCATCTATCCAGGCTTGTGACAACCGAAAAAAATTTGCGAGTCGGTTATTTCTGGCCTACTATCTTTAAATATTGTATATAAGAAATTAATAAGTGTCACCCCTACCAGGTATTCACTCAGAAAATTCACTCACATCCATCCCCTCTTCATACAGTCATTATCGTTGATCCCTTCATCAAGTGGGGGGTGGACTTTGTGGATTGCAACCCAAATTCAGTTGGGGGGAATCGACACATTATCGTGGTCGTCGACTACTTTACTAAGTGGGATAAGGCCATGCCTACTATTTAATCCAATGGGAATACCGTTACCTTATTCATATTCAATCAAATTATCGCTCGGTCTGGTATCCCAAGTGAGATTGTCACTGATCATGGCAGTCACTTTTAGAACGAAATGATGGAAGAACTAGCAGCTAAGCTAGGTTTTATACATGGTCATTCTTCTTCTTATTGCCCCTAGGAAAATGGAAAAGTAGAGTTAGTCAACAAGTCTCTCAAGACCATTTTGCAAAAAAAATTCAATCAGAGCAAGTCCGACTGGCACATCATGTTATATCCTGCACTCTGGGCATACTGAACCTCGGTCAAGACTGCCACCAGATTTTCCCCTTTCTAGTTAGTACATAGTGTGGAGTCAGTTTTACCTATTGAATTTGAAATCCCTTCTCTTAAGTTGGCAGTCGCGCTCCTACCTGACACTTCCGATCTCGAGCGATGCCTTATACACCTAGAGATTCTTGATGAGAAATTTCGAGACGCCTCTACGGCTATCGAGGCGAACAAAATACGTGTCAAGGTCCAGTATGATAAGTTTGTCTATCCTTGGTTGTACACTGAGGGGGACTTGGTCCTATTGTATGATCAATCCAAAGAACCACTGGGGGCAGGCAAGTTTAAACCCATGTGGCATGGTCCTTACATCGTGCGACATGTTCTAGAAAAAGGAGCCTACGAGTTAGAAGATTATGAAGGGAATAAGTTGGTCGAGCCCAGAAATGGGCTCTACTTGAAAAGATACTATGCTTGAGCCTGAGGCTTGGGTGAAACTCTCTGTATACTAATGTAATTTAGTGTATATATAATTTTGTTTTCGTCTTCGGGTTGCTTATCGAGTTTTCACTTGGTTGACAGATGTCAACGGAGTCTTCGGTCTACCTAGGATTCGCAGATGGATCCAGCCGTCATACATGGAACTTGGCTTCCATCGCTTGGGTGGTTTACTCACCCAAGGGTCTACTGGTGTCTTCGGGTGGCATATTCCTAGAGCCATCCACAAAAAATGTGGTTGAACATAGCATCATTATAGAACTTTTGTGCGATGCTATCTCACATGGAATTCATTCATTAGAAGTTCGCCTGGATTTCCAGTTACTAGTACGTCAGTTGAACGGTCGTTACTGCATGTGTGATCCTACTTTACTCCGACAATTCCTATGGATACATATTTTAGAACGAAAATTTGATTTTATTACATGTTATCATATTCCTAGGAGTTCTAATCATGTATATGATGCTTAAGCTAATTTATTTTTAGATTGGCATTTGTCACATAACTAAAGAAAAGAAAACCATCACATCAATGTATACATTGTAAAATATAAGTAAAGCAGAAGATCCATTTTTATGTATTTCAAAAAATATGGTGTTTATAATACAAAATTGGGGCTAATACACATATACATCTGGTATTACAATATCCCACGACATCTACGCATGTGGCACCGGATGTGTGTCATGGTAGAAAACCATGGCATTTGTGAGACATTGAAAGAGTCATACCCATGCCCTGGGTACACAAACCACCTATCGCTGCATGGATTTAGGTAGATCCTCTACCTGAACCATGGGTATCCTGTGAGTCAAATGCGACAGGTTTCCCTGTACGTTTTTTTTTCTCCTCTCATTGCCTCATCTCCTCGATTCCTCCGTCGATGTTGATGGAATCCTTCTGGTTGTCACGGACCCATGTCTGCATTGCACAAATGTCTAGTCAATACTTAAGCACCATCAAAAAATATTTGTGTTCTATTATACAAAAATACAAAAAAATGAAATATGTAAAAACATTTGACATACCTATGTCATCGTAGGCGGTCCCTGGTGAGGAGTGGCATGTCTGGATATCCTCTAAAGTCGATCCCCTCGTAGGGATAGTCATCCAGAGCGATGACCTATCACTACCACCAGTATAATAAATCCTCGTTGTAGGGTGTCGGAACCCTACCTCCCCCTTGTCACCTAATTAACTCGGTCCATCGTGCCATAGCTAGATCGCAAGGTCCTCTCGGAAGAATATTGAATCTAGGTCCCAAACCTATGTTGGACAACTGAGAGGAGTGGGGTGAATCAGTTGTGACAGTGCTTAAACAATTATGCTTATTTTAAACTCTTTACAAAGCACTCAATGACAATCACAATAATGAAAGGAGGTAAGCAATATAATATTGAACATCAATCACACACATGAAATATACAAAGACAGATATTTCCTGAGGAAACCCATAAAGGGAGAAACCTCTTCTTCTTGATATGATAAGTAATCTTTATTTTTTCTACATTATCATTCTTATGAGCACCAACTCATTGTGAGGCTACCATCTCTGTTTTGCAAGCTGCAACTTGTTGAGAGCACCAACTCTCTGGTTTCTCTAGCACCCACTAGAAGGAAGCACCAACTCCCTAAGTGTTCCAGCACCAATTGGATGGAAGCACCAACTTCCAGTCACACGGACACCAACCTGTATAACAGATAACAATAGTTCTCCCTTGCACCACCCTATCACCCTGGTTTTTCTAGCTGCAACCAGATGGAAGCTACAACTCCCTGTGTTCAAGCACCCACTTGAAACTCTAAGAACAATATTCCTCCCTATCACCTCCCTACCACCCTAATTATAAAAAATTCATTATTGACACTTATTATAGTGATACAGTGTTTATCAATAGTTTACTAGTCTCATCATTGTTCCCCTGCACTGTTATGCTCTGCCTGCATCAATGTCTTCATGCTCGCATTCTTATTTGATCTTTCTATTCTTCTGCTCTGTCTCTTCATGGACACCTTGGCTTCCTCTTCCTCTCTCAGATATGCATTTATGTTCTATGTGCTATGCCTCTTCTGTGTGTTTCAGTTGTTGCACATAGCCTGCTTTTACCCACATGAATAACTCTCCACAAAAGCAACCCACTCTTCTCTGTTATGCGTTTATTTATCATTCCAATTTCTCTATTTGATCATACACCAAACTCTTCATCCTCTCTGGTGATTATGCTCAGTCTGTTCTTCATTAGTAGTTGTTATCCTAAGATTCTTTGTCTTCTCTAGTAGCTACAGTCTTCAACGCTTTTCCATATGTCAATGGTCTCTATGACGAGTCTTCATTCCATTGGTAGTTACCTCGATACTCTTCAGATCATCTGGAAATCACCTTGATATTCTTTGAATTCTCTGGCATATCAGTCATTTTTTGTAGTTACAATCAGTCTGTCTCTAGGAGTTACTGAGAGAACCTTTGCGCGCTCATCCCTTTGGCGCCTTTTCCCTTCCTGAGAAAACTTCACAGTGGGCACTATATTTTATAGCTAAGCTCATTCCTTTCATGTGACCATGAGTTGTGATCAGACGCCTATTAAAAAAGGTGTTTCATGACTCGCGACCTCGAAGATATTGGTATGAGGCATCTTGACTCTCCTAAGTCTTGATCTCTAATGTGGATCCTAGCGATGTGCTAGATCCTCTCTTAACCTTTGCTGATGTGACCATGGCTATGACCAAAGGCCTAAATTCATCATGCTTGATCAATGTTCCATGATCCTCAGTGGTCCGATGGCTGTGATCAAATCATGACCTCACGTGTCAGGTGTTTGAACGTGAGCCAACCCTGACTCTTCCAACACCCGATTCTTCGAAACCCGCTCCAAATCAACGAACCATGACATTCCTCGATCCAACGGTTATGATCAATTGTGAACTCAAACTTCATGATGTCTGTTGACTGCTCGACGTAGTTCTTCCAATTCATGATTCTTTGAATCTACTTTATCAGCTACCATGTTTCCTTCCCAGATGAATGGCCAGGATTCCTGTGGATCTCAGCTCCTCGGGTATTTTCCTTCTGCCTTCCAAATATTTGCGAGCATTAGATCAATGGCTCACAACTCCCTATGATCTAATGGTCTAGATCAACTCATGAACTTAGACATCGCGAGTTACTACAACTCTTACCTTTGACTTTTCTAGTTCACGAGTCAACGAAATGTTGATATCTCACCACGTTTCCTCTGGATCCAACGGTTCAGATCTCATCATGATTTTGCATTTCGCGAAGTTGGAGGATGGCTCTCAGCCATTATCCTCTTCACAATTATACTAGATTTGATGGTCGTTGGTCCTCGGCGCTCAAATCTAATGGATTAGATCTGTACTTCTCCTTTGCGCTTCCTCTGGTCACTAGAATCTGATCTAACAGACATTGGGTATTCGGTATTGGTCAACAGCCACTGTCGCTCCTCCTCCTGAGCTTACACATCCTCTCGACTTGGAATAATTTCTAAGTGTCAAAGGTTTTGTGATTCCTGATGACTTTGGGTCTCATCTACATTTCCAAGAACGTTGTCTCTCCTGAGCTTTGGTAATGGAATTAACCTCTGCCCTGGCACACACTTGCGCTCTACATGCAACTCTGTGTTATTCCTCCTAAGATTCTCAAGTTGGCTCTTATGTGTCTTCATTGTTGTTATTTCCATGCACACTCTACCTGTAAACCTACCAAAATCATTGTTGTTATTGCCATCAATGACAAGCACACTCTACCTGTAAACATGCCAATGATGTTGATTTTATTGCCATCAATGACAAGCACACTCTACCTGTAAACATGCCAATAACCTGGAACCCACTCGAAAAATAAACTGCATAGGATAGAGGCAAACCCAAAAATTATTTTACTCCCATGTTTTCACTATGTCAATTGGCTCTTCATATTCACCAATAGTGAGGTACACTAGTCATATACTATGGGTCTCATACACTGCACTGCATAGAACATGAGCGGCCTCAATTCCTGGTGCAACGAGGTCGAACCTGTGACCTGGTAAACACTAGGAAAATAATCTTCAGATTGATATGGTTTATTTTTCAGATAGGGACTTGACTCCCTACCTTAGGAGTCCCTTCTATACAGTGGGTGTCGATATATTCCTCTAAATTCATCCTGCTCCCTGCTCCTTGTGATTTCAAGTTTACAACCTCTCTCCGGCACGATAGACCAATGAAAACGTAAATGTCCTCTACTTCAATTCTCATTGGTTTCCCATCAAGATTGAAGTTCTCACTCTCAGGGTCTCAGTAACCCACAAACATATAGAGCAACCTCACCTAGGCTCTCATTCCTTTGAGCGCCCAAAATTTATACAAGCCACATCGCTTTAAGGCCATTTGGGCCCCCGAATCTCAATCTACAGTAGCATCGACCTCCTCGTGCTCTCTCTCTCTCCATTCAAGAACCATCCTGTCAAAGACAAATCAATATTTGAGTTAGAACCCTTCAAAATGATTGTTTGTGTGCCTGTATGTGGTCTACTTTACATAGAGTCACATGTAGGGATTGATATACACACCATGTAGTTTACACAGGTGTGTATACCTCGTTGTATACGCGACTTGATTGAAGATAGCTCGCATACACCAAAATCTACACTTTGCACCCTCAATAACTAAAAATTTAGAACATAATTCAAAATTTTAATCCACTGAAACTGAAGAGGAAGAGAACAAGAATTACCTGATCCAGACAGTTTGTGATTTCGTTGCCTGATGCTCCCGCAATCCTCGTTTGAATCTTGGAGGTATTTTGGTCCAATTTTCACTAGTTGGGTAAAAACTCAAAATGGTATAGTAATTTTGGATTTTGTTACTATTTATAAATTATTTTTACCCACTTTCTATAGTTTTATGCCATTTTTTCACCTAATAGACTAATACAAAGGTGGATCGAGATGGTTTTTACAGTTTTAACCTGGGATTCTTGCAGATTTCAATGTAATGGTTGTCATTCATCACCACGGGCAGGTATTTTCATTACCCATCATATAGGATAGGTATCCTCTCTATTATGCATTTTCGCATTATCCTATAATTGTCACTCTTTATGCCCTAGGTACAAACCCATTTGTTGCGACACAGAAACTTCCATCTACTATAAATTCATGTCGTTATCAAGTGGTAGAGACTTACTAAACATGGGTGCCCTAGTTAGATCCCTTACTGAATTTGGTGCCCATGCATAGATTTTTTCATAGGATCAGGAGTCTCTCACAGCTCGTACTTGACTTTATGTTGAGCCTCATTTCTCATTCATAAACATATGGCTTTATAACCCAAGGACTCCCAAACGAGTTTAATTTAAGCTCTTTTCCAACTCGTCTTTAAAAAGTGAAACTATTGTCGGGTGATTTGTCCCTTTCACACTCGTTAAATTGAACTTGAAAGATCGTGAGTCTTATTTAATCTCTTTTCCAACTCGTTACCAAAAAGTGAAAAAATCGCCGAGTGAACTTGTCTTTTTCACACTCGTAAATTGGTTTTAAAAAGACATCTATTTGGCACAAGTTTATCCCTTTTTCACACCAAGTAGACTAAAAGACATAAAAATGGACTTTTTTGGCGTTAAGTTGTGATTGCATCTCATGCCCTTGCTTGCAGTATTGATCCTATAATTGGTTCTCACTTTGCGTTATAAACTGTTTGCCTCAGCAATTTTACATCCTCGACCAAGCAGAGCCTTGTTTATATCCTTCACAATTTGACACCTTATACCTAGGAGGGAACATTTCCCCCAGTGTCCATCTCCTGCATGCACTTCCCTGCATTGAACATAGGTATGTTCCACTGCTGGAACTAGTTTTTCTTACTTGCAACACTCATTTACTCCTATGTATCATAGCATCCGTTTGACTATGAAAAAAAAAAAAAGGACGGGCAGGAAGGGAGTATTATTTTGTATTGGCAGCAATCGTGTCACCTTCGAACAGAGAACAAAGTTATTTGACTCCATTCATCATCATAATTTTGGGATTATCACGGCCTTAGGAAGCTGAGCTCATTACATAGTCTTCTCTACCGACTGGTTACTCTTCCAATCCCTATAGAGAATTTCATCGATGCCTCCTACATCTCATGGTTTCATCATTAGGTCTATGCTTCTAGAGTCCTCCATATGTCTCATACTCTTGTTCAAAGGAATTCTATCAAGTTATGTCAACCACTCCTTAGAACTCCTGACTTTGCATGTAGGCCATACCCTCAGTTTGTCTCAGAATCACATGATATTGTAGTCTTATCATGCAGCCTGGACCTACTTTCATTATTGGCAGGTAACCTTGAAACCAACAGTCGACATTTCATCATTTCCCTTGACCAAGTTTTTGAAATAACGTGGTCAAGTTTGACCTCTTTTGGGACTTTGATAGGCTAGTCGAAGACGGAGCGCAAGTCGAAGCGGAGATCGCGGGATCTTGGCCCCTTGTTTAGGGATTTTTGGGTTTTGGGTTTATGTAACACGTATGGGATTTCAGCCCATGGGTTTACCCATGTTTAGGCCCATGTTTTAATATATAAATAGATATATAGGCAATGTAGGGAGAGGTCGATGAGCTAAGTGCAAGTAGTTGTGAATGCTTCATGCATATTGTGTGTTGAGACCTGCAGAGCTAAGTGCAAGTGATTGTAAGAAACTTGAGTGTAGACTGTAGGAAGGCTTTGTGCTGTAACCTAGCTTGGGGAAGGAGGATCTAGTGAGGTGCACGCACATCTCTTGTCCTATGCGGAGTGGGTTTTTTAGGCTTTGTGCATGTAAGAAACTTGACATAAGATAATAAAGAAGAAGAAGAGTTGGTGGACGTAGCCCCACACTGGGGTGAACCACATATATCATGTGTTGTGATTGATTTGTGCATTATGATTGTTGTTTTATTCATATGATTTATGATTAGATTAGTAATGTTTGTTAAATTCATTTAATAATAGTATCTTAGTGCTTAATAATATGAATGAATTCCATATTTGATCTATTTTGATGTGCTTGGTGCTTGAATATGTTAGATCTAGTTGATTACCATGATGTTCCATAATAAGGGTTTGATCCTACGATGTGAATAGAGGTTAAATATTGATGAATATTAACTCCTAAGTGCTCTATTAAGTATTGTGATCACAGACCTGTGTCCCAGCAAGGTTGCAGACATTTGAGTCCTACAACCACCTCTGCCTCTACCTCGGGTGAGACTTCATCTACTTCACAAGTGTTGCTAAAAGGGCCAGTAGTTAGGGTTTTGTTGGTGCGTTGTTGAAGTGTTTAACCCAGGGTCTGCCCCTGTGTGCCAACAAATGGTTCTGTCGCTGGGACTAAAACTGTGATTGATGGGAAATAAAGAACAGAAAAAGATCTATGCATAGATCTATTTCTGTAGTGCGTAGTATTCTACTTGACTTGCAAATATCTGTGCCAAGAAATGAATCAGATCTGAAGAAAAGAGGTAAGAACAGTGGAAATTTTTCTTAAAAGAGGTAAGATCTGAAATCTTTGTGCTCTACTAAAGGTAAGAACAGTGAAATTTTTTTATTGAAAAGGTAAGATACGAAAGATTTATGCTCTGTTAAAGGCAAAATAAGTGAAAATTTTTGTTTCAAAAGAATGGATCTAGAAATGCTTGATAGCTTTTGTCCTAGTCTAAAAACTAGGGCACAGTTAGAAGAAATAAAATTTGATATGAGTAGATCTGATAGAAATAGTGAAAGATATGTTATTCCTATGCATAGAAAGAATGTTTGGACTAACAAATGGATGCAAGACTCTAGAAAGAATTTTTTGCAGATTAGTTACTATGATCCTAGCATGCAATATAGGAAAGATTGGGGATCATTCAAGAGAAAGAGAGGATTAACCCTTTGTTACAGTTGCAGAAGGTCAGGACATCTTACTAAGGAATTCCCTGGTAGAAAACCTAGTTGTCTTTGTTAAGGTCCTAACCCGCACATAGGTAGATCAATGTATTCGGATGTAATAAAGGTCAATATTAATAAGACCTTTCAATAAAATAGAATAAGGCGGATGTAAGAAGAC
>JZKD02S0935672.1:168773-195488 GCA_000966675.3 Picea glauca | reverse complement strand
AGGCCTGTGAACATTGCTATCTGAATCAAGTGCTATTTCTGTTCAAGTGCTATTTTTGTTGCTCTTTCGTATATCATTTCTGTGTATTGTGAAGATTATGCTGGATATTTTACTGCTATTCTGTTATTTCTAGCATTTCGTTTCTTTTCTGCATATTACATATATCTGGTATCTTGCACCTTACATGAAATCTCCTGTTGATATGTTTCCTCTTTCTTTTGTTTCTTACTCCTTGATAGTTGGTCTTTAGAACGCAGGAATGAGCTAGACTGTGTAGACCTTTTCTTTCATTGTAAATTGAGGTCAGGGGTCTTCTCTACTTGGCTGGCTGGTTCTAATGACACCTCCATGGTTTCTTCAAGAACTCTCTCTGATCAACCTCCTAGCTCAGATTCTTCCTTTTGTCTTTTATCCTTTTGAATTGAGGTAGGGCTCATTTTCTGGGATTAGGTGGCTTTCCTATTCCTTGATGTAGTAGATTCCACTACGACAGACTTTTCTGTCACTGATTCCTCAATGAGTTGAGATGAGCTGGGCGTAACAGTGCCTACTTTGCTTCCGGATGTCATTTTTTTGTCTTTATTTGCCTTTCTTCTTGGACCCTCACTGTGTATCCCTGCCTCCTGTATCTCAACAGATTTGGATATTTCCTAAGCAAGATTTTGATGGAGTAATTGTTTCCAACTACCACCTTGTGTCCTTAAAGCATGAACAACCAAAAGTTTGATTAAACCATGGTGATGAAGGATAGTTTTTGGTTTCTTGGAAACTGCCTCACCCCTCTCGCCATTTTCTTTAAACTCATCCATAGGAAGTGGGGAAAATTAATTTGTGGTCCTCCCTCGAAATGTGATAAAAGCTTCAAATGATAAATGAAGTTCATGGCATACCTTCCTTCACAGGTGAGGAATTTCTGTAGACTTATGAGCATCGTTCAATATTCCTCTTTGATGTAGCTTCATGGGATGCCCTTAGTCCAATCAGGGTCTTGATGCTCTGATTTGAGGAATTTCTGACAGATTTTCCTGTTAATGATCACCCTCTTGAAGTATTCTTCTCCATCCATGGGGAGACCTGTATCTTCTGATATAGTGGCTTCTGTAATTGTTAGCTTTATGTCTCCAAACTACACACTTCCTCCATCATATGTCTGTGCGAAGTCAAGATAAATTCCCTTGTGATGGCCTTTAAACTTCTCCAAAAATGGCACCCACCCTGCCTATTCATATTTCTCCTTGAAAGCCTGATATTCTATTGTTTCCCTGTATAATTGAAATATGGGCTCATGCATGTCGACCCCCGTGCTAGCTTAAACAATTCTCTCAAGTGGATGAGGCACAAACAGAGGGTCGAGGGTTGAGTACCAAATAAGCATAGGCTGTGATAGAGTACCGGACATGGAAAGATATGCAAGGGATACGAAAGCACGGGATGTTTGTAGATGGTGTGACAGCAACGGTAAATAACGCTCATATGGATGGCAGAGCCATACAGAGGAGAGTTTATAGACGGAATTGTAGATTACAATAGTCACATCGATAATCATAATGATATGGTGAGGCAAGTCGGATCCACTAACGACTTATGCACTCGTGGGAAACTTGGTGTCGAACAATATTCACGAAAAGGTGTGTTCGTTATGATCGGGACTCATGAGTGTAGAATCGGTTGGGATTATTATTCGATATGCTTAGAGACATGGTTCATGTTATTTCATATAGTATGTTAGTGCATCATTAGTTTATGTGATTTATTTACCGAATAGGTAGAGGGAGTATGAGTTTGATCTGGTAAGAGACATCATGACCTTGCAATCTTAATATTTCGGGGGATAGGGACATCTTCTCTTACGAAAATGTGGTCGAGGAATTTTTTCAAAGGTTTGTGGAAGAAAGGGTATGTCATGATCCGAGAGCAACCAGATGTTTTTAAATGCATATTTAGTCTAATTCCTTTAAACAAAACGAAAAAAAAAATGTTGAATCCATATGTCCTTGTACTAATAATTGAACACCAACTTGGAAATATGATGAGAGTTACCAGTCACATCCTTACCAGTACCGGATCATCTAAGTATTGGATCACCTATGTGCTTCATTGGAACTAGTACGAGATCACATGTGTGTAGAGTTCGTAATTAATACCGGAATAACATAGGGTCCCTTCTTTAATACCGGATAGGATCTGGTACCAGATAAACATAACGAGATGATTTGGTGTAGGGGTGGCCCTTAGTACCGAATGAACATAAAGGTAGTCATTGGTGCCAGATAAGCACAAAGATGAACATTGTTTTTCTGGTGCTTGAAAGATCTTTGACACGGATTCTGGTGGCAGTGACTTGTAGAAATAGCTAATGTTTTGTGATCAGATTCGATTGAAAAACCATGTATTTATCGAAAGTTTGTAGAGGAATAATGCAAGAGAGATATGTAACAGGAGGGTATTCTGAAATGACCAGTTACTGAGATGACAGAACCCCTTTTCTTTCGGAACCAAGGTGATCACAGCTTCTGCTGGCATTTCCTCTTTTATTACAAAAATAACAATAATAATCCTAACTACTACTTTTCTGTGGATTTTTGTTGAGCCCAGATTAGTTAATGCTCGTCTTTATTTTCAATTTTATAGAGTCTAAAAAATTTAAAGGAAACTCTCTATATTGTCCCGTGGATTTTTATCAAGCCCGGGCTAGTTCCTACTCATCGATGTTTTCAATTTTAAAGAGTCTGAAAATATTAAAGGAAACTCTTTATACTGTCCCATGGATTTTTATCGAGCCCAGGCCAATTCCTACTCACCGGTGTTTTCAATTTGCCCTAAAAATAACAATAATAATCCTAACTACTACTGTCTCAGCAACCACTCCCCCATGCTTGAGGTTTTTCATGGCCTCATGCAAACAATGTGAGATGCTAAATAAGGGTTGCTCAGAGGGTTTCCAACATCTGCTAAAAACAAACCAATAGCACTAATTAAAACTAGATTCTTATTCATACTTACAAACATAAAATTTAGGGAAAATGTCAAAAGTTGAATTATTAGCTATGAACAAAATAGTTTGKAATTAGCATTCARTTTCAAMTTCTATTAAAAAGATCAYKGAATTGATCATCCTTGTGAAATARTGRTCTTAAAATAGATAGGTAATGATAAAGCACGAATGCATCATTTTTAACAACTTAAGGAAAAAGAAGAAATTTGAAGAAATAGGTCGTGAAGAACTCCCTTAAATGTTATCTTCCATTGATAAGGATGCCTTCTTTGCTTTTGAAACCCTTTCAGTATTATGTCTGCATTTGGGGGATGAAGAGATTCCCTTCTCATAAGATTCCAAACAAAATTATCATAATTTTTAGAAAGAAATCTACTATAGGAATGAAAGATCTTAAACTGACTTCTTATTAGTTTTTAACATTCCCATTTATGAAAAGTATGAAAGATAGGTTGCATTGCAACATTTATTTATTTATTTACCTATCCTACTCTAATTGAACAAGAGAAAATGTCCTTCAAGTATAGGAATACTTCCAGTGAAGACATGTGCGCAACAGGGTTAGAAATATATCCATACTTGGGTTTAAAATATAAACTTTAATGCATACCAGAGTATGAAGGGCCAGTTTCTTTGATGATGAGATCAAGAAATAATGAAAAATAAAAGAGTGATGTGACATAATAACTAATTGAAACCATATTTCAATAGGATCGTTATATTCTTGTTTCTCTTCTTTGTTTAGGTCACACATCATGTCTTCCTTTTCCATGCCACACAGAGTATCTTCTTCAAGTTGATTGGTCTCTGGGGTACATGCATGATCTGCTGAGAGGCATGCTAAGAACTCCTCAATCTCAGGTTCCAATGGTTGCTCTCCATTGCATTTTATCCATGATTTTTAAGTCTTCTCAACAAATTGACAATAGGAATCAGAAGGGACTTCTAAATCTTCTTACAAAGAGACAACTAAATTCTTGAATGCTGTCAAGATATGTTCTTCCTGAGAGGCGGATATCCTAGATGTTGCTAGAATGTGAGAAAATTCTTGGAGGGACATTCTTCAAGCTCTTGATCATCCTTGAATTACCCTAGCTGGTTGATGATCTATGTCTCGCAACACAACTTTAGTACTCGGGGGTTCTTACAGCACCCAAAAAATGGTTTATCATTAAAGATTTGAATTTTAAAACTATTTGCGAAAATATAACACACCAAACTTGAACTCCTTGCATTATTGGGACCCTGTTGTCACCAGGTTATCTGTTTGCACAAGTTATCTCATCATAAATAAAACTAAATTTTCATAAATAAAAACACATTTGCATTAAAAGAAAAAAACTTTTGCATGAAAGGAAGAGGACAACCTAACTTTGGAGCAACCTCACTAAAGTGGATGCATGGGATCTTCATTCATGTCTTACCATCTTCTCTCCACCCTTAGGTCATCCATAAAACCAATCCAAAATCTAATCCAAAGACTACCTATCACCATTTACAACTCCCCGGCAACGGCGCCAAAATGTTGGTGTACAAATATGTTCAATATATATCTTACACTCATTTAAATGTCAATCCAGAATTTGTAATCAAAAGAATTGTTACACTATATGTGTCAAGAACAGGTAACCTACCTAAGTATGTTGCATATAGGAAATAATTAATAACATAAAAACTATGTTTCTAGGATTTCTAAATACTTCAAATATATTTGAACTTAGAAGAGAAAACTAATAATGAAACTTAAACAAACAACCAATCAAAGAGATACTATCCTAAAGAAACAAGTTTGTTCATTTCATGCTCATGAATTAAAGGGATGAACTTAAGAAGCTTGTCTCCTATAGCAATCAACTCCAATCACTCTTGAAATCAAAACCAACTCCAGCTTCATGTGATTAAAACAAACCAACACAAGGAATATTCAGTATAACTGAGAGACTTCATTACAGAGCATGAAGATGAGGTATAAAGTCTTCTGGTTCCTTGATATACTAAATCTAGTAAAATCATAAACTCAATATATCAGTTCCACACTTCAAATAATTAAATGGCCATCTTCAACATCTGAGAATGAAATATCTATTAGATCGGGCACCTGCTTATTCACACCAATCCAAAAACAATTAACTCAATGTTGAACTCTGAAAATAAATTAAAGATCAATCACACACACACTGTTGTAAAATATCCACACAGACATACAGAACGTATACAAGGAGGTTTACCTTAGTTAGGGTGGTGGGCCCTTGCCGAACCAACAAGGAACCTCTTAAGAAAGTAACAGACTAAAGCTTTTCACTCACATTCAAGAATTGACATAAAAGATTGTTTGCATTAATTCAACTAATAAATTGGATCAATGGTCTTTTACTTCATACATAAAAATTATAGGTATCTTCTGGTTCTGATAGAATACTTCATTATATTCCCTATTATCCACTAACAATCATCTATACAGTATTCCTTATATAAGGTAAGCTGATACTATCAATATCTATGGATAAGCATTAAACAATTTGAGAGATTTTATAATTGATATCTACATCGAATTTCTAGGAATCGATTCCATCCTCATGACATGAACTGCATGAGCGATGGAGTCTCTCGTATTCTGGAAAACTAATTTGGGAGCTTCTGTTCAACTGCCTTCTCGAAATATTCACCACCCTACTGGTCCAACTGGTGCATTCTAGAAACAGAGGTTTTGGTACCGGAATACACACAGTCGAGAGTCTGGTATCGGAATGGACGCAAAGCAGACAATACCGGAATGGATATGGAACATAGTACCAGATCAAAACTACCTTGGGTACTGGAATAGCTTTGGTGTAGGATTGCACAATGTCTGGCAATATCGGAATAGCGCAAGTACTGGATAGGCTGCTTATGAGTCAAACCATTAGGACTATACAAAATAGAACACTTTGATCAAATTAATTCAAGAAAGTTAAACAAAACATGCTTTAAATCATCAATTACCTCTTGTGATCATGAACACGGTCATTAGGTATGTGTGTGGGAGGAAAATAGTCAAGTATAGGCTTATAGCATAGGCAAAAGGCTTAGATACAAGGTAAGATAGGACATTATATATTTCAAAAGAGGGACTCAACAGGCCTTATTCCATTTCCCTATGAAAACTTATCTTCCCTATTGATAAAATCCAGAGACAAAAATACAAATTTTTCCACTTGTACGCATCTTGCACACTATACAACAAGCGTATACGCAGGCTGCTCCTCTACAGCCCGCGTACATCGGGAATTGTGCCAGAAAATGAAAATTAAATGTTGAGTTTCCATGTCAGGACAGGAGATCTCTCATCCTTGGCCTTCCATATACTGGAAACGTTCTGACTCGGGCCTTTAGTTCCATTTTGAAGGCTATAAATGGGCCAATTCTAAGCTATGGAAAAGGAGAAAGAATTTAACTTTGAGAGAAAAGTTACTCTGGAGAAATTATTTACTTCATATTGAGTCTGCATCCCTTTTTCCTTTAAGTCTGAACACAGTGTTCAGCCCCCAAGCTCTTCCATTATTGATGGAGAACCTCATTGTCTCCCTTCTATGAGCTTGCCTTTGGTGGAGGATTGAAGTGGTGGAGGCCTAGCTGGAAGGAACTTAGTTTCTTGGTTTTGAACCATGCCGACATGGAAGTCTGTAATATTTTCACTTCTGTTGATCATTATTAATAGAAATACTACTTTCATGTCCAATTAATATCTTGCAAATATATGAGTTATTATCCATGGGAGTATTTGTTATGTATATTGATGGATTATGCTATCTAATGTGCTAACTTTTTATATTTCCACCATATGCTTGTTTTTGCTTGTTTGTTGAGAACTTGTTGCAGGATATAGCTTTGGGTCAAAGTGCTCAACGGTGGAAATCATCGAACATCTGGACGAGGTAGGCCTCTTTCTTATCTCGCTTGCACATTGGTTTATATAGCATGTTTATGGGATAGATTTGATTTCTGCAGTCATTTCTGTCTGTTGTGGTTCACCCTAGACATAGAGAGATTTTCCTTGTAACAACTACGTATAACCAGTGGGAAAAATAAAAATGCCCAACACTGATAAATTATGTATGCAGGTGCCACAAGCTGAAAAATTGCTTCATCAAAGTATGCACAGAGCACTACACTACAACTCATAACAAAAGTACCCAAAGAAAAAATGCATTGACTCACATATATCAACATTTAAATGGGATTATTTTATTATGCTTAGGTGGAAATTACAAAGGGGTGAGCTATACACAGACTTTGTTTATTTCTACTCACTCACAATACTAAATTGCAAAGACCAAGGCTTAGAAACACCTTCGCTTAGAGTGAACAGTCACTTTAACTCCTTCGTCCACTCAACCTCAAGTAGGTTGCCCTCTTCGAGCTTTTATTTCTACTACTATCCTTCTCTCTTTCCTATTGCATCTCCCTTACTTGTCCTCTTCATTTTCACTCACGTTACTTTTAATGGGACACTCTCATAAGGCCAACAATCACAACTATTTGTTTCACCTTCCCAGTTTTCCAGAAGACAAAATAAATGAAATAAAACAAAACATGTTGTATTTACAACATTTACAAGCATTTTCCAAGATCCATTTCAGATCATTGGATGTACACGTGAAGATGGAGGCAAATACAATTTATAATCCATACTTCCAACCCTTTGCAAAACCTTATAGGGGCCATAATATTTGGTTGTTAATTTATTGTGTTTCTTTTGTTTCTCGAGTGGCATTTGTTTATATGGTTGTATCCTTAGAAATACCCAATCTTGCACTTCAAATTCCCTTTCACTACGATGTTGATTTGCTTGTTGTTTCATTCTATTTTGTGCCATAACCAAGTTGTCCTTCAATATTTGGAGAACCTCTTGTTGGTTCCATATGTGTTCCTCCATTGTTTGAACCTTTCTACCCCCTTTCAAGGGTGATGTGTTGGATGGAGGTTGATATCCATAAAGTGCTAGAAATGGGGACATTTTTTATGAAGTATGGAAGGATGTGTTGTACCACCATTCTGCTAAGGGAAACCACTTGACCCAGTGTGTCTATTTACCATATGAAAAGAAATGAATATATCCTTCTATACATTTATTCACAATATTAGTTTCCCCATCAGATTGGGGATGGTAAGATGAGTTGTGATCCAATTGGGCACCCAAACAAGGAAATAATTCAGTCCAAAAATTTTCGAGTGAAAATTGGATCTCTGTCATGTACAATAATCTTAAGGACTCCATGTATCTTTTGAATTGTTTTCGTGAATGCTACAGCTACTATATTTTCCTTAAAAGGATGAGAAAGAGAGAGAAAATGGGCATACTTTGTGAGTTGATCCACCACTGCCACGATGACAGACTTTCCTTCAAATTTGGGTAAACCTGTAATAAAGTCCATTGAAACTTCTTCCCAAAGTTGGCTTGGTATAGCTAATGTGTTTGGTATGTGTTATATTCTTTGCATGTAGGGGGGGTTGAGGGAAAAAAAATCCTTGGGAAACGTGTCACATTTTTGCCTCATTTTTCATGTTGCCTCGATTTTTGTGTCCATTGTTGGGCAATTTTTCGGCACATGGTTTTTTGTCGATGGTTTCTATTTCCGGTTAAGGAATTAGGGTGTTTGACTAATCCAAGTCATTGGGTTAGGGTTTTGAATGTCGTTGGCTCCTATATGTATATTGCATTGTAAACAATGTATCACTATGAATGAATATAGAATATGTTGGCTTTCCCGGTTTGGGTTTCCAAGGTAAAATTCTCTGTGTAATGTTTGTATTTTCCATTGTATATTTTCTGTTCTTTTACTAAAACTTTGTTTGCAGTAAATATTGTGCAAGGTTAAAATCTACGTAATTGTTGTAGGAGACCTGGCATTTTGATTGTCTCTCCCTTATTCTATTGGCAGACCAAACATTCAAACACAAACTTTTGAACATTCCCCAAAAAAATACTTCTTGATCCTGCGGTATGTTTTCAAGAATCATGAATATCTTCCTATAGGAGAAGTGTGCAATTCTAGAAGGAGATTATATTTGAGTTGGAAATTCTTACATAAATATAGGTGATCATGATACCATAACAAATCATTCTTCCATACAAAATTATCTAATTAATTGGGGCCCTTTTGTAGTTGTTGAATGATCTTGCATACCTCTTGATTTCGTTTCCATTATATCCTTGCTTCTTCCACATAATAAGATTGTGAAATAGAAATAAACATAGTGAACCTTTTGTTTCTTCTTTTTTCCTTGAAAGGGAATCTACCACAACATTATGTTTTCTTTTCTGTAGATCATTTCAAAGTCATAACCTAGCACCTTTGTAACCCATTTTTGTTTCCCTTCTGAAGATAATTATTGCTTCAAGAAGTACTTCAATCTATCATGATATGTTTTTACTTTGAAGTGTATTCCTATTATGCAAGGGCACCATTTCTTAATTGCATGGAGTATGGCCAACATTTATTTTTCATAAATGGGTTTGAGTAAGTTTTTTCCTTTAAGTTGGTTTCTTTCAAATCCAAGGGACCTTCTTTATTGCAGTAAAATTGCACCAATTCCATGACTCAAGGCATCACACTCCACTATAAATTTTTTTGTGAAGTTAGGTGTGGCCAGGACAGGAGTTGTATACATAGCCTCCTTAAATTTTTCAAAATATTTGGTTGTTGCTTCAGTCCAACAAAATGATTCCTTCTTTAATTGTTAGAGATGTTGTTATTTGACCATAGTTCTTGACAATCTTGCGTTAATAGCCTACCAATCATGAGAATCCTCTAAGTTTCTTCAAGGCATTAGGAATTGACCATTCCCTCATAGCTTTAATTTTGTTAGGGTCCACTTTTACACCTTCATGAGATACAAGATCCCCAAAGGCACACTTGGAAGGATTTGCATAAATTTGTTGCTCTTCCAATAGTTGTAATACTCTGTCAACATATTGTACATGCTCTTTATAAGATTTGTTGTAGATTAGTATGTCATCAAAAAATTCTAACACAAATTTTCTAAGGACGGGCTTGAAAACAGAATTTAGCAAGCTTTGTAATGTTGAAGGTGCATTAGTAAGTCATGTTTTCCCCATTTTGTGGGATAACTAAGGAGATGATGTCTTAAGGCCCTCAAGTTGTAGATATGGAGTGCCGATAGACCACATGACTAGCAGTGTCCACTTGCACATATGTAAGCTCGCTCTATCACCACATTATGATCCATTGTCATCACATCCACCACACCACCTAGATTTTTGAAGAAAAATGGGTCTTTCTCCATACGGTATAATTCAGGTATTGTGGTAGGTAATCACCCTAATATTTGAGGCATTTAAACATTTTGTATTTAAGTTTCTTTTGATTATAGAATGCCTCCTTGGACATTATGTTTTTGACCACGTTTCACCTTGGTGAGTGTAATAGATTTCTCAGTAAGTGGCCAAAATTTGGGGAAGGTTTGTGATTAGGTGTCCCTTAAGGGGTTATAGTACCATTTCCAACCATACTTACCACCTTCCACTTATTACACTCCCATCATATTGTCTTATTCTAGGCCCTTTGAATTTAGTGACCTAAGAAGGGCGTGTACTTTATTTCATGGGAAGAAGGGGATGAAGGCCCAGAGGGATTCTTGTTGGCTAAAAAATATAAAATCCTAAATATAGACCTTCCAGATGCTTCACCCAGGGATCCCTGAGAAATAAATGAAACGCTTCTCTATAAAAAAAAATGGGTGACCTACAAAAACAAATGATAGTGAATGATTAAGGGGTTAGTTGGAGAATGTGAGGTATCATCACGAGTCATCCTATCATGATCATGGGTAGTTAGAAGTATGACATTACCATCATCCGGTCACCAAGCCAAGGTAGTGGTTCTCAATTACACAACTGAGAGAAAAAGGGTCTTATCACGAGTCAGCCTTCTTATTTATCTGAAGTATTTGTGAATGACACTATCATTATCTGGACACCAAGCCAGGACAGTGGCCTTTAACTTGTTCCTTAAAACATGAAATAAAAATAAGAAGAAAGAATGGCAAGAAGATGGGCTTGGAAAAAGTGCATCGCAAATGAAAGTGTCACACACCCTCTACAAAGGCACCCATAAATGAGATAATACTAGCCCTTGTATGTCATGAAACTAATTGACCTATGAAGTCTAAATCCCTTTCCACCTCATCACCCATTACACAACCTTGAAATTCCATCCTTAGGAGCATCCCCTACTTGAGGGTTTTGGTCTACCCAATAGGAATTTTAAGACACCCTTCCCATACTTAAACTTGGTCAATTTATAGGGTCTTTGAGCATTTTTTTAATTTGATGAAGTAGTTTTGATGCACATTATTAGGTTCCTTACTTATTAGATGTGGTTTACACTTGTCATGATATCATTGACTTGATATATTTGGAGGGTGTACCCTTTTGTTTTGTAGGACCTTGCTTGGTGGCCAGTTTTGGGAGAATAAGCCTAGCTTGGGCTTCCATGGTGCAAGAAGACCACAGGTTGGATGTTGTAGTCCCGCACATTGGATCACAAAGACATGCCTTTTGAGGCTTGCATGGCATCATGGAGGACCTTACCCATCCCCTATTACCCAAATGACTTGCCTAGGAGAGGCAAAATTCCACCTTTTGAGGCTTGACGTCATGCTTGAGGGGGTTTGGTGGTGATGGAGTTATTTCACATTGAAACTTGGCATGTTTTGACCATAGGAAACATGTATTGACCCTAGGACATGATTAGGAGGCTCAAGGAGCCCCAATGACCTCCATTTTCTTCTCCAACAACTTACTCAAAGTGACAAAAAGTCCCCTAAAAGGGTGACGCCATCTTCTTTTTAAGGTTTCTAATGTGTTAAAGTGAAAATTTGATATTATTATTTGGTTCAAGGGGTAAGATAAGAGTTGTTGACACCTTATTTTATGTTTTACCCTTGCTAAGTATACAAACTATGTCTTAATACTTTTGTATAAATAGAGATCATGTGAATCTCATTTCATGATCCAGGATCTTTTCATCAAAGTGACTTATAAAGAATTGTATTAAATGAGCATAAATTAAAGGGCACCATAAAGAAGTAAAAGCTCAATAATGAAGAGACATAAGCATCAAATATGAACACAAAAACTTGATAACGGATTTCGTCCCTGGTGGACTACGTCTCTGGGTCCTGCTCTCAAATGGGTAGGCCTTTTCATTAACTCAGCAAAAGAATTTGGAAAAATACATAAGTATACCTCATTCTGGAATTAAGCTACAGAAGCTTTGCTCAGATCAGAAAACAAACAACACCATTGAATTTTTGGCATCGAATTACCCAAAAATGATTGTCTCCACACCTCAATCCGACTCTGTCACTCCCAGGCCCTTGAGAAATCTCTTCTTAATTTTCATGTCTGCTCCCTACAATTAATTATGTGTACTGTGTCTCAAAATTTGTGCTGAGACGTATCGTCGATCACCCTCTTCCCCATCCGTGGACAGACCTAGCATTTAAGGAAAAAGTGGGGCGGACTAAACAACGTAGTTCATTGGCCCAATGGTGGTGGATTTTATTGTTAAGGCATTTTATAGGGGGAGGTCTTGGGGTCGATCCCGTGGGCCTCCCCTTTTGGGTTATTGTTGGCATAGGAGTAGACCCGGGGTTCAACACTACAACAGAACACCAACAAAACCCTAACTACCATCCCTTTAGGCAACAGCTGCGAAGCAGATGAAGTCTCACCCGAGGTAGAGGCAGGGGTGGTTGCAAGACTTAGATGTCTGCAACCTTAGCTGGGACACAGATCTGTGATTCTAACACTCAACAGAGCACTTAGTAGTTAGCATTCATCCATATCTAGTTCTTAGTTACAGTGTAGTTAAATCCTACTCTTAGTGCAGATAAACCCCAATCTATAGAACATCACAGTATTCATTTAGATATAAGGTATTTAAGCACTAAACATACTTACGTAAGTCAGATCTAACATCCATCCACATCATTAAGCACAAAGCATCAATAGATCTATCTATCATTCATCTATATAAAATCACTAAGCAAGTAAACACATCAATACATCGCACAAATCATAGCAACACAGCATGTACGTGGTTCACCCCCACCCTGAGGCTACGTCCACCAACTCTTCTCTTCTTTATTATCTTTGGTCAAGATTCTTACAGGCACATAGCATCAGAATCCTACTCCGTAGAAGACAGGATATCTGTGCGCACTCCGCCAGATCCTCCTTCTTTGATCTAGGGTACAACACCAAGCCTTTACATAGTCTCTTACAGTTACTTGCACAAAGCACTTACAACTCTTGATCACATAGATCAAACACTAGCACTTATCATCACTTACAACTGACTTGTCGTTACTTACATTGCCTAGTCTTCTATTTATACATTACAAAAAGGGCTTATACATGGGTAAACCCATGGGTCGACATTCCCATACCTGTTACATAAGCCCACAACCAAAAAATCCCTAAAAAGGGGTCGATATCCCGCGATCTCCGCTTCATCTTGTGCTCCACCTTAGATAGCCCATCGAAGTCCCAAAAGTAGGTCAAACATGACCAAGAATCCTCAATACTTGGTCAAGGGCCAACAGGCCCCCAACACTCACCTATGACTCATCCCGAGTCACTCTGATATGATTAGTGCCGCTTGAAAATCCTTGAGCTTGGCTCGAAATGCTTCAACTTGTTTTTGTGCCACGGCCTCCTGTTCAACGAACTCTTGGATGACTTCTTCATTGACAGGTCTCTCTAGGCGTTATTCAGCTGCAGTGACGACCTGCTCCAGTTCTTCTCCTTGGCCTTTGATCTCTGCGAACAATTGGCAAGCCTCATCCGGTGTAGGTTGGGGCCTCTGAGTCACTTCCATGACTCTACTCTGGATAGTGTGGACCTATTATTGGGCAGTGCGTTTCTCTTGGGATCGATTCATTCTTTCCACAGCTAACAGGGGCTTCAACTGCGCCTATATTGTCTCTGCTTGCTACTTTGCTTCGTGGAGATATGACTCCAGTGCCTTCAGTTATGAGTTCTCATTGAGTCGCTCATATTTATGGGCATTGTGATCACTCAGTTTCTTGCATTCCATGGAAAGGGCCTTTATTCTCTCAACTGCACTTTGAGCAGTTACTTCTCTTTGATCCCTTACATCCTGCGGAG
Source organism: Picea glauca (assembly GCA_000966675.3). Classification (NCBI taxonomy): domain Eukaryota; kingdom Viridiplantae; phylum Streptophyta; class Pinopsida; order Pinales; family Pinaceae; genus Picea; species Picea glauca. Next base: position 181,317 of record JZKD02S0935672.1, on the reverse strand, counting down.
TGTCAAGAACTATGCGGAGCTCTAAGTTTGTTATTATTTGTTGTAGTTGTTGGATAGCTTCTATGGGTTTCTCTACTTGATGCATGACTCGATATTTTGCCTATGGCTCTAAGCCTATCATAGAGCAAAGTGCTCTATTGACTGCTTCTTTCACTTCAAGTTGCTCCATAAGCAACTGTTCTTTTCCTTGTTGCATCTGTGCTTTCTCTTCATCAATTTTTTCCTGGAAAGAAACCTTCTCCTACTCCACAACTCGATGTTGTTCTACGAGTACTCCTTGCACTTGCTTCAAGGCCTGGGTGGCTTGTTCAGTTTCTTCTTGTGCTCGTCGAAGGAAATCTTCGGTTGCATCTGCTAATTGGTGGAGCTGGGCTGGCTCATCTCCCAACTTTTGTTCTCTCGATGGCAGGGGCATAGTGGAGACTCTGCGACTGGACTGAAGGGCTTGATGTACCCCTCGGAGTTCGACCTCAATTCTATTGTACATTTCCTTCTTCTTGGATTCTTGTTTCTCTATGATTTCCAGTGAAGGGTCGTTCAAAGCTGCTATGATGAAGTCAAAATCATCGGTGGTGAGTACAGTCTGCATCTTGCTCACGGTGGCTCTCGATTTCTTCCAGGAAGAAAGTTTCAGGGGAGAAACATTCCTCTTATTTAAGGATTCAACCTCATCTCTGGGAAGTGTTACTTTGCCTTTATTTTGTTCATCTTATCTTCCCTTTATCTCTTCTACTTTGTCATCACCCCCTCGGTCAAGTGATACAGAAGCAATCTTCCTTGAGGCGTTGCTTAAGTCTTGGACCTCTTCAGTCTTCTTCCTTCAATCCTCTTCAGTTATGAACATAATGTGAATTTCGGCATTCGGGACTTGCTGGTTACACTTATGCGAAGTTCCCTTGTGTTTCCAAACCCCGAAACCCTGAATCCCAAAATCCCGAAAATATGGGTCCCACCTTTACCTTTTCGGAACTTCGAAAAATGTTTTGTGTTGTTGTTTGACTTTTGAAAACTCGAAAACCCGAATTCTGAAATCCTGAAATACGGATCTTACCTTTTCGCGATTTCAGGAATTGTTGTGTATGGAGGTTCGACTGTTGTATTCACGAAATCCCGAAGTGATGGTCACTTTTTGATATTTCGAGAATTGTTGTGTATTGATGTTCAACTGTTGTATTCGTGAAATCCTGAACTCCGAAATCCCGAAGTGCTAGTCACTTTTTGCGATTTTTGGAATTGTTGTGTATTGATGTTCGACTGTTGTATTCGTGAAATCCTGAACTCCAAAATCCCGAAGTGCTGGTCACTTTTCAGAATTTCGGGAATTGTTGTGTATGGATGTTTGACTGTTGTATTCGCGAAATATTGAACTCTGAAATCCTGAAGTGTTGGTCACTTTTTGCGATTTCGGGAATTTTTGTGTATTGATGTTTGACTATTGTATTCATAAAATCCCGAACTCTGAAATCCTGAAGTGCTGGTCACTTTTCGCGATTTTGGGAATTGTTGTGTATTGACGATCGACTGTTGTACTCGCAAAATCCAAAAATCTGAAATCCTGAAGTGCTGGTCACTTCTCACGATTTCGGGAGTGGTTGTGTGTTTATATTTGACTATTGAATTCGCGAAATCTCGAACTCCGAAATCCCAACATGTTGGTCACTTTTCGCGACTTCGGGAGTTGTTGTGTGTTGATTTGGAGAATCTTCCTCTCGATTAGAAGTATAGAAGTAACAGACCTATTATAGTTAAATCCGTGTTGGTGTTATAGACATCATCAAATAAGAAAAATATTGGTAATTTGTACAAGATTTTAAATAACAGTGACGGGAGGAGTATACATTATTGTACCGTCGAGTAGGAAGTTTAAGTTGCATAGTAAGGGAAATCAACGACAGTAAGGTTTCCAACAAACCTTTAGACTCAAGCCCCGTAATAGAAAGCCTACTTGCTTGAAGTCTTAGAACTTTCATGGATAAATGTACAAACAAATTTTTTTTTTATAATGATTTTGAGGTACATTACATATGGTATCAAAGAAAAAGTTGCAACACTGGGCCTGAACAAGGCCACATTGATTTCTTAGTATATATTCTGATTTATGAAAAACTAATAAATCCTGTGGATTACAAACAGAAATATTTTCTATTTTGTGTTGAATAATGGTAGCTCAAGAAGGTGCAGAAATCAGGGTGGAAGAGAATCCGCAACAAGGACCTCCTAGAGATACAAGACAAAATAGTGATGGAAGCTCACCCACAGAGGTGTTGGAAATAATGAGAAACCTTATTGTTGAACTATAGGTTTTCAAGGCCGACAATGAAAAATTGAAGAAGGCACAGCAGGAACAACAAGAGATAAATGAAGTCCTGTTGCATAGTATAGTAACCAAGAAAAGTCCAAAAGATGATAACCATGAGGGAGAGGTCACAAAAGGGCCTCCAAGAATTCTAGTACGAAAATGGAAAAAGCAGACAGTTCGTCTGAAGGGACACCTTCAGCTGAAGACAAAACCATATCGAACAAAAAAAAGAAAGAAAACCGACCACCTTGAAGGAGAATTTAAAAAGATTAAACCAGCTACTTTTGATGGAGAATCTAGGACAGGAGAAGAAGCCAAGGCATGGTTGTTGGACATAAAAAAGTACTTCCAAATCTACAACTATTCCAGCAACATGAAAGTCAGAATGGCCATCTACAATCTGAAGGGGAAGGCCAGCATTTGGTGGCAAGACCTGAAATTGGCCAAGGGCCTAAAGGAAAAATAGTTGGAATGGTCTGCCTTTAAGAAGTATTTTAAGAAACAATACCTTTTTGAAAGTTATTATGAAAGGAAGATGAAAGAGTTTTATGAGTTATGACTCGAACAAATGATGATGGAGGACCTTATAAATAAATTTCTGGAACTACTAAGGTTCATACCATACATCCGGGAGGATAAGGTAAAAATCCAGCGATTCTTAAGTTGTTTACCACAGTCCTACAGGGACAGAATTGAGTTTGACAACCCCAAATCCTTGAGTGAGACCTTCAGGAAAGCACGAATGTGCTATGATCAGCATAAACAACGGGTAGAGTTTCCCAAGACCTGGAAGGATAAGAAGCAAGATGGAATAAACCAGTGGAAGAAGGGATACCATCTGGCTCCTTATTGAAATGCAGCAAAAAGTTTCCCAAGGAAGGATTTTCACTCCAATCATATGAATACGCAGAGTAGCGGTAAACCAGTAAATCGGGGAAAGAAGAAGTTTGGGGACAAATCCCGTGAACCATTAAAGTGTTGGGAGTGTGGAGAGCCTCATATAAGGAGGAATTGTCCACATTTACTTACAACAAACAGCACTATTGTCCACAATTTGTAGGAAGCCTCGACAGTAGGTGACATGGGTAGAAGTCTGCATCGGATAAATGCAGCCATAGATGGTCGACAAGCTGACCACCAGTCCTCAGTGGTAGAAGTCGAAGGTAAAATCCATGACACTCAAATTTCTGTTTTAATTGACCCTGGAGCTACATTAAGTTATATTACTCTCGATGTAGTAGAGTCGAATAAACTTAAGAAACAAAAGCATGAAAAATCTTGTCTTGTACAACTAGCAACAGGTACTAAAAGAAAAGTAGTTAACTTTATTTCTGATCTTGAGTTCAGCTTAGATGGTCAAAAGATAAGGACCAATTTGAACATCCTACCACTAGGATCTTATGACATGATTATTGGGATGGATTGGTTGGGACAACACAAAGCAGTACAAGATTGTTATACAAAGGTACTTAGCTATAAAGATAGTTTTGGCACTGTTAGAATAGCCCAAGGCATACCAAAACCTGTATTAGTCAGACAAGTTTCAGCGATGCAAATCAAGAAATGTATTAGGAAAGGATGTCAAGTTTATGCCATCCAAGTGATGAATCTATTAGAAAAAGAAGATAAGACCAAGTTAGAAGACTTTGTTGTCCTACGTGAATTCAGAGACATGTTTGTTGAAGAGATACCAGAATTACCTCCTAGGAGAGAAATAGATTTCTCCATGGACTTACTACCCAGATCATCCCCTATCTCAAAAGCACCCTACCGAATGAGTCTACCAGAACTGACAAAATTAAAAATACAATTATAGGAATTGTTGGACAAAGAGTATATCAGACCAAGTGTCTCGCCATGGGGAGCACTAGTCCTCTATGTGAAAAAGAAAGACGGTACTCTAAGACTATGTATCGATTATAGACAGCTGAACAAAGTGACCATTAAGAACAAATACCCCTTACCTAGGATGAATGATCTATTTGATCAAGTTGGTGAGGCCAAGATCTTCTCAAAATTGGATTTACGATCCAGATATCATCAAGTTAGGATAAAAGACTAGGACATAAACAAAACATCTTTTCGAACAAAATACGGACACTACGAGTTTGTAGTCATACCTTTTGAACTCACTAATGCACCAGCCACATTTATGTGCTTGATGAACAACATTTTCAGCTAGTACTTAGACAAGTTCGTAGTAGTATTTATCGATGATATTCTGGTCTATTCTAAAATAGAGGAGGAACATGATGAACACTTACAAATAGTTCTGCAAACACTAAGAAAACACAAACTATACGCAAAATTCGACAAATGTGATTTTTATCAAAAAAAAATACAATATTTAGGACATGTCATTTCCTCGAAAGGTATTATCGTAGACCCAGAAAAGATAAAAGCCATTATGGAATGGCCAGTACCTAAGGATGTGGCAAATATTCGGTCATTCATGGGAATCATCGGATATTATCGCAGATTTATAGAAGGGTTCTCCAAGATAGCCTACCCTATCACGTCACTACAAAAGAAAGGGACCAAGTTTAACTGGTCACAAAAGTGTCAAGATAGTTTTAACAAGCTAAAAGAATTATTGACATCGGCGCCCATCTTGAAGGTAGCAGACCCAGATAAAGACTTCACAGTATGTGTTGATGAAAGTAAAGAGGGACTAGGTGGTGTTTTAACTCAAGAAGGGCACGTGATATGTTATGAGTCCCGAAAATTAAAGGAACATGAGCAAAATTATGTCACTCATGAATTAGAATTGGCAGCAGTAATACATGCCTTAAAAATGTGGAGACACTATATAATGGGCAGAAAATTCCTACTATTGATGGATAATAGCAGAGTGAAATATTTGTTTAACCAACCAAACCTTAATGCAAGACAGGCAAGGTGGCTAGCCTTCTTGAGCGAATTCGACTTCGAGGTCAGACATATCAAGGGTAAGGAAAATAAAGTAGTAGATGCTTTAAGCCACAGAATTCATGGGTTATTTGAGATAAACATTAGCAGGGCATAAAGTAATCTGGAACAAAGAATAAGGATGGTAGGCATCAATGATGGAAATTACACTAAGATAATGGTAGAATTTCAAAATAGTATCGCAAACTCAGATAAACCAGATATAAGTATCGACAAGAAGGGATTATTAAGATGTAAAAATAGAATTTACATACCAGATTCAGTAGAGCTAAAATTAACTATTTTAGATGAAGTGCACAAGAAACCATACTCTGGCCATCCAGGTTACCAGAAAACAATAACAGCACTCAGAAAATTATTTTCCTGGCCTAATATGAAGGGCAAAACAGCAGAGTACTTGGCTAGGAGCCAAGATTGTCAGCAGGTCAAGGCCGAACACTAGCATCCAGCCGACCTATTACAATCATTACCAGTACCAGAATGGAAATGGGAGGCCATATCGTTGGACTTTATAATAGGTTAAATGCCTAAAACTTAGAAACATAATGATTCAATCATGGTTGTAATTGATAAACTCAATAAGTCTGCACACTTTATTCCTGTAAATTCTACTTTCAAAGCTATTAACATTGCTGAAATATTCATGAAATAAATTTTTAGACTGCATGGTATTCCTAAAATGGTGATTTCAGATAGAGACCTAAAATTCACATCTGCTCTTTGGAAGGAATTGTTTGCGGCTAAATACTAATTTGAATTTCAGTAGGAGTTATCATCCACAAACGGATGGACAAACCAAAAGGACAAATCAAATCATAGAGGATATGCTCCGCATGTATGTAAGAGCAAAGCCGAACAAGTGGGAAGACTACCTACACTTGGTAGAATTTGCATATAACAATGGGTACCAAACTTCAGCTAAGTTGAGCCCTTTCGAAATATTGTACGACAGAAGGTGTACAACTCCAATTAGCTGGGATAACCTGGCTGACAGACTCATGGTTGGACCAAAGATGCTCCAAGAAATGGAGAACATGGTAAAGAAAGTACAACAAAACTTGAAAGAAGCACAGGACAGACAGAAGAGCTATGCGGATCAGAAAAGAAGACACTTGGAATTTCAAGTGGGAGACCATGTTTATTTGAAGGTCAAAGCCCGAAAAAGCTCGTTGAAGTTGGGGAATTGTGCCAAGCTGGCACCCAGGTTTTGTGGGCCCTTCAAGATACTAGCTCGAATTGGACCCGTAGCATATCAGCTTGCACTTCCAGCTAATCTAAGAATTCATAATGTATTTCATGTTTCTTTGTTGAAAAAGTATATTCATGACCCCACTCATATGATTGATTGGAACTTGGTGCAGGTGGAACCCAAGGGCGAGTTCCAGGTGGAACCCCAGCGCATTCTGGACCGGAGAGAAATAGCACTTCGGAACAGAATCGTCGCTCAAGTAAAGGTGCAATGGAAGCACTTTATCCTTGAGGAGGCCAATTGGGAATTGGAGGGAGATTTGCGGAAATCTCATCCAATCATGTTCCAGGAAAGGAACAAACACTGAGGACAGTGTTTTACTGAAGGGGGAAAGGATGTGACATCCCCCAAAAATAAAATATTTCTTATTTTGTGTGATGGAAATTTATTTCCGTTTTAGGAAAATTTGAATCTGGAAATTTTTTTCCATTTGTGGCAGTTCCAAATTTCGAATTTAATAATTGTATTTAATTATTGTGACTATTGGGCAAAGATCTGTTTGGACTCAACTAACTATTTGACTAATGACACTTATATCACAATAGAACATTTTATATTAACTGCAGGAGGAAAAATGGAACAACCATGTTAAAAATCAGTTGACCATGACTCCATGAGTGGGGAACAAGTTGGAACTACGTTTGGGCTGATGATTACAAGTGGAAAATCAGAGATTTGGCCACTAGCAGCCCTTGAAAATCAAGGATTAAGAAATTTATGAAAATCCCCAAAGGAGGGAAAATACCTGGGCAAGAAAATATATATATAGCATATGCGAGGAGGTAGGACGTTGCCAAGTATGTTGGGAAAGGATTCCTGAGCTCTCTTGCTGTTATGAACACTACGAATTGAGTGTGAGGCAAGAGGAGATTGTTGAAACAGAATCGCCTTGCTATTATGAGCATTATTGAGTAAGTGTGAGGCAAGAGGATAGCTTTTGGAATTGAAGGACATAGTTGAGGAGGAGTTTCCAAGTTTTCCCTCATGGATTCATGGTCAGGCTAGGGGGTGAATCGGGCAAATGATTTTGGATGCCCTGTTCTACAGTTGGGAGGAACGTGGTTGTTCCCTTTGTATTTCCGTGGATTGGATTTAGATATGTTGATCTACCCCTCTCTATCATGAATGGCTATGTTTTTATTTCAATGTCATGTTAAATCCGAACTTGAATGATGTCCATTCTCTATCTAAATGATTTTTCTGATGCATTGTGTTGATTAAATTGGAACTGTAATGTTTTCCATTTTGTTTATTGTGGGGAATATATGTGAAGGAAATCTATAATTATATTTCTATAAGTAAGTAAGGGAAGGAGGTGATTAACAACAATGAGGCAGATCCTCTCTGTAGATAAATCCCCAAGAAACCAAACTCAGATCCCTTGGAACATCATTTATAATGACCAAACTCTGACAGAATGATATTCTTAATCATGTATTTACATAGATGCACAGATCTAGTACTATTGACGTTTAATGCATTGATTAAAGGAGGCTCTACGTGAATATTATAGAATTTACCTTATACAGAAGATTTTATCCTTTGTGCCCCTTTTGTGCGTATAAACTCATTAGTTTAGATTTTTCAAAAATTCTGTCAGGTAAACAGATATAGAATCCTTCTACCCCTACTGTTTTCACAAAACGAAAGTAAGAATACCAGTACAAGGCAAAAATCCTAGAGTTATGAAAATAATGTGAATTTCGACATTCAGGACTTGCTAGTTACACTTATGCGAAGTTCCCTTGCGTTTCCAAACCCTGAATCCCGAAATCCCAAAAATACGGGTCCCACCTTTACCTTTTCAGAACTTCGGGAAATGTTGTGTGTTGTTGTTTGACTTTTGAAATCCCAAAATACGGATCTTACCTTTTCGCGATTTCAAGAATTGTTGTGTATGGAGGTTCGACTGTTGTATTCGCGAAATCCTGAACTCTGAAATCCTGAAGTGCTGGTCACTTTTCTCATTTTCAGGAATTGTTGTGTATTGATGTTCGACTATTGTATTTGCAAAATCCCAAACTCCGAAATCCTAAAGTGCTGGTCACTTTTCGCAATTTTGGGAATTGTTGTGTATTGATGTTCGACTGTTGTATTCGCGAAATCCCGAACTCCGAAATCTCGAAGTGCTGGTCACTTTTTGGAACTTCGGGAATTGTTGTGTATGGATGTTCCACTATTGTATTCACGAAATCCCGAAGTGCTGGTCATTTTTTGCAATTTCAAGAATTGTTGTGTATTGATGTTCGACTATTGTATTTGCGAAATCCCGAACTCTGAAATCCCGAAGTGCTGGTCACTTTTCACAATTTTGGGAATTGTTGTGTATTGACGATCAACTATTGTACTCATGAAATCCTGAACTCTGAAATTCTGAAGTGCTGGTCACTTCTCATGATTTCAGGAGTGGTTGTGTGTTTATATTTGACGGTTGAATTCGTGAAATCCCTAACTCCGAAATCCCGACATGCTGGTCACTTTTCGTGACTTCGGGAGTTGTTTTGTGTTGATTTGGAGAATCTTCCTCTCGGTTAGAAGTATGGACATATAGACATCATCAAATAAGAAAAATATTCTTAATTTGTATAAGATTTTAAATAACAGTGACGGGAGGAGTATACATTATTATACCATCGAGTAGGAAGTTTAAGTTGCATAGTAAGGGAAATCAACGACAGTAAGGTTTCCAACAAACCTTTAGACTCAAGCCCCATAACAGAAAGCCTACTTGCTTGAAGTCTCATAACTTTCATGGATAAATGTACAAACAATTTTTTTTTATAGTGATTTTGAGGTACATTACAGTATCCCTTATATCTTGTGCTAGTGCGCGATCTGTGGCTTTTCCTGGATAGAACTCCTGTGGGTCAGGTCCTTGCATACTCAACCCTGTGATCCTATGGATCATCATTGGATCGACTATGATACGATGGCCTAGCCATAAGTAGCTGCCATGGTAACATGAAAGTAGTAGCTTGACACAGGCTTTAACTTCCTGGTGCCTTCCAAAGTGTGGGATTTTCATTACATTCAGCAGGGTGTACTGCACGAGGTTCATCATCCACGGCTGGGGGATTATCTTTGATTTCTTCCCCTTCGTCCTGGTTGGGTATTTGTATGGGGCAAGCATGCTATGGTTCTTGCAATCTCCAAGGTTGAAGTCACTGAAATTCAATGCCGCGATCTTGTCCTATTGCGCTTGAACTGTGTGTATCCCCTTCGGGAGGTACGCATTAACCATGATGTACTCTAAATCTCTTGGCACACTATCACGACTCATCGTGTCATCTAGAGGCGGGATCAACTTCTCATTTGCTAGATCATCTCTATGATTGGTTCTCTTTTCCATTGATGGTCGTGATGGTCCGGCTCCATGAGTAGTCGACGGAGAGGCTTGAACTCCTCTCGTCAACAATGCTTGTACACCCACAGACATTCCTCTCTCAGACATGACTCTCTCAGTCATGAGGTCGATGAGTACTTCCTTCATAGACTCTTTGACTATGCTAAGTTCTTTGTACATACATGCTCGTGGTTAAATATCTCAAGTTTAGAAGAGTAACTAGTCAATGCAATGGGATGGATGGAAATAACGTGATGATCACTGTGCGAAATCAACTATTCTGCAGGATTAGATAATCACAGTTGGAAAAAGTGTTCTCGTTGCATGGCACGACGGGTTAAATAGATAACTTGGCAATGGATCTCTCCAACAGGCGAGAATCCTTCATTAATTCAGTTATGTCCATTACAGCGCGGTCCTAACGGTCTGATGGCGAGTTGTCTGACCATAAATGTCTTTCTACCCATTTGGGGCACTGGTCTAATGGTTATACTATTCCCAATGGTTATATTTCTTTGCCATGGTGAAGTTCCATGTGACGTTGTTATGATATCCCGACGAAGTTCCAATTTTGCAAATTTTCCTTCTGCAAAGTTCCCTCTGGAACCTTCTGTAAATTTTCGATCTTAGCTCTCATCTTACTTAGCTTTCTATCCCTTTTCCCAGTGATTTTCTTCTCGGTATTCCTTTTTCCATTCTGATTCTTATCTCCTTTTGGCAGAGTAACTTCGCGTTGTTGAGATTCTTTCCTAAGATTCAAGGGTAATACTTCTTCTTTATCTGAGGTAGGTACTTCAGTATTTTGTGGGTCTTCTAGTGTTCTTCCCACTTCGACATCCAAGTCTCTGGTTTTAAATAGCTTCGCTTGGTTCTCCTGTTCTTCAATCAAGTGTGTGATCCTCCTAGTCATGAAATCTTTTAATTCTTACTTCTTCTACTCTAAGACTTATTCTTCCTTCCTTCTGGCCTAATCTCTTTCAATCCAAGGTTTTCCTAGTAACATAGCAAATGGGGCGCTCTTGATCAAAATCTGGACCAAGGGTCAGATTTTAGCTCAAAAATTAACGTTCTCTGAATTGCCTCAAAACGAACGAGAGCATAACCCTCATCATCATGAACCCAACACAATTTGTTTCATCTCAAACAGACGTCGAGAGCAAGAGATATCGCGATCTGTTTGAATCGTCAAACAGGGAAAAAAAGGACATTGACTGGGCAGTCCGTACAGTCCGTACGGATGCTGACGTGGCATGATCATACACTGATGTGGCAGAGATAAAATGGCTTGACCGTATGCTGATGTGGCATAGGTGACGTGGCAGAGCTGAGTTGGCTGACAGTTGGACGAATCCCATTGCAACATGTGGCATCATTTATTGGGAAAATGTTTTGGTGCCACGTGGCCCAGTCATGGGCTGCCACGTGGCACCTCATTTTTGGTTTGTGTGTTGGTTCAAAAGTTTATGGAGTCCATGGGATTTGAACCTCGGACCTCCCCCACCATTGTAAAGCTTTAACAAAGTCCGTTGACCAATACGCCCATGATTTGTTGCTTACCATAATACTATTTGTATTGTATTTAAAATCAACCTTTTGAATATATGGGTGGGGGTCGCGTTGGGGATTAGCCCTAGCCCGTGGTTACAACATATATGCCATATGACCATGGTTCCAATATAAAAGTGTGCATGGGGTTTTAAAATGAATAGCCCATGGTTTTTTTATGTTGCATATGACCACAATCGGAGCGTGGGGGGGGGGCTTAAAACCGTTTAGCCATTTTTCCCAAGCGCTTGGTCGTATGGAACCCTTTGTGCCCAGGTGCTAGGCGGTTAGGGGCTGGAGGTGCCCTAACCATCCAACAGTTTGCACAGTTATTCAATTTTTCACGGGTGCCAGGTTTTTGCGCTTAAATAAGCGTGTGTGCCAAGTTCAAGCACACAAGGGTGCGTTTTGGCGAACCAATGACTGCAAGCTTGAAGGAGGAAAATGGAGGAGGCCTAACTTCTTCATCTTTTGGCCGATTGAGATGTCGTAAAAGCCCAGCTAGGGGTTTTTGGATGTCCTGAATCCATTGGCACTGTTATCAAGGCCATTTGAAGACTTATGTTGCAGGATTTTATCCATTGAAGTTTCAGCAAGCTCTAGGGAGCTTGAAGCCCTCATTGATTGAGGACATGGTTTGGTGAGCCTATGTTTGTTTTATGTGATTGAATAATCATTTTTGGCTAATTGTTATGCTCTGAACACATTGGTACAAGTTTTAGAGGCTGTTGATGACTTCTATAGGTGTTTTTTCCAAAGATAATCTCAGGGAAGCGTATGGCCATATGTAGAAGAGGTCATGCCCGGATGAGCCATGATCCATTTTTAGAGTTCTATTAGTCATTTTTGGGGTTTTTATGTGTTCTGATCTCAATGGTACAGTCTATTTTTCCATTGGAGTTGAGCAGCAGCTTGTAAAAGAACTTTTGACAAATTAATCCCAAAGAGCCAAGTCCATTGATGGAGGCTCAAGGAGATGTAGCCCGAAGGGGGGTGAACTCCTTTATCATGTTGTTCTTGTTGTCAGTTTGATGGTTTATTTGCTGCAAGTTATGTTGCTGTGTTTTTATTGAAAGTACATATTTAACCATTTAAAAGAAAATATCCTCACACATAAGCATTTACAAGAAGATACATGAACTTAACACATAAGTTTATCTTGCATATTTTAACACATGAA
>JZKD02S0935672.1:153133-163792 GCA_000966675.3 Picea glauca | reverse complement strand
ATAAGTTTATCTTGCATATTTTAACACATGAAGCAAGGTCCTGTAAAGTTTATTTTTTAATGAAGTAGAGGGTGCTTGCATAGCATAACAAGTCAGCCTTCTATTTTCAGATCAGCTCTTCTCAATAAATTTAACAACTTCAAATTCTTCCTCTATCAAAGTTCCAATGGTATTCATAGATATCTAGGTGAGCTTTCCACATATTTTTATCAGCTTTCCTCTGAATAGTCCTATTCCTCCCACTGAAGGAATCATAGCAGGCTTCCCTAAAGTTTCCCAAGTTCTTTCTGTCATAATATTCACCTGTGTTTCCTCATCTAAAACACAGTCAATGTCGAAGTCTCTTATTCTTGCTTCTATGCATTCTTTTTCTTTGAAGATCTCTGATAAGATGACACGTCGGTGGTCATTCGGGGTTTCTTTCATCTGTAGAAATACATTCTCTAATTCTTTTTGAGGTTCTATCATGGTTTTAGTTGCTTGACCTTTCTCATGGTCTTCTTGTATCATATTCATCCTTTCAACCTTAGCAATCATTCTAGGGCAATATAATACTTCATGGTCCATAGCATTGCAACAGAGGCAACTAGGTCTTCTTCCAAGGCATTCCTTAGCAAGATGTCCTGATTTTCTGCAACTGTAGCAAAGGGTTAATCCTCTCTTTATTTCAAATGATCCCCAGATTTTCCCATACTGCGCACTAGGATCATAGTAGCTAATCTACAACAAATTTTTTCTAGGGTCCTGCATCCATTTGTTAGTCCAAACATTCTCTCTATGCATAGGTATAACATATCTTTCACAATTATTATCAGATCTATCAAATCTTCTTTCATCTATCAGTGCCCTAGTTTTCAAGCTAGGACAAATCTGATCAAACATGCCTAGATCCATACTTTTGAAACAAAAATTTCCACTTATCTTACTTTAGCAGAGCACAAAGCTTTCAGATTTAAAACTTTTCACTATTCTTACCTTTATCATAGCACAGAGCTTGCAAATATTACCTCTTTTAACCAAAAATTATCACTTTTACCATTATCAGGGCACAAAGCTTTCAAACCTTACCTCTTTTCTTTAGATCTGACCCTTCTTCTTGGCACGGAGCTTCACAGATCAAGTAGAATTTTGTGCACTAGGGAAACAGACCTACACACAGTGCTTTCATAGTTTCAAGTCAGATATTTGCACAAAGCTTCTTCTTCCTCAGTTCCCAACAATCACAGTTAATCACAGTTTCAGTTTGGATCTTTGCACAAAGCTTCTTCTTCCTCAGTTCCCAGAAATCACAGTTTCAGGTCCCGGCAACGGAACCATTTGTTGGCACAGGGGCAGACCCAGGGTTCAACGCTACAACATCACACCAACAAAACCCTAACTACCGGCCCTTTCAGCAACACTTGCGAAGCAGATGAAGTCTCACTCGAGGTATAGGCAGGGGTGGTTGCAGGACTCAGATGTATGTAACCTTAACTGGGACACAGATTTGTGATTCTAACACTCAATAGAGCACTTAGCAGTTAACATCCATCAATATCCAGTTCGTAGTTACAGCGCAGTTAAATCCTACTCTTAGCGCAGATAAACCCTAATCTACAGAACATCACAGTATTCATTCAGATCTAAGGTATTCAAGCACTAAGCATACTTACATAAGTCAGATCTAACATCCATCCACATCATTAAGCACAAAGCATCAACAGATCTATATATCATTCATCTATATAAAAGAACTAAGAAAGTAAACACATAAACACATCAATACATCACACAAAGCATAGCAACAGAGCATGTACGTGGTTCACTTCCACCCTGGGTCTACGTCCACCAACTCTTATCTTCTTTATTACCTTTGGTCAAGCTTCTTACAGGCACATAGCATCAGAATCCTACTCCGCATAAGACAGGAGATATGTGCACACTTTGCCAAATCCTCCTTCTTTGAGATAGGGTACAGCACCAAGCCTTTACATAGTCTCTTACAGTTACTTACACAAATCACTTACAACTCTTGATCACATATATCAAACATTAGCACTTAGCATCACTTACAACTGACTTGTCGCTACTTACATCGCCTAGTATTCTATTTATACATTACAAAAAGGGCCTATACATGGGTAAACCCATGGGCCGACATTCCCATACCTGTTACATAAGCCCATAACCCAAAAATAACTAAAAAGGGGCCAAGATCCCGTGATCTCCACTTCATCTTGTGCTTCGCCTTCAATAGCCTGTCAAAGTCCCAAAAGTAGGTCAAACATGACCAAGAATCCTCAAAACTTGGTCAAGGGCCAATAGTTATAGTTATAACAATATACATATATGTGGATTTGAACCTCACCAATTTTAGAGCGTTGTTTAGATTTGTCAGATTTTATTGTTTGGACGCCATATTTGGCGGGCCCATTTTTTTATTTTTGAAATTCGGTTTCGGGCCCTCATTTTGCATTTGCCCACTGCCACGTGGCAGCCAACCCTTTTCCCATGCCAACCACTTGCATAGTCACCTGCCACATCACCTACCACATCATCCTGTAATGTGATCTTTCCACATCATCGTACGGTCTGCCACTTAGATGTATGAACTACCACGTGGCACATTTTCATTAGTCCATGGATTGACCCAAAAATGCCAAAAACGAGTGACATGTGGAAGCCTCTGGTGTTGCCACATCACCATGTTGACGTCAGCATGACATGTGTCACCTTCTACGTGTGCCACCTATACTGTACGAATGTTGATACTGACATCAGCAGTACAGATGTTGACTCATCCGTGTTGACTGGTCTAGGTTGACCAAAACTTTGACCGTAAATGTCTTTTGATCTGTAACTCTGTTTGACGAGCCATTTACGTCATTGGAAATATTGTGATGTACTCTTCGTGATGATGTTAATTTCATTGAGTTTTGAGGACTTTTATTTTTTTCCCCTTCTCTGTCTGCTCAGACCATTCTGAGCTTCCTGAGTTGCTTCTGCAAATTATGAGTTTTCCTTATTATTATCTTGATCCTTTTTGGATCATGCCTTCCCACTAAGATATTTTTGGACCACCAAAATCTTTCATCAATCAACATATAAGTGAGGGAAGAGCTGCCTCACCTTGTCCTTCTCAATCCACTTTGCCTTGTTTGGATTTTTTCCCTTTGAGCCTACTTGAAGATAATCAACATCACCCCTGCGTGAAGTCCTCGTCCTTCTGTCTAGGATGATATCTTCCTTTAACTCATCCAAGTACTCAAGAGAAAACTCATTATCTGAAGGTATTGAAACTTCCTCACCCTGATCCATGATCATGGGAGGCTCAAAAAGTTTCAAGTTCTCCACATTTACAATTGAGTAGATATGCATATAAGGTAGAAGATCTAGACAAAAAGCATTGGTACCACTTTTCTCCAAAATAGTGAAGGGTCCATAACGGATGGGCTTGAGTTTCTTGCCTTCAGCCTTCAATCTTTCCTTGGTGATATGAAGCCATACCTGGTATCCAACCTAGAACTAATGATCGACCTTGTGTTTGTCATGCTAAGCTTTATATTGTGCTTGAATTTTCTCCAATTATTCCCTGGATGCTTGGTGTACCTAATGGATCCTCTGGATGAACTTGCAGGCTCTGTCTTCATTTATTTCTTCATTTGAATCGACATCTCTCCCATACATCAAGTCCAAACAAACTTTAGGTAAATACCCAAAACATGTCTCAAAAGGTGAACACTGAGTGGAGGAATTTAAGGCTCAATTGTAAGCATGATGTACATAGGGTATATGTTCATCCCATAACTTGGGATGCTTGTTGCAATAGCCTCGAAGCAAAAGTACCATTTTTCGATTAACAACCTTTGTCTGTCCATCGGTCTATGGCTGGAAATTAGTGCTCCTCTTCAACTTGGTGTCCATCATTCTCCACAAGCTCGTCCAACAATCCCCAAGGAATCGAGTATATCGATATGATATAATGGATGTGGGTAACCCAAAGTGAACCCAAACACACTGAAAGAAGAGATTAGCAACCTGCTTAGTAGTGATCTGTTTTTTACATGGAATTAAGATACACATCTTGCTGAACCTATCCACTACAACATACAAATATTCATGACCCCTTTTTGACATTGGTAAACCCCCTACAAAATCCATGGAGATACTTTCCCATGGATGGGATGGAACAGGCAGTGGTGAGTATAGCCTTGGTTTTCTATTAGTGGGCTTACAAGTAGAACACATCACACACCCCTTTACATATTTAGTTACAATTGCTTTCATCTAAGGCCAATAACAAAATCTCTGCAGATGAGCCATATTTTTTCCTACCCCAAAATTCCCAGACATAAGAGAAGTGTGAGCTTCTCATATTACATGGACTCGTTCACTTATAAGAATACATAGCTTTCCAATATGGTAGAGTAGTTTTCCCTACATACAATAGTTGTCTACATGTGCATCATAGGTTATATTCTCATATACTTCTTTAAAATCTCCATCAATGGAATATTGTTTCACATAGCTATCATGAGATAAAGAAGCATTCTTCAAAATAATAGAAGCAACAATAGGAGGTCTAGAAAGAATATCATCTACCTTGTTACTCGTACCTTTTTTTTACTTGATTGCTAAATGAAATTGTTGTATAAAACCCATCCATTTGTAATGTCGAGATTGTTGCAGTTTGGTTTGTGCTTGGAGATATTGTAAGGGTTGATGATATGTATGTATGATTGTTTCCTTCCCTAACAAGTAGTGCTTCCATTTATTTACACTTTGAACTAATGCATACAACTCTTTATCATATGTTGGATAGTTAACAACAGCTTGGTTAAAAGTTTCAGAGTGGTAACAGATAGGCTTATGATATTGCATCAACACTACACCCATGACGTATCCACTGGCATCTGTCTCGATCTCGAAGGGTTGTTGAAGATTCAGCAGTGATAATATTGGTGCGGCACTGATCTTTTCCTTCAAAGTGTTGAAAGATTTTTGTTTCTTTCCTCCCCACTAAAAAGTGTTCTTGTTGGCATAGGGGTATACCCAGGGTTCAACACTTCAACAGTGCACCAACAAAACCCTAACTACCAACCCTTTCAGCAACACCTGCGAAGCAGATGAAGTCTCACCCGAGGTAGAGGCAAGGGGCGTTGTAGGACTCAAGTTTCTACAAACTATATGGGACACAGATCTATGATCACAATACTTAACAGACCACTTATCAACTAACATTCATTAGTCTTTAATCCTTATTCACATCGCAGGTTAAAAACCTAATTACAGAACAGCGTCGTAGTCATCAAGATCCAATCACATCTAACTATTTAGCACATAGCATCAAAGTATATCTAACCTTCATTCAAATTATTAAGCACTAAGCTACTACATCATATGCATCTAACATACATAAAGAGTACAACACTAAGCATAAATCACATCAATAACATATCAACCACATCGCACAAAGAAACCACAATATAGGGTATACGTGGTTCACCCCCAGCATGGGGCTACATCCACCAAATCTTCTCCTCTTTTATTAGCTTCTTCCAATCTTCTTACATGCATAGAGCCACAAATACAACTTTGCATAGGACAGGAGATCTGCATGCACCTCGCCAGATCCTCCTTCTAGGTTCGGTCCAAGAACAAAGCCTTACACAATCTCTTACAATCACTTGCACTTAGCTCTGCAAGTCTTAGCATAGTCTTGGCACAAATCCAACCAGTCGTGCACTAAGCCAATTCAATCACATAGATCCAACTAATTCATACTGACTTCGCTCTAAGTCCTATCTACTTTACCTTACAAAAGGGGCCTAAACATGGATAAACCCATGGGCCGACATCCCATACCCATTACATAAACCCTAAAACCCAAAAATCCCACAAAAGGGGGTGAGATCCTGCGATCTCTGCTTCGCCTGGGCACTCCATATTTGACTAGTCTATAGAAGTCCTAAAAATGGTCAAACACGACCAAAGTTCTCCCAAAACTTGGTCGAGGGCCAACAGGCCCCCAACACTCACCTATGACTCGTCCTGAGTCACTCTGATCTGGGCAAAACTGCTTTGAAGGCCTTGAGATTAGCTCGAGCTGCCTCGATTTGTTGCTTCGCCAAAGCCTCCTGCTTGGAAAAATCCTGAATGAATTTCTCGGTGACAGGCCCTTCCAGGCATTGTTCCACTATGGTGACAACTTGTTCCAAATGTGCACCTTGTCCCTCGATCTCCTCAAAAAGTGTGCAGGCTTCATCCTGTACCGGATGGAGTCTCTGGTTCACTTCCATGACTCTACTCTAGATGGCATGGACCTTCTGCTAAACTGCGTGTTGTTCCTGTGACCTTTTCATCTTATCGACTGCTGAAAGCAGTTTCAGTTCTGCTTGCACTATTGATGCTTGTTGCTTTGCCTCCTGGAGATGTGAATCCAATGTCCTCAGCTATGGGTCTTCTGCAAGGTGCTCGTAAGTATGCGCACTTCGGTTACTGAGTTTCTTGCATTCCAACGCCAATGTCTTGATTCTTTCTACTATGCTCTTGGCAGTTTCTTCCCTTTGATCTCGCACTTCTTGCAGAGTGCTCGGCACTCCTTGAAGTTCTAGCTCTACTACCCTTGCTTGAAGTTGTTGAATTGCTTCAGCGACCTTCCATACTTGGCTCTCGATTGTTTGTTCTTCCATCTGAGACCATACCGACACAGAGCGAAGTGCTCTAGTTACTGCTTCTCTAACTCCAATCTGCTTCGCAAGAAGTTGATATTTCTCTCTCTGGATCTGCTCTCTGTCTGCTTCAAACTTCGCTTGGAGGTTATATTTCTCTTATTGCACAACCTAATGTTTCTCTAGGGCTTCCTCCTTTTCTTTCTTCAAGGCCTCTATGGCATGTTCTTTTTCTTCTTGTACTCTTCAAAGGTGAGCCTTTGTCGCATTTTCTAATCTACATAGTTGGGTAGGCTCATCTCCCAATTCTATACCTTCTGATGATGATGGCGCAGTAGACATTGTGTGGATCGAATAGAGGGCTTGTTGTACCCCTTTCATCTCTGCTTCGATCCAGTCATACATTGTCTCCTTCTTTTCTTTGTTTCATTGCAAAATATCCTCCGAAGTGTCTGATGCAGCTACAATGATGAGGTCGATATCATCCACTATAAGCACAGTCTATGACTGAGGCTTATTGGCTTGTGACTTCTTTCACGCTAAGTGTTTCTTTGGAGACCTTTATTTTCTTTGATGTCTTGGCCTCTATAAGGGGATATTTTGGCGGTGTCACTTTTCCCTATTCATGCTTGTCTTCTTCCCCTTCCTCCTCTTGGTTTACTTCGTCACCTCCTCCTCCTCTAGGTGAATCAAGCACAGTTTCCTTCGATGCACTATTTATTTCCTGCACCTCTTCCTTCTTTTTCTTCTTATTGTTGTTGGGTCCATCATACTCTTCCCGGGTGATCATGAGACTTCCTATGATATCGAGGTTGGAGAGCTCTGTCTGCTCGATTGATACAAGGAATTCAGTCAGCCATTCCTTAGTTATCTCCTCCATGTCTTCATCAGTTAATTTATAGTATGACTATAGCTCCTCCTTGCTTTCATCCCGGCACGCAGTGATGTAAATGAAGTGCATGTCTACACAGAACTTCTCTATTAGCCTGTAATTATGTAAGGTATTCGGAGTCATTCAGGGGAATGACTCAATGGCTCAAGTGAGCTGTAAGTAGTAAGTGTGGAAGACAGCGTTCAACTTCCACTGCTTCGCAATATCCCTTGAATACCACAAGGTGGTGAACCTGGCAACCAGTGGTTCGGATGGCTCAACTTCAAGGAAGGTCACTCCCTCCGACATCTCCCAACCAATAAAGGTAATGAGAATCAGCAGCCAGCTGAAGTGAAACTCATAGCCTTGGTCCTGCACTTTGCAGCAATCCTACTCCAACTGGTTGACGAGGTAGCTCACCCAGTTCATCTGCATCCCTTCAACACATTTTCTTGCGAGGTCAATGATGAACTCCGTGACTTGCATTGGTTTTTTCTTCCTAACGAGCTTACCAGCGATCAATTGGTAGTCTAGGCACACTACATCATCTTGGATGGAGGTTACATTTTATCCCCACTTCCCCTTCTCTACATCGTCGTAGGTGTCCTTTATTCGCTACGCTAGGGTGCGATCTGCAGCCTTCCCTGAGTATAATTTCGAAGGGTTTGGTCCCTGCATGCTTAATCTAGTGATCATGTGGATCAACATCAGATCCACAGTCACGTGCCTGTCTAACCATAGATAACCTCCATGGTAGCACGACAAGAGGATTTTAATGCACGCGTTAACCTCCTAATGTCAGTTGAAGTGGGGTATCTTCATCATGTTAAGGATGGTGGACCTCGCGATCTCCTTAGACCATGGTTGGGGGACTATCTTCAGCTTCTTCCCTGCTGTCTTTGTCAAGTACTTATGCAGTGCGAGAAGCACATAATTCTTCCTATCTCCTAGGTTAAAGTCACTTATATTGAGATCAGGGATCAGTACTAGCTGTGTTCCAACTGCGTGTATCCCCTTCGGGAGGTACGCAGTGATGATGGTGTATTCAAAGTCTCTCGGGACACTGTCACAACTAACCGCACCAGCCAGAGGTGGGATGTAGTCAGGCAAGACTGACGGGATGAGCTTCGCATTCACCAAGTTGTCGCATTGCTTGCTTATTTTCTCTGTCACAGTTCAGGATCGCCCAGATCGATATGCAGTCGATGGGGATGCTTGCAATCCTCTAGTCGATGAGGCCTATACTTCTGTGGACATGACATTCTCAGCCATAAGGTCTATTAGGATCTCCTCCACAGACTTCTCTATTGTGCTACATTCGCCTGACATACATGCTCGAGATCAAATATCTCAGGTAGGAGGACAAACACTCAAGGTAAGAAAAATGGGTGGCAAGGTCTCAATAAGCACAGCACGATAGAAATTAGTTCTTTGTAGGCTTGGATAATCACAATTTGCAAAAGTTCCCCTGGTGAGACATTCAAAAGATTAAATAGACAATGTTGTAATGGATTCCTCCAACGGGCAGGAATGACTCAATCCATTCGTTATGGCGCGGTCCCAATGGTCGAATGGAGATATTTTCGACAATAATTGTGTTTCTAGCCATTATGGAATGTCATTCTAATGGTTGGGATACCTCCAATGGTCATATTGCTTTGTCATGGAGAAGGGACAGTCTGCATTGTCCTGATGTTCCGGCGAGGTTCAAGTTCTACAAGCTTGCTTTCTGCAAAGTCTTCTGTGGAACCCCCTGCAATTTTTCTAACTTTGCTTTCTTCTTACTGAGCTTTTTGGCCTTCTTTCCTGTGACCTGAGTCACTGGGTTCCTCTTTCCATTCTTGTTCTTATCTTCTATTAGCATAGTAACTTCACACTGTTGAGGTTCTATCAAAGGTTTTAAGTGGAATACCTCTTCTCTTATTACTTTGAGCTTAGGTGCTCTTTTCTCCTACATGGATAGGTTCTTTAAGCCTTCTTGTGTTCTTTCAACTTTGACAGCTAAGTCTCTGGCCCTCAATTTCTTCGACTTGTCCTCTTGTTCTTGTATTAGTCCCGCTATTTTCTTAGCCATGAAATCCATTAATTCTTGTTTTTTCTATTCTGTAGCTTCCTCTTCTTCTTTCCTTCGGATTTGATCTTTCTCAATACATGTTCTTCCTAACAAAAGTTCAAAGGGGGCACTATTCTCAACAAACTTAATGACCTCGAATTCTTCTTTTGTTGATGTTCCATGAGCAATCATAGGTACATGAGTAATTCTTCCACATAAGGTTATCATATTTCCTTTAAACAATCCTATTCCTCCCAATGAAGGAACCATAGTAGGCTTTCCCAAAATTTCCCAAGTACTTTCTGGCATGATGTTCACCTGAGCTTCCTCATATAATACGTAGTCTATGTAGAAGTCTCCTATTCTTGTTTCTATGCACTACTTTTTGTTTAATATCTTTGGTAAATTGATGTCTATGTGATCATTCAGGGTTTCTTTCATCTATAATAATATAGTCTCTTATTCTTTTTGGTGTTCTAGCATATCCTTAGTCTCTATACCTTCTTCATGGTTTTCTTGTCTCATATTCATCTTCTCAACTTTAGCAATCATTATAGGGAAATCCAAAACTTCATGACCAACAGCTTTACAACATATACAAAGAGGACCTCTACCAGGGCATTCCTCAGCAAGATGTCTCGGTCTTCTACAACTATAACAAAGATTCAATCCTCTCTTTCTCTTAAACGATCTCCAACCTTTCTTGTACTGCGCATTGGGATCACAGTGATGAATTGGAAAAAAAAAAAATCTAGGATCCTACATCCACTTGTTAGT
The DNA here is from genome assembly GCA_000966675.3 of Picea glauca. Classification (NCBI taxonomy): domain Eukaryota; kingdom Viridiplantae; phylum Streptophyta; class Pinopsida; order Pinales; family Pinaceae; genus Picea; species Picea glauca. Next base: position 153,441 of record JZKD02S0935672.1, on the reverse strand, counting down.
CCAAAAATTCTTTCTGTGCATAGGAATAACATATCTTTCATTATTTCTATCAGATCTATTCATATCACATCTTCTTTCTTCTAGTTGTGCACTAGTTTTCAGACTAGGATGAAATCTATCAAACATACCTAGATCCATTCTTTCGAAACAAAAATTTCCACTTATCTTACCTTTATCAAAGCATAAAGCTTTAAAATCTATTAAGGTCCTAACCCGCACATAGGTAGATCAATGTATTCGGATGTAATAAAGGTCAATATTAATAAGACCTTTCAATAAAATAGAATAAGGCGGATGTAAGAAGACCT
>JZKD02S0935672.1:128160-147810 GCA_000966675.3 Picea glauca | reverse complement strand
TTTCGTATATCATTTCTGTGTATTGTGAAGATTATGTTGGATATTTTACTGTTATTCTGTCATTTCTAGCATTTCATTTCTGTTCTACATATTTTATATATCTGGTATCTTGCAAAATCTTACCTCTTTTCTTCAAATCTGGTTCCCTTTTTTAGCATAAAGCTTCACAAGTCAGGTAGAATACTACGCACTACAGCAACAAATCTACGCACAAAGATTTCTCTTTTCTCCAGTTCCCAACAATCACAGTTTCACGTCCCGGAAATAGAACCATTTGTTGGCACTGGGGCAGACCTAGGGTTCAACTCTTCAACAGTGCACCAACAAAACCCTAACTACTGACCCTTTCGGCAACACCTGCGAAGCAGATGAAGTCTCACCCGAGGTAAAGGAAAGGGGGGTTGCAGGACCCAAGTGTCTACAACCTAGCTAGGACATAGATCTATGATCAAAATAATTAACAGAGCACTTAGCAATTAACATTCATTAGTCTTTAACCCTTATTCACATCACAGGTTAAAAACCTAATTACAGAACACCGTAGTATTCATCAATATCCAATCACATCTAACCATTCAGCACATAGCATCAAAGTAGTTCTAACCTTCATTCATATTATTAAGAACTAAGCTACTACATCATATGCATCTAACATACATAAGGAGTACAACACTAAGCATAAATCACATCAATAACATATCAACCACATCGCACAAAGAAACCACAACACAGGATATACGTGGTTCACCCCCAACATGGGGCTACGTCTACCAACTCTTCTCCTCTTTTATTAGCTTCTTCCAATCTTCTTACATGCACAAAGCCACAAATCCAACTCTGCATAGGACAGGAGATCCGCGTGCACCTCACCAGATCCTCCTTCTGGTTTCGGTCCAAGCACAAAGCCTTACACAATCTCTTACAATCACTTGCACTTAGCTCTGCAAGTCTTAGCATAGTCTTGGCACAAATCCAACCAGTCATGCACTAATCCAATTCGATCACATAGATCCAACTACTTCATACTTCATACCGACTTCGCTCTAATTCCTATCTACTTATACCTTACAAAAGGGGCCTAAACATGGATAAACCCATGGGCCGACATCCCATACCTGTTACATAAACCCTAAAACTCAAAAAGCCTGCAAAAGGGGGCGATATCCTACGATGTCTGCTTCGCTTGGGTGCTTCATTTTCGACCAACCTGTCGAAGTCCTAAAAATGGTCAAACACAACCAAGGTTCTCCCAAAACTTGGTCGAGGGCCAATTGTTCTTTACACTGGTTAAGGCAAGTAAAGGAGCTGCTATAAAGGATAAGTTTGAAATGGATCTCCTCCAATACTAGACTTCACCTAATAAGCTTCGTATTTCAGTTACATTTTTGGGATCAAGACAATTTACAATTACATCAATATTGGAAGGATCATTTTTCAATTGTCCTACTCCTACAATATGGCCTAAGTACACAAGTGCAATCTTACCAAATTCACATTTGGACAATTTTACATACAATTTTTCCCTTTGCAAAGTATCCAATACTTTCTTTACATGCCTTACATGTTCATCCCAAGTCCCGCTAAATATAAGAATGTCATCTAAATATACAATCAAAAAATCATCTAGAAAAGGCCTGAATACATCATTCATCACACGCATGAATGTTGTCGGCGCATTACAAATCCCAAACTGCATAATTAACCACTCAAACAATCCTTGTTTGGTTTTAAAGGCAGTCTTCCATGCATCATATTTTGTAACCCTAATCTGATGGTATCCACTGTGCAATTCCAACTTAGTGAAATAAACAAAATTCTTTAATTGATCAAGTAAATCATCTATACAAGGAAGTGGGTATCAATTTTTCACTATGATTTTATTTAAGGCCCGATAATATACACACATTCTCCATGTTACATCTTTCTTTGGCACCATCACGATCAGAGAACCACAAGGATATGAGTTGGGCCTGATGACCCCTTGATCTAGTAATCCTTGTACCTACTTCTTGGTCTATGTCATCTCTATAACTGACATACTGTACATGCCCACATTAGGAAGAGGGGAATCGTGTTGAAGAGGTATTTCATGTTGGATTTACCTCTTAGGTGGTAATCCATCTGGTTCCTGGAAAATATCATCATACTTAGAAATAATATCAATTAATTATTTCTTATGAGAAGGATCACATCCTTGGAAAGAATCTGATGTTCTTACATCTTTCCCCCTTATGACCATGAGTACATATCTCTTATTAGTGTTTATGAGTCTCTTCACTTGTCCTTCACTAACAAGTGTTGCGTTTACCCTCATGTTGTGGGATCTAACAATATATTCCACTCCCCCCTTAGTAAGGTGATATATGTTCTCATTACGAAAGAAGACTGCTTTTCTATCATAAAGATAATGACTCCCCAACACTATGCCACATATATCAAGTGATACAACATCCAAATCCACTTCATCAATCAACTTTGAAGCAATAGCAAATATGACCCTACATTGCTTGGTGACATTAAGTTTTGCTTTGTCACATACCCAACCAAGAGGATAAGGCTTTGGATGTGGTTTAGTTTCAAGACCCGTCTTTTTGACAAGTGCTTCATATATCAAGTTTACTTGGGAACCCAGATCAAATAATGTATCTATCTTAGTGTGTTTAGATACAACTCTTATATGAAATAATTCATTCCTCTTGTGTTCATCATCATGAGATTCATTATTGGAATTTGAACTAGCATGGAGGGAATCTTTACCTTGTACTCCAACCATTGTGATCTTTCCTTCGTCTCCTGAATTAGAACCAAGATCTTGTTGCATTGTAGCAACAGCCCTTGTCTTCCCCTTTCCACTGAATTGTTTTGGTCTCTTCTCTAGATGTAGTTTCCAACAGTGTTCATCATTGTGACCACTTTTCTTGCAATGAGTGCAAGATGGTTTTCCTTCTTCTCTCTTTACAGTGGCGGTCTTCTTGTCCTTCCTTTTAAACTTTTTAAACGGCTTATGTGGGAAATTGGACGGTTTCTTTGTGGGATATTCTTGAACATGCTTTCCCTTGTTCTCAATGTTAGTGGCTTAAACACAAACTTCGTCAAGACCGGTGGGGTTAAACAATATCAAGGTATGATGAATATAATTGTGAAGTGTGCCAATATACTTCATTAAAGTTTCATAAGAATCCAAAGGAATGTTTAATGCAAGAGCTTTCTTCTAAAAAAAATTGTGAAACTTTGTACAGTTTGACCTTTACTTTGTCTTAAAGTTTTCCATTCCATCATTGTTTTATGTAAATAACCCAATGGATAAAATTGCTTCCTTATCATTGATTTAAATTCCGACCATGAGGAAAGATGATTACCACACTTACTTATGTTCTGAAGTTTTCTCTCCCACCATACGAGAGCGGTGCCTTCCAAATGAGGAGAATCCAATTTCACTTTAACTTCCTCTTCATCAATTTGTTGAACACGACAATATACTTCAACCTATCAGATCCAATTATCTAGCTTTTCAGGATTAGCATCTCCATTAAACATAGCTAAAGAAAATTTTACATCAAGATTTAATAATGGTTTCTTAAAAGAATATTTATGGATAAAATGATGAGAATGATGAGAATGCTCAGAGGAAGAAGAGCTAGAACTTGATGGTGGAGATGGAGGCTCAGGAGGGTCTCCTCCTACCCCTTGATTTACTGAAGCATTATCATCAGCTTGTGCTTCCTTTTTTTTCCCTTTCTTCTTCACCCTCTTCTTGTAGTCACCATACATTCTCTCGACCATTTATGACATGCGATAAAAGACCATATGTAAATCACACTTGTCCTCTTCAGCCTACTTATGCTTGGCCCTAGTAAGAATTCACACTCAACAATTCAAGTCAAAGATGACTACTCTGATACCAACATGATCTGGGATCTTTTCATCGAAGTGACTTATAAAGAATTGTATTAAATGAGCATAAATTGAAGTGCACCATAAAGAAGGAAAATATCAATAATGAAGAGACATAAGAATTAAATCTGAACACAAAATCTTGATAATGTAGTTCGTCCCTGGTGGACTACGTCTCCTAGTCCTACTCTCAAATGGGTAGGCCTTTTTATTAACTGAGAAAAAGAATTTGGAAAAATACATAAGTATACCTCATTATGGAATTAAGCTGCAAAAGATTTGCTCATATCAGAAAATAGACAGCACCATTGAATTTGTGGCATCGAATTACCCAAAAATGACTATCTCCACGCCTCAATTCGGCTCTGGCACTCCCAGGCCCTTGAGAAATATCCTATCGGTTTCCATGCTTGCTCCCTACAATTAATTCTCTGTGTTGCGTCTCAAAATACGTGCTCGGTCATACCATCGAGCGCCCTCTTCCCCATCCGTGGGAAGACTTGGAATTCAAGGGAAAAGTGGGGTGGACTAAACAACATAGTCTGTTGGCCCAATGGTGGCGGATGCTATTGTTAAGGCGTTGTTAGGGGGAGGTCCTAAGGTCGAGCCCGTGAGCCTCCCCTTTTGGGTTATAGTTATAACAGTATACATATATGTGGATTGGAACCTCACCAAGTTTGGAGCGTTGTTTATATTTTTCAGAGTTTACCGTTTGGCCGCTAGATTTGGTGGGCCCATTTTTTTATTTTTGAAATTCGGTTTCGGGCCCTCATTGGGCATTTTCCCACTGCCACGTGGAAGTCAACCATTGGCCCACGCCAACCACTTGCACAATCACCTACCACATAAAATTCCACATCATCCTTCCATGTTATCCTTCCATGTCATCGTATAGTCTACCACATGGTTGTGCGGACTGCCACATGGCACATTTTCATTGGTCCATGATTGACTCAAAAATGCCAAAAACGAGTGACATGTGGCAGCCTCTAGTCTTGCCACATCACCATGCTGACATCATGATGGCACCATCATGACATGTGTCACCATATTCATGTTCCATGTACATTTTATGGATGTTGACGTTATCTATAATGATGCTGACGTCAGTATTACGGATGTTGACTCATCCCTATTGACTAGGCTAGGTTGACCAAAAATTTGACCGTGAATATCTTTCAATCCGTAACTCTGTTTGACGAGTCGTTTACGCCGTTGGAAAGCTTGAAACGCGCTCTTCGTGATGATGCTGATTTCAATAAGTTTTGAGTACTTTGAATATTTTCCCTTTCTTTGTCTGTTGAGGCCATTCTAAGCTTCCTGAGTTGCTTCTGCAAATTCTGAGTTTTCCTTAGTCTTATTTGGATCCTTTTTGGATAATTTCATAACATAACTCTCCTCTTGTGATAGGATACTTGGCTGAGATTTGCACCCTATTTGGGAATTTCTCATTGTCTCTCGGTTGCTACTCTCTTTTAATGGTTTTACTTTGGCTATTGGATGGATGGATGATGCACTATCTCTAGTGGAGGACTATTTCTTGCTTTATGGTGGATTTGCTTGGATAAAAAGAGGTTTATCTTGTTAGTGCTTGGACTAGGTAGGGAATATTTGTTTCTATTGCTTCTTTTCTTGGTTTCAAGGTTAATTTGCTTAATATTTTGGGGAGTATAAGTGCATACAACCCCACTAAGTCCATTTTAATTGTTTTGAAATACTTTGTTGCATAAGGAAATACTAGGAGGAGTAAAAGGGTTTACACCCTCCTAGGGTTTTTCCTAGCTAGATTAGCTTGCCTTGGAGAGTAAAAAGGATTACACCCCAAAAGAAGTAGCTCACCTAGATATTTAATTTTGAGACTCCACAACCCAATAGTTAAAGTCACTAATCTTCTTTGCATTGGAGAAATAAAATCATTGCATTAGTATACGTGAAAACATGAGATTTTGAGATTGTCTAAATTTGAATCTATTAGATGTGCTCTAAGCTTGCTAAGGCCACAAGGGGATTTTGATTGGTCAGTGATATCTTATTGTTGTTATAAACCTTATGCTACGGCCATTAGGGCTACAGCAAACTTATTTAACTTCTTTCTCTTACTCGTTATTCATCTGTGAAAAATTGCTAAGAAGTTGCCATATTAATCTTCTAATCATTGTGCATATTTTGGGTGGTTTACTTGTAATTTTTGGTGGTTGAATCTTGTTGTTGTAGCAATTGTTTTCTACAGCCATAAGTCTGCTACAATAATTCTCTGAAAACACTATCTAGCAGCCCGCTTTTACCATCAACATTTGTTCTTGAATATTGGAAATTTATATATTGGTTTAGTGCTTCATTGTCTAATAATTATTTGACAATTTTGATGGTTAATTCTACAGTAAGTAGCTATTTTTATTGATGATATATATTTTTGTTTACTGACACCATTAGGGAAAAAATCTTAACTTTCTTGTCCACCTAACATATACTGCACAAAGTTGGTTTTTCTTGTGTCCTGGGCAGGTACAAACACTCTCAGTAGGTACCCAAGGACTTGGAAACCTTAAACCTCTCCCGAGACTCTTTCTCAAGCCTTCTTCCATCTAGTAACTTGACCTATAGGGGCTTCCATTCATGCCTCTCACTTTCCATCTCATTTCCCCCTAGGGTCACCGGGATTCCCCCCTTGAGGTGACCACTTCACCTCTAAAGTGACAGGAACACCTGCCTAAGGTGACAGTGGATAGGTGTTCTCTTAGTTGTCGCCATTTTGGTGGTTGGTTCGAGATTTTCCCAACTTACAACTTGTGCGATAACAAGTCCAAATGGCATAACCAAAAACTCATAATGACCTCCATGTGTTCTAAAAGTTGTTTCGGGAATGTCTTCCTGCCTCATTTTGATTTGATGATATCTCAAACGAGCATCCAACTTAATAAAGAAAATTGCTCCATGCAATTCATATAACAATTCATCAATGAAGAGAATATGAAACTTATCTTTGATGGTCATTTTGTTGAGTTGCTTATAATCTGGACACATATGCCATGAACCATCCTTTTTTATAACCATCACCATTTGTGAAGAGAAATAACTTTGGTTGGGTTGAATGATGTCGACCTCCAACATTTCTTGGATCATACACTCTTTTATGCATAAGGATACCTGTAAGGCCTAATGTTAGGTGGTACACTTCCTGGTTGCAAATGAATAACATGGTCATGATATTGATCATGTGCAAGACCCTTAGACATTTCACCAAATACCTTGGAATGATTGTTGATAACTATTTGGAGATCTAATGGAGAAGAGGATACAAATGTTTGAACATCAAGTGAGCACAATTGCACAATTACACTATGGTGTCCCTTTTTGAGTAACTTTGTCATGTTATTAGAGCTTATCACCTTAGAGGGTTTCGCTTGGATACCTCTAAGATCAATTTCCTTATCATCTAAGGAAAATCTCATGAAAATATCTTGAAAATTAAGGGCCATTATTCCCAATGATTGTAATCATTGGACCCCTAATACAACATCAACACCACCCATTTGGATGGAAATCATGGGACTATGTAAAAAATACTCCCCCACATTGAGCTTAATACTATGGCACTTCCTCCTCCATCTTCAATCATTACGTAAAACTCTGGTGCTGGAACTATAAGGCAATTGAGATCTTTTTCTAATTCGTAATTGATGAAGTTATGGGTAATACCAGAATCAATCGACACTATTACCTTGTTCTTTTTGATGTATTCTTGTATCTTAATAGTTTGTGGAGCATTGATGTTGGCCAATGCATGGCAAGATATTGTTGGAGTAGTCTCTTCTAAATCTGGATCTTGTGGTGGTTCCAATTCTTGATCTTCTTCATCTTCACAATCATTGTAGAATGATTTCTTCACACCGCATTTATGCCCCTTACTATACTTGTTGTAAAAATTGAAACATAGTACCTTTGCTCTTCTTTTGTTTTCATCCATTTGTTGAGGTGTTAACCTTGTCGGTTGAGGTATGGTTTCCTTACAAATCCCAAAATGATATTGGCTTTGTGAATATGCTCTAATGGTAGACTTGTGTGTGGCCTTATTCTTGGCTTGAATACGACGATCAAATTGCATAACTTCGATAATATTTGTAGGATGTCTTCAAAAAGCTCATGTTTAATATCTTGTTTTAATCCACCCATGTAAGCTTCCAACAAATGTTTATCACTTATGTCATCCACCCTTATGGTCAATACTTGAAATTCTAAATTATAATCTTCAATATCACCTAAGTGCTTGATTCATGTCAATTTAATGAAGTATTGTAAGGTATTAGATCTATTAAAATAGTTGAAAATGGAAATATTGCAGAGAATAACAACAAAACAACACAATAGATGAAACCACAACACCAAAATTATACCTTTATTGATAGGAACAATGTTCACTTGCCTCTTTGAGGGGTCAACCTCCAACAGAGAATATCTCTATTACAATCATTCTCAAGCCAAAACTTCTCATAACCTCTAATCCTATTTATACTAAATCTATCTATCCAAAAGAACAATCTAGAGGAAGATCCTTCTAGGAGTGGAATCTTCTATTAGGTATTCTTACATTTAACTTACTCTTTCTTATTTATAGGCCTTATTAATATTGGCCTTTATTACATGGAATTATATTATTCTACCTACGTGAGGGGTTAGGGAGGTTAGGTCCCTAAAATTCCCTCCCCCTTGAAGAACAACCTTGTCCCCAAGGCTTAAGATGAAAAAATTGTTGTAGAATGGTGGTCGTCTCCCAGGTGGCATCGTTTGGAGTTGTATATTTCCACTAGACAAACACTTCCTTGATGGTGAGTTGACAGAGACGATGTTCTCATTGGTCCAAGAATGCTTGTGGTTGCAACCAGATGGAACCTTCTCCATCCAACTCATGGATATTGGTTTGAGTTTGGCACTTAGTTCCAATCACCTTCTTTAAGCAGGTGACATGAAAAACGTGATGGAGCTTTAACTAACTGGGTAGAGCTAATTGGTAGGCCACTGATCCCACTCGCTTAAGCATGGTATAAGGACCATAAAATTTGGAAGCAAGTTTATGATAGTGTTCATCTTTGAGTGAAATCTACTTATAAGGTTGTAGTCGAAGAAACACATGGACCCCTTCAACAAATTGTTGTTCAGAAGGACCTTGGTATGTTTGTTGCTTCATGTGATTCTGATCCATGACCAAATTGTCTTTGAGGGCACGAAGAATAGCTTCTCAGACTGTAATATTTTTGTCAACCTCCTGAAACTTCAAAACCCCTGGTAGGTATGAGAGAAATGATAGTGGATTTTGGCCATATACTGCTTCAAAAGGATTCATGCGAGTAATTGTATGGTAGTATGTGTTGTACCACCATTCAACTAGGGGTAACCATTGAGCCCATTGATTTTTCCTCTCAGATGAAAAACACCTCAAATATGTTTCCAAACACTTGTTGACAAGTTCAGTCTGGTCATCCGTCAGGGGGTGATAGGTGGTGATGAGATGCAATTGGGTGCCCTGTAGCTTGAACAATTCTTGCCAAAAATTGTTGGTGAAAGTGGGATCTCTGTCAGAGACAATAGAATTAGGCATGCCATGAAGCTTGAAGATATTATCCATGAAGATTTGAGCCACTATGGATGTAGTGAATGGGTGTTGAAGAGCACAAAAATGATCATATTTGGAAAGATGATCGAAGACCACCATGATGACTGACTTATTTCCCAATTTAGGTAAGCCAACAATGAAATCCATAGAAATATCTTACCAAATAGCAAGGGGGATTAGAAGCGGTTGGAGTGTGCCTAGAGATTTGAATTTTTCTCCCTTGTTGCGTAGACAAACGTCACATTTTTCCACAAAGGTGTGGATGTCGTATTCATACCATCCTATAAAAAAGAACATTTGACCCGTTCATAGGTTTTGGTAAACCCCAAATTCCCAATTGTGGGGGAAGCATGAATTTCATAAATCACTGTGGATTTAAGTTATGATTTCTTGCATAAATACAAATGACCATTGTAGTGAATCTCTTCATTGTGCCAAGAGTACCTTGGAGATGCTAGAGAATTTTGTTGCAATTGGTGGATCATGCTAGAAATTTTTGGGTCTCACGGCCATTCCTGATGAACATTTTGGAGCCAATATGGTACAATGAAGGAAAGGGAGAAAAGGGACCCATATTCTTCATATTTTCGATAAAGAGAATCCATTGCGCCCTTTGTTTTTGGTTTGAAGATTTCACAAGGAGGACTACAGTCCCAATTTTGGTCAAACATGAGTTGCGCAAGCTACAAAGAATATGGACAATAGAGTAAGTGGAGAAACAGAATACGGTTTTGAAAAGAGACAGTGCAACACCAGTGAGGCAAAAGCAGTTACAACAAAACAAGAACAAGAAAGCATGCGGAGCCTAAAGCCAGAAGATCCCACTCAACCTATATATGATATGTATATTATTGTAAAAGGGTTGGTTGTTATTGTTGGGTATGGTTGGGTGTAGTTGCTTGTTTGTAGGGTTTTGTCATAGATGGTATAGAGGGCGCAGACAAACTAAAAGTTTTGTGATTGTAATTCGTATAAAGTTTTGGGGAAAAGGGTAGATAGAGCTCTATGACATGAGTCTAGAGCCAGAAGCTTGTAATAGAGTATTGATTTGTATCTCTTAGATTGTATCCGAGAATCTCTACTGATAATATATATCGAAGGACCTAAAATTTTGAAATTGTTGTGCCATTTTGTGTGTATTCTTATGAATTGTCTCCTTACAATACTTCTTTATGGTTGATAAGGTCAATGTGTTGTCTCTGTTTACAAATTCTTCCGCAACCTGATTGTTTTTTTTTCGAGTATAAATGAGTTCATATCTGTTATGTGGTTAGTCTATCTGGCGCAAGATCATGGTGAATCTTGAAGATTCTAGAAACCCACCTAAGTATTCTCCTTTCCCTTCCCTATCTTCCTGTCTTGGTTGTGCTTCGGGTGAGACTTATTCTCTTTAGAGGAGATGAAAATGTCAGCACTCTAGACTACTTGGTGTCTTTTGTTGGTAACTTGAGAAGGACCTTGGTCTGATCAATTTTGTGCTAACAAAATGGTTTTGTTCCTGGGACCTGCGTTAAAAGGGAACCTAAAGGGAGAATGCTTCCACGGATTCACAGATTCGATATTCACCAGTTGTGGTAGAGAAATTGTGACGCCTTCATATGGAAAGAAGCAGAGCTACAAGGGAAACCTGTGAAATAAACGTGGTAGATTGCCTTTTACTCAGAAATATCGAGTGACCAGTATGAGATATTCTGGGTTAAGTTCCCGGAATAACTTTTCCACTAGATTGGTAGGCTCCAAGAAGCTCCAAAATTCCAAGAACGAGTCAGGAAGACCTGCTCTTGGGATACAAAAAATATCGCAGCACTTCATCGGATATATCGTATGGTAACGCGAGCGATCGAAGGATACAACATTAGAAGGATATATTATCGAGTTTGTAGATGAGAATCATCAATCTTTTTCAGAGCAGAAGCGGATTTCAAGAAAGAGGCAAGGGGAATATTGTTGAGAGAAATACCCCTATGGATTAAGGTTTTCTTGATGGAGGAGGGGATGTTGACTATGTCCCTGACTGAGATGGCAGCGTATACACCCTCGCTTGGGGTGGGGTGAGGTTGGGGTGGATTCATGGCATGAGAAAGGGGAGAGGGTTCTTTGAAAAACAAGGGATAAGCAAGAAATGGACTCAAGAGATGAGAGAGTCTTGAAAAGAGCCACCATAGTTGAGAAGTGGTGGCATGGTAAGAAAAAGAAAACAGTAAAACAGTCTGAGAAGTTACAGAAAGAAGTCAAACCAAGAGAAGTATAGGAAGGATAGATGGAAGATTTGTGAAAGATGAGAAGACAGGAAACATTGGCCAGTCAAAGATTAAATGAGAGAGAAGCGCAGAGAGAAAGAATTCCCCTAGAGGGTGGACAAGGAAAAAAAGGTGTAGAAGCAAGGGAAAAGAAAGTATGCATGGATATTGAAGAAGAAAGATAAGATTCAGCCCCATTGCCAGGAAATATCGGTAATCTGGCTGAAGAGACTACTCTAGAGGATGAGAATGAGACCCCCTAGATCAAGGAAACCTGCCCCGAAGCTAGTGGCACCAGCCCCGAATCACCCATACCCCAAGTGTCTTCTATACAAGTGGTAAATTATATACCACATTCTTATGATATTCATGTTCCATTACATTCATTCAGTCAGCCACAACCGGGAAGCGCGAATACTGGGAGGATATTGGGATCCCCTAGTAGATCGCAACTAGGACCGTTAGGTTTTATCTTGGTAGGATTAGTAAGATCAACAATGGTTGGTAACGTGGGAGATTTGATTTCTTGATACCCAAAATTCTGGGGTAAGGGAGATGAGGATGTTGAGCAACATCTGTTCTTATGCGAAGCAATTTGGAGGTCCAAAGGGACTCTGGATGCAAATAAATTGGTTGATTTCCACACTACTTTGAGAGGTCATGCTCTCAAATGGTACATGAAGTCCATTGAGCCAGGAGTACCAGGAGTGCAAGGTCAAGCATTCACACTCGACCAGGTATGGAAAAATTTCATAGCGGAGTTTAAGCTACCTTAGTCAGAATAGCAAGCTTTGTCTGAGTTGCGTGAAATTCAGAAAAGGGAAGGTGAATCAACCTAGGAATATATCTAGAAGTTTAAATATGATATATGGATGTTAGCGCATCCGATTCATGAGGAACATCAAAGAGAATGGTATATCCAGGGATTTCTACCTCTAACACAGATTTTGTTAACACAACAGCGGATAGCCACTTTGACAGATGCCTTGGAACAATCAATGAATAATGAATCCATGGAAGGATATCCGGGGAGCTTGAGAGTGACCAGACCCCCAGCAGATGCAAATTTGGCACAACTACAAGGGAAACTATCATTGCTTACAGAGAAGATTAAAGAATTGACGATACCCAACCAGGATGAGCGCAAGTCTCATGTATCGGATGTTACATAGAAGGACATATAGTGAATGAATATCCATGGATGAGGGGAATGGGACATCCTCATAATCCAATGGGACCCTCACTAGGACCCATGGGAGAAGTTGCACAAGTATCCACAAATTTACCATTCCATACCCCAACCCCATATCATACTTTTCCAGGAAATCAAGCAGCACCATCAGTTGAGTATTGTGATATTTGTTGAATCCATGGGAATGGGCCAAGACAATGCCCCATTATTCAGAAGTATTCAACAGTACCAAATATTGTGCATTGTGAGTTTTGTGCATCTACCATACATGCTATGAATCATTGTAGAGCATTAGATGCACTTGTGGACAGACTGGATCGAACATCATTCAGGGTGAATGAAACCCCTCGGATACTGGGAAGAGGTCGAGGAGGTGGAGATGGAGGAGACTTAAGAGGAGGAATAACTAGGGGAAGAGGACCAAGTAGATGCTACAACTATGATGAGAAAGGCCACATGGATATAGATTGTCCTCACCCAAGGCGGCCATGGTGCTCTCACTACAAAACCAATTGGCACGCAACTGAAGACTGCCTAGAACTAATTGCAAAATGGGAGGATTAGGTATGACAATGAGGAACTAATCTCATCATTTCAGAGATAAAGAGAGTTATTAGAGGAAAAATTCCCAACCTTAATATCGTTACTCCAGGAGGGGAAAAGACTGGCGTAGATGCTGATAATTTACCTCAGATCCAGAAAGAAACACCTAAGGAGGACAAGTATGATCCTCTGAAATAGAAGTTATTCTTTAAAAATTCCATAGAAGTATTTCATAATATCCATGGACCTGAGATGCAAGAGAAACCCCCTCAGCCTATTGTTTACCCTAAGGTCGCGCAATTCCCTGCTTCACCCCCTGCACCAGAAACCCTATAGTCTCGATGAGACAACCTAAGCAACCACAAAATGTAGTTGACCTTTGGTTTCAGTTATTTTCTGATATTCTTGGGAATGAACAGTTGACAGAAAAGTTGTGCAATGCACTATACCTAGTCCTAGGAACTGAAGACTCTCCAGGAACTAGAATAAGGACTAATATTCCTGAGAAGAATACTCAGAGAGTGCAGAGAAGGAAAGTATGGATTGGAAAAGAGTATAGATTAGTATCCCAGCTAGATGAGTTTAAGATTAAGGATTTTATGTTAGATCAAGGATCTAATGTTAATATACTACCTAAAAAGACTTAGGAAGCTTTAGGAAAACCCTAGTTAACATATTCCCCAATATAGCTAAGAATGGCCAATCAGTATTGTATTTTTCCAATAGGAATATTGGAGAATGTGGAAATAGATGTTGCGGGAGTGAAGACTATAGTTGATTTCAAGGTGATATAAATCATGGGGGATAAGGACCCTTATCCTACACTACTTAGTATTGATTGGGATTATAACAACTATGCAGTGATTGACCTAAAGAAAGACACTATGACATTTGAGGTAGACAGAATAAAAGTAGTTCAACCCTTGGATCTGTATGTAGGCCCTCTATACACAGAGCCAATAGAAAACAATATGGAGGGAGAAGACTTGGATCAATTGAACACTGTAATAGCAGGAACGAGAGAAGACTACATAAATCCTATTGTTGATGGATCAGTAAGTTGGAGGAGCATACAATCAACGAACAAAGATTCAGAACTGGCATTTGACAGTTGGCAGCAAGGTTCATATGAAAGATGTTCAAGAAGATGCGCAACTGTCAGAGAAACTATATGGGTTGGAACCAAGGTCAGAGAACACCTGATATATGATGGTACCTCATAACTTGATAGGTTTTTGGTCAGCATGGAAGAAAATATAGTGGAGGATCAAAGGATCTCAGTGTTGGAATTATCCCTCCAGGACACCCCTGCCAAATGGTGGACTAATCAAAAATCCTTAGTTGAGAACTGGGATGATGTGAAGAAAGCTATCTAATATAGATTTCAAGATAAGGAGTGTCTAGAATCAAATATGTGAATGGATTTCCAAGTTGTGCAATTGTTCAATGGATAGTCTGGCCCTAAATCACATATTGAACAATGTGTGAGACATTGGCAAGTTGTGGAAATACCATCTCGCTTGTGGGTTCAAGTATTTCCCCATTCACTAGGTCTAGTTTTGAAAGC
This sequence comes from Picea glauca, assembly GCA_000966675.3. Lineage (NCBI taxonomy): Eukaryota > Viridiplantae > Streptophyta > Pinopsida > Pinales > Pinaceae > Picea > Picea glauca. The sequence goes on along the minus strand of JZKD02S0935672.1, from coordinate 132,763 downwards.
TTGGTACATGCATGAAGAAAAAAGAAGATATACCAGCGACTAGAAAATGTTGGCAGATCAATTTTGCACGGACTTCTCGTTTACAAGTAAGTACCCTGAGCTTAAAGTAGTCCTGCAAAGAATTAAAGAATTTCTTTTTACGGATACTGGTGAACGGAAATCAGACCTAGTGGTATGTGCAAAGCATAGCCAATCACTTCAGTCTAACCTTCACCTAAACTTGGATAAGAGACCTATTGAATTCTATAAGATTGAGAATGATTTGGAAAACCCAAATGATTTAGAAGAATTGAGAAACTTAGCCATTAAGGAAACAAAAGGAAGTAGAGAAATCCATAACATTATACCCAGCCAAACTGATGGTTCTTATAATTATTCATTGAAGTTGCGTAAATTCAATATAGGGACCACAGAGAAACCGAAGATAGTTATGGTGGGAGATTACTGGGATGAGAAAACTAGTCAAGAAATACATAGCATGTTGCGAAAGTATGAGGACTTGTTCCCAAAGACATTTTCAGAGATGAAAGGGATTAAAGGGGCTATGGGAGAGATGAAATTGAACTAAAACCAGGATCGAAGCCTGTAAGGCATAGACCATATCGCCTTAACCCCAGAATGAAAGAGAAGGTTAAAAGGGAAATAGAAAAGATGTTGGAGGCTAGACTTATTTTTGTAGTGGAAGAATCAGAATGGGTTAGCCCAATAGTCATCCAGAGAAAGAAAGTCACATTGGACATTAGGATCTATGTAGACTATAGAAGCCTTACCCAAGTGTGCATGACCCTTTCCCAACACCTTTTACTAATGAGGTGCTAGAATAGGTTGAGAGGAAAGAATATTACTCATTTACATATGGATTTTTGAGGTACCACCAAGTAAAGATTGATGAGGAAGACAAAAAGAAGACCACATTCATAACAAAATGGGGGTCATTTGCATACAATGTGATGCCATTCGGCCTAAAGAATGCCCCTGCAGAATTTTCCCGGATTGTAATACCAACTTTCTAAGAATTTATTCACAAGTTTATATAAGTTTATATGGATGATTGGATGGTATATAGTCTTCTCAAGGAACATGTAGCACTACTACGTCTGATGTTTGATAGGTGTAGAGAATTGCATATATCGTTGAACCTCAGAAACTGTATCTTTTGTGTGCCACATGGAAATTTGTTAGGCCACATAGTATGTTGAGAAGGAGTATTGGTAGACCGAGCCTAAGTTGTGGTTATTGTGAACATCCCTCCACCTATGAGCGCTAAGAAGTTGTGCTCCACACTGGAGCACACATGGTACTATCACAAGTTTATTAGAAAGTATGCAAACATTACTGCACCTCTAGAAAATCTACTAAGGAAGTCTAAAGTGTTCCAGTGGACCCCAGAGTGTGATAAAGTGTTCGATATCCTGAAGGAAAAGCTCAGCACAACACCTATTTTTATATTTCTAAACTAGCAAAATGAATTTCATGTGCACATAGACATGTCAGGTATTTCCCTGGGAGCCATCTTAGCACAACCAGGAGATGGATCCATGGATCACCCTATCTATTTTGCTAGCAGGAAGTTGTCACAAGCTAAGTGCAACTATACAACCATAGAAAGGGAGGGTTTAGCTATGATTTATGCTCTGCAGAATTTTAGACATTATTTGTTAGGATCTCATTTTAAGTTCTTTACTGATCATTCTGCATTAACATATCTAGTTAACAAGCCTGTTCTGGAAGGAGGAATTTGTCGATGGTTGTTACTGTTTCAGGAATTTTCATTTGAGGTGATCATTAAACCTGGAAGATGAAACGTAGGGCTTGATCACCTGTCTAGATTAGAGTTAGGAGAAAGTGGTGGAGCAATCGATGATCAGCTCCCAGATGAAAACCTATTTTGGGTTGAGGCCATACCAAAATACTTGGAAGACATAGCAGTCTTCTTAAGTACAGGGGCCTACCCAGAAACGTACTCTGCAACTCATAAACTTCATATAGTTCTTAGAGCAATGGATTATCAATTGATTGCGGGGAAATTGTATAAGTTAGGCCTACATATCATCCTCAGGAGATGTGTCTTAGATCATGAAAGACAAGACATATTGTGGGAGTGCCACAATGGAGTTGTAGGAGGTCATGTTGGAGGAAAGGCCTGGTGTAGAAAGTCCTCCAAGATAGAATATGGTGGGCCATGCTCTTTAAGGATGCAAAGGCATATGTTAGATCTTGTGATGTTTGTCAAAGAGTGGGTAAGACATCATGATGAGATGAATTTCCTCTTCATCCAGTTTGAGCTCTACAACCATTTGAGAAATGGGCGGTTGACTTCATAGGGCCGATCAAGCCCATAGCTAAGTATTCAAAGGCCAGGTATATTATTACCACAACTGATTACCTTACACATTGGGATGAGGAAGCAGTTGTCCAGGATTTTTTGACCAATACTATTATTAGGTTCATTTTTTAAAATATTATCACTTGGTTTGTATGTCCTAGGAGTCTGACCAGTGATCAGGGTGGTCATTTTATCAGTAGTACAATAGAAAAGATTAAAAAAGAGTTCTTGATCCAACATCATAAAAGTATCCCCTACCATGTGCAAGCCAATGCAACAGTAGAGGCATTTAACAAGATTTTGGAGAGGGGACTAACGAAGGTTTGTTGCACAAACAGGAAGGATTGGGATGACAGAGTCCCAACAGTTTTATGGGCTTACAAGACAACCACAAATAAACTCCACAGGTATACTCCATTTCAGCTAGTTTATGGGAAATAGGTTGTGGTACCTGCAGAATTCATTACCTAGAGTATATATATTGCACAGATTACACACATGTCGGAGGATGAATCAGTTTCGCGGAGGCTCATGGAATTGCAAGAACTTGAAGAGAACAGGTTTTTAGCGGACTTCCATCAATCAATTGAGAAAGCAAGTAAAAAGGCTTGGCATGACAAACATATTAAGACTAAATCATTTGTGCAAGGAGATAAGGTCCTACTTTATGACATTAGATACTAGAAACATCTAGGCAAGTTGTGCATGCATTGGTTGGGACCATTTACAGTTGTAGAGATCTGACCTTCTGGAGCAGTCAGACTCATGCAACTGGATGGTATTCTTCGGCCAGGATGGGTGAATGGTGCTCGCCTGAAACCTTATGTCTCAAAACTAAGCTAAAGGATTGTTTCTCTAGTCCAAAGGAGTATGTATAGTAGTTATATTTGAGTTTTTGCAATTTCTGTGAATTTAGTTATTAAAGTCGAAGAGTGCATTATTGCGCCGCAACATGCAGTTCATTTTTTCTGTCTAAGTGTTGTTTTGATGTAGAACTGCTTACTCAACAACGTAGGATCATAAGAGTCATGAATATATTAATGACAGTCATTAAATATGACAGGGACCCCTTTGTGGTCGGAGGAAGAGTGAATCTATATGCAATCATAGTCCATGTGCCACATGAACCCAGTCCAGTCATAGCCTTTATTACTGCTACAGTAACCCGTCTGAATTATGTTAAACTGTAAAGCTACAATACATGAATATGCCATCGATATTCACACCAATATTCTCATCCGTTAAATGGTAAGGTCTGGAATTGGCCACGTCCCTGACCAACTTTCCTAGAAAATACCAAGATCACCCAATAGATTTACCTCGTTAACCAGTCTCATCGGACAACTCAGATCCAAGTTGCATCTATAGGGTTAGTGATGAATAGCCTTAGCAGTTATTATAGAACTTGTGAGCTAAGCCTGAGTATAAGGTTCTATGAACTCTGTTGAACACACCGTACTACTGAGAGGGGGGGGTGAATCAGTAGTATACACAATTAATCCTTTTTAACTTTATCAACCTTATATCACCAATATGAAAAAATCCATTCATTGACAATCATGTATTCTATATTCAGTTAGATTCAAATATTAGGATGTACTGACAGAGAAGTTGTGTGGAATAAAAGATGTTGATTATGAGCTTTAAGTATTTCTACTCTTTTTAACTTTTCTTGTTAGTTACTGGAGGGTAGTCAACATGTTGCAGATAAATTAGCCATAGATATTCAACATCAATCATGCACACAATAAACACAGGGACACATATTTCACGAGGAAACCCATAAAGGGAAAAAACCTCTTCTTCTTAGGATGTCAAGCAAGCTCCAACTACTTTACATCTCATCATCTTTAAGCACCAACTCAAAGGAGGCTACAACCTCTGAATGCAAGCACCAACTTGTTGAAAGCACCAACTCTCATAGAGTCCCAGCACCCACTGGGTGGAAGCACCAACTTCCAATCTGTCTTAGCACCAACTCAGTGAAGGCACCAACCTTCAAATTCTGCAAGCACCCACTTGCTGAGAGCACCAACTCTCACAGAATCCCAGCACCCACTGGTGGAAGCACCAACTTCCAATCTGTCTCAACACCAACTGAGTGAAGGCACCAACCTTCAAATTCTACAAGCACCCACTTGCAAACAGAGACATCAGTCTCTCCTAGCACCACCCTGCCACCCTAGTTTCTCTGGCTGCAACCAGATGGAAGCTACAAATTCCTGTGTTCAAGCACCTACTTGAACTTCTGAGGACAACAGTCCTCCCGAGCACCAC
>JZKD02S0935672.1:102575-115919 GCA_000966675.3 Picea glauca | reverse complement strand
GATGGAATTCTCATGGAAAAGGTTAATCAAGATTCATTGGAGAATTGGTGAAAGAATTGTGTGAAGGACTTAGCTTGAATAGGAGCTTGGAGACTCTAGCAAGTCTATCAAGAGGGATTTGATATTCTTCATACAAGGATTCAGCAAGTGTGTGTGCTGGAGCCAAGAACCACCGAAAGGAAGCTTGCGACATCAAGGCAACCGGGTTGTAATCTTCTACTTTCAATTAATATGATACAGTGGCATGTCCTTTTCCCATAAATATATTCTCACTTTATTGTGTAATTCCTTGATCATACACATAAGTTGAAAGTTGAATATATTTTTCTATCTTCACTTTGGTTGGTTTGTGTTGTCTTGGTCTTGACTTCACGAGAGCACCGGAGTGAAGCGGGAGCAATAGAGACCCTAGGAAGCGATACAAAGGTATGTTACTTGTTCCTCCCTACTAGCTAATTCAATGGTCAAAACTTAGGGAAAGAGTCATGTCCTGTCCTGTTTTGTTCTAGATCCAGGTGGATCTAGGGAGATCTGTTAGTGTCCGCACCTACCGATTAGTCCGATAACAAAATTGGTGACTCCACTGGGGAAATAACTTGTTTTCTTTGTGGTTTTTGGTATTTTTACTTGGTCATTTTCTCTTGCCTTACCTTTCTCCATTCATATCATTCTCTGAGTCTTCATGATACCCTGATAGACCCTCTGGGTCCAGAGGCCTCTTCAAATTTTGTGTCTTTTTCCAAAAATTTGATTATTTTCAAACATTCTCACACTGCACTCCACAGCAGCCTGCAAGAACATACTGAGTTCACACCCTGCTTTTAGGTTCAGTGCGAGGTTCTCGCACTCTGCTCAAAGCTCACCTGCGAGAATCACCTATTCTTGCACTGTGTGATACTCTCAGCCTGCGAATCCTATTTTTCAAAATTTTGGCTTTAAGATTTTGCATGATCAATTGCCTAGATCAGTATTGGTGCCTAACTAGAGCTTCTTGGACCATTAGTTGATGTTTTCTTGTCTTCATTTTTGTGCATGAATAGTCTTAGGATTTCAAAGGCTCTTCCTGTCACTTTTTTCTTGACTTTCGTTTCTTGACTTTTCTATGCAAAGATATACTCTCTGATTTTGGAATCTGAGTGTGTTTGTTTGGTTAAGAACCAGTGATCGGTTGAAAGTCGAGTTTCTTTGTCTTTATCATTTGCTCATTGTTTGAAAACTCATTTTTCTCATGCAATTGGCAAGCCTAGTTTGATTTGCTTGTTATTTTTGTTTCCATTGAAAGAATGGTTTGGGTTTTTATCTATTGCTTGTTCATTAGTTTTTGATTTTATGCACTCTCACCATCATGGTGTAGGTCCTTTTTGAAAAGTAAACAAATGTTTTTCTTTCAAAATCATTTTCTTCTTCGAAAGTATTGAAAATCACTTGTTGAAATTATTGAAAAAGAAACAATAAAGAATTGTTATTTTTGTGTGATTTGTTGCAATTGCATTTTAAAGGAAATTGTGTCTTGTAGTTCAAATTTGATCCGGAAAACTTCTCTTTCCCTCCTGTATATAGGATTCATTGAACGAAAATTACTATATTTCATTCTTATCCATGCATCGTTGGGTCAGAGTCTTATACAACATCAGTTTCATATCTACTTCCTTTGAGTAACAACAGCTCTTAATAACACTGCGCAATCATAAAATTTAACTAGTAACTCTTTTCTAGGGCTCTATTACACCAACATTTAGCTAGGCTAGCGCTTTGGAATAGGTAGAGAGATACACTCTCCAAAGCACAAAACACACAATAGCATCTTTTGTTAGGGAGTATCAAATTCCATTTACAACATCCTGTCCTGGGAAGCACTTCTCACACAAGGGTCAAGCACAAGGTCGCATTGCTATTGACAGAGTTACTCACCCTGCTTTGTTAATATCGGTGTAGAGATTGCACATATTACAGGGGTCACTCTGAGGTATACCCACAATGATGAGTGGAAGCCTTTTGAGTTGATTTCGGGCTAGATACCCTGCCCTTGCATGTGGATCGAACTGTTGACTGTCCCCCCAGGCTTTATTGTTGTCGGTGGTAAGCTTAGTGGCCTATCTTTCTAGGGTCTTACACAAGGTGACTGTGAAGAGGAAAGTCTTCACGGTACCTGGAATTGACATTGGCCAAACTCACTCGGACTCCTTGGAGGGTATACCCACGATTATGTGTGGGAGCTTGCACCAGGGTGTAAGTCCATTAAGCAGGTCGTCAGCGTAAATTTTCCACCCTAGCCCAGCCCCTTCTCGTCTCGTTGTTGTGACGTTGGATTTCATCACCAACTAGTGACTTCGGAATTAGAAGGTCTTGTTTGCTTGGTGTTGCTTCCTAGATTTTGTTTACTAGCACGTGTTGTTTGTTTACCAAAGTTGACTATAAGATTTTCTTCATGAAGTTTGTCACTCGGTTAAAATAGCTCCTCCACGTCGTTCACGTAGAATGCGAGGTTTATCACTAGAGCATCTGGAAGGTTCTCAACCCTTGCCTACAAGTTCACCTAAGGGCTCTCCTCCACAAAGTGTATTCCAAACCGTCACCACGCCACAAGTGGAACGAACTGACTCTCTAGAACATTTCCGAATTACTAATACTTGAGAGGACTTTCGACTTCGCCCTAATTCTGAGTGACCATTTATGTGACTGAATTCTTCTGGAGACTTAGTTGTTACATCTTTTGGATCACCAGTTGGACCCTTTCCAGGCATAGAAGGCCAAGATCCTTTTTGGTCTACGGGTGTTTTTTGACGAGACCTTTTTGGTCCAGGCTCACCTATGATTTTTGAAATCACCCCACCTATGATTTCCGAAATTTCTATTCCAGAGACAGTATCGTTTACTACCGCCTATCACTTTACCGTCCCTATCGAAATGGCCCATCACACTGATACTACGAGTGTTCACACCAAGTTTATTGTGGTTAGTCTCACTCCCATCAGCACACCACGTATGCCCAATGTCACTACGACACTACCACCCAAATATCATGCGTTGAATGCTTCCATTCCCTCTCCTACGCAAACCCCATCTGGCTCTCCTAGTGGTCCTTCTTCTTCTGGGCACTCTCTTCCCGATTTTATTCCGACACTCCCTCAATTTCCTTTTGGAGGACCTTCCTCGTCTTTTACTGGCAGTCTTAATCCTAGTGGCACTATTCTATCATTCACACCAAATTACCAGATTCCCGTCAGTGGACAATTTCACCAAGGTGGCATGACTCAAACCCCTCTCAGTGGGCAAATTCCTATTGGAACGCAAGTCCCAATTGGAACACAACCCCCAATTGGAACACTGCCCCCAATTGGAACACCACCTTCGATAGGAGGACTGACCCCACCTTTTGGACAAAACATACCTCCATCCTTGGCCCAGTATTGGAATCAGTTGATACAACATCCTCCTCAATCGACTGGGGGGCAGCAATTTCCAGCTACGTCCGTAATACCCCCTAGTATGGGCCAACCATATCCAGGTTCATTCAATCCTATTTGGGGCTCGACTACTCAACCTCACATTCCTGTTCCAGGATACAATCCCATGAGCTACTATCCTCTTCAACCACCACCAAATTTGCCTGGGTCTTCACATTATATGAAGACTTCTTATGGTCCTACTGGTTTGCCGACGGGGCTTCCTCCCCAAAGCCACCAGTACCCATAGGTTAATCGATAGTTACCCTTTTTGGCCACTTTGGATCTTCCAGATTTGTCAAGGATTTTAAATGATCCAATTCGTCACTCTCCCCAATGGCCCGCTATACTGGCCAAGCTACCATCGGACATTCCTAAATTCGACAGCAAAGCGGGAGAGGACCCAAACAATCACATTAATACTTTTCACCTATGGTGTTCATTCAACTCGTTGATGGATGACTCTATTCGTTTACATCTTTTTCAACGAACCCTCACAGGTTCTGCTGCGAAGTGGTATATAGAATTACCACGAGGTTTCTTCTCTGATTTCAACACCCTAGCTATGGCTTTCCTCACACACTACCAGTTACCGATCTGTTATGACACGGGGACCGATATTTTGACTTCCTTCAAACAAAACAAGGCCACTCATATATCCGATCACATTCATGAGTGGCGACGGAGACGACGTCTCATTAAACTCAAACTCCCTGATACGTTGCTGGCAGAATGGTTCACAAAACCATTTGTGAACAACATTGGTCGTGACATTGCCATGGGTGGAGTAGTCATGGAAGAGCAGGCTATAAGTTGTGCTCAATATCTTGACCTCGTTTACTCACAAACGGGTACCCTTTACGATTTATTACCTGACTTACCTCATCCTTCCACTTCCGCCACTTCAACTACTCCAGCTGCTTCACATGCAGTCGACGGTGTGATTGGAACTTTCTAGGCCCAACCACATTCCACCTCAAGCGCAAACCCCAAAACTGCTTCTTCTAATGTTCAAAATGCTCCGTCTCCTGCCCCTCCCACTGGCAAGACTTTTGAGGTAAATGCAGTTCAATCTACCCCAGCTGGTAAAAACAAATCCAAAAAGGGAAGGGGTAAGAATAAGGAGGACAAAAATACTTCTCAAGCAGAGCGAACCAAAACTACCCCTGTTGAGGATCGGGATAAGCATAAACCTCGATACCCTTGTCTTATTTGTGGTGATGATCACTACACGAAGGATTGTCCATGACGCGTCGAAGTCACTAAGTTCCTTAAGGGAGCTCCAAAACCACCTACTCCAGCCGTTTTTTCCCAACCCTTCCCATCTCAGCAACAGGCTCAGTTGGTCATTCATGACCAACCCTCATCTTCTACTACATCTTATGTATTGATGTGTACTGGCGATTCAAAGCAAAATGACATTGCACTCACCACTCGAGCTAAAGATTATTCTCCCTTTAAAGAGAAGGTTGATGATCTACCTCCTTCCTTAGTACAACCCTCTCCTGTGACTCCACCTACCAACGGTCCTCTTCATCTCGAACGACCAAGCCTCAACACAGTTCTTCGACCCCCCCCAAAGGGCGTCGTTTGAAAATTGACTTTCAATCCTCATGCTCGTGCTGCCCAGAACTACAGCATTGTTGAAGATTTGGCCCAAGCACCTTTTGCAATGTCAGCCCTCGAAGTCCTTCAAAGTTGTCCCACATAACGGAAGGCACTATTGAAAGCTATCGGTGGAATCGACCTGACAGATACAAATTTAATAATCTTTGACTTGGAAGATCACATTCCAAGGTTACCCCCTCAACTCGCATTCCAGATCCAAGTGATTGTCTCTGAAAAAAACATTTGTCGAACCGTTATCGACGTGTGTCATGTCTCTTACTTGTTGGCAAGCCATTGGCTCTCCCCCTTTGAATGAATCCTAGAATACTCTCAAAGCCTTCAATGGCTCTGGTTTTAAGCCCTACGGTGTCCTTCCTTCGTTGCCCATCACGTTAGAAGGAAAAACGGTCCAAGTCAAAGTGGAAGTATTTGACGCTCCTCTTGATTACAATCTTCTGCTTGGCCGCAGCTAGATCGATTCCATGTGCGCATTTGTGTCGACCCTTTTCTTTGTGGTATGTTTCCCACATCAAGGAAAGGTCATCACCATCGACCAATTAGTCTTCTTTAATTTCGATTCCCATAATGGAAACGTACCGTTCATCGCTAAAACCCCACCGGGTTATGAGAACGTTGGTGTAGGCCTTATCAAAGACTCTTCGTTAATGGGTACTTTCCCCATTCCACCGCCCAATGTTCCATGCTCATCTGTTGCTTCAATCAACATGATCTCCACCTCAATTCATGAACTTCCTGCATCTCACGACCCCTAGACAGTACCTGACGTGATTTCTAACTGCAACCCTATGCAACACATTCTCACACGTCAATTGCTAGGGGGCAAATACTCCAAATGGATTGTGATACTCCAGGAGTTTGACTTGGAATTTGAACGCACCAAGTCTAAGAAGTCCTTAGTGTTCGCTGAGTTGATATGCAACTTCTCCTATTCTGAAATGGAAAATGTAGCAGCTGATTCATTTCCTGATGAATCCCTTTTCCTCATCAGTACTGATGATATTTGGTATGGCAATATCATTATATATCTCCAAACCCAGACTTTTTGGCCAACTTTGTCTAGTACTGACTGACATCGATGAAGAAATTAAACACAATAAATTAGAGACAAGAATAGCAACATGGCGGAAAAGGCATAATAGCCAACACACACTTTATTCACTCCAATGTTACATATTTATAGTACAATGGGTGATGCCACCTCATAGAGAGATTTGCTCTAGATCCTAAAATCATGCATGATGACTAGGCTAGGCAATCTTAACTAACTCATTAGTCATCACTTGAGGATATATTACTAATATCCTAAATGAATAATACAAATATAGGTGACAATTTAGACTTAGTGATTGGTAAAGGTAAGCCATAGGCTAAAAATCAAATACGATACCAAGCTCGTCAATACATTATCCTCGAGGATACTCTTTATCGTCAGGGGGATTGACTCTGTTTTTCGATGCTGCCTCACTTTCGACGAGGCCGAGAGAGCTCTGAATGACTGCCATTCTGGAGCCTGTGGTGGTCATATGTTTGGGTATGCTACTGCCCAGAAGATCTTACGAGCAGGGTATTTTTGGCCTTCTTTATTTAATGACTGCATAATCGTCGTTCAAAAATGCCATGCTTGCTAGACCTATAATAACAAGATACAGTCACATCCTGCTCCTCTTCACCCTGTGGTCTCCATTGATCCCTTTGCAAAATGGGGCATCAATTTCATGACATGTCACCCCCACTCAGCCGGGGGGCATGGGTACATCATTGTAGCCGTATATTACTTTATGAAATGGGTCGAGGCGATGCTGACATTTGACAACACTGGAAATACTGCAGCATTATTCATTTTTAATCACATCATAGCCCATTTTGGTGTTCCCCGGGCTATCGTCACTGATCATGGTAGCCACTTTAGAAACTTCATGATGTCTGAACTTACTGAAAAGTTGGGTCTTCGCCATGAAAACTCAATGCCCTATTACCCACAAGCCAACGTCCAAGTCAAAGAAATTAACAAAGTTCTTGTAACTATGCTCCGACGAATGATAGGGATTCACAAAACAAGTTGGCACACAATGTTTTTTTCGCCATTGTGGGCTTACCAGACATCCGTCAAGTCCGATACTGGGTTTACACATTTTTGGTTAGTTTATGGTTTGGAACCCATTCTCCCGATTGAATGCGAGATACCCTCTTTAAAACTAGCTGTTGAACTCCTACCAAACACTTCTGCTGAGGAAGAACGTCTATTGTATCTTATGTGATTAGACGAAACTCGATGCGATGCCACCCTAGTCATAGAAGCTCAGAAAAAATGTGTCAAGGCCCAATACGACAAACATGTCAAGCCTCGCGTTTTCTCCAAAGGTGATCTCGTTCTCCTCTATGAACAATATCGAGATATGCTAGGAGCTGGAAAATTCGAAGCTATGTGGTGAGGTCCTTATATCGTTCGACGAGTTTTGGAAAAAGGGGCTTATGAGTTAGTATATTACAATGGTATCCATTTGAGTGAACCTAGGAATGGGTTGTACTTGAAGAAGTACTATGCATAAAATCACATGTGCACGAGTACTTGTATTTTTATTGTATCATACTTCTTGTGTGTTACTATAGCTTGCTTTTTTCATTATCTAGTCTCTGCCCTTATGTGATGTTGTGGTTGATTTCCAAATGTCAGAGTCTTCACTACCCTACATTGGCTTCACTGATGGCGCTAGCCGTAGTACTCAGAACCTTGCTTCCGCTGCATGGGAAATGTACGCCCCTACAAATGAACTTGTCTCCTTACGAGGTGTGTGTCTCGGTCGTGCGACCAACAATATTGTAGAGTATAGCGCCGTTATCAAATTATTGGTTGATGCTATCTCGCTTGGAATCCATCATTTGGTTGTGCGACTCAGTTCGCAGCTTGTAGTACTACAGTTAAGTAATGTCTATACTAGTTGAAGTCCTACTTTGTTATGGGTGTATTTGCGAATTCGCCTCTTGGAATGTTATTTTGATTATATTGAATATCAACATATTCCTAGATGTCTAAATACATTAACTGATGCATTGGCTAACTATGTATTAGACAGACATTTGGATCATTTATAAATCAATCACATCAATTTTCACACAACACAAGATAAACCGATAGAAGTCGTTTGTATATATAACAATCAAAAGAGTTTTTTACAAAAAGTTTTGTCCGAAGACCAAAATGTCAAAATCTGAAGCTCATAGCTTCTACAAAGTGACATCATGAATGACGTTCATGGTAACACACAACTGCTCGAGCAACCCTACGGAGAAATCGACCAATGGACTCTGACACTCCTACTGTATGACGTTGATAACGTCATGGAACCTCTCCAAGAGGCATGTCTAGAATATCTGTTGTCAAACCCTCTAGGTTTTGTTCCACTGCTTGATAATCATCGGCGTCCCATTGTGGCACTGGCGCTACCTCTCCTCGCCGTTGAATGGGAGAAGTACCATGAGGTTGGTAAGGTCCCACATCTGTGTCATCAACAACGAATTTTGTATTTAGTTTTTGGACGAACATATAAAAAACATTTGCATATGATAAAATTCACAAAAACATTTAAAAATAAAAAAATGTTTGTACTCTTTACCAAGTTCCCCCCACTGAGCACCCTCGGGCAGGACTAAGTCTGGATCTCCTTGGAAATCCAACCTGACATAAGCATAATCGTCAACCATCAACATCTGTGGTCACAGCCAGTCAAAGAAGGTATCATCATACTTGATAATTGGTCCAGCTACATGTTGGGCCATCAGCTAACACCATCTCAGCATTCTTGGATCGGTGGGAGATAGCAAATTCCACTCAACCTGCAGTCTCAGTAATGGAACCCTCTCGAGAAAGAAGGACACCAACAAAGATCCGTACCTGAATTACTTCAGGTTGCCTCATCTGCATTTGGTCAATTGCTTTTTCATACTACGAAGCACAACATCTACCCAGTTAAAAACCTGAAGTTCAGTACACTCTATCGCATACTGAAAGTAACTCTGTAGCACCATGTGAGGATCAGAGCTCCTAGCCATCCGAGCAATGGTGAACAAGATAGTACAGAGGGTCAAATCCCGTACTCCCCAAATAGCTACTTTCCCTTTCTTCCTCTCTGCCTCAGGAACACAGTGTAAGCGGCAGTACTCACTCATGGGCAGCCCACCACCTCTGCTACCAGTCAGGTTCATGTGGTACCCACGCCGTGATAGTCTAGTCAATAAGTAAATGTCTTCAATATCTAAGGACAATCTATGGACCCCTACATGAAATACCTGTTGATCGGGATCCCACATATGCACAAGGTACTCTAATAACCTGATTTGGGCCCTCATGCCTGGGATACGAAAGTACCTCAGAAGACCACGGTTCCTCAAAGCGGAAATAGTGGGTGGATGATTTATGGCAATGGCATTGTCTTCTTTGTGCTCCCTTTCACTCCATTCCAGAAACATTGTGATGGCCAACTACCTGCATAAGAAGCACAAAAAGAAGATTAGTAACTCTATTCATAAATTGGTTTTCTTTCATTGAGCAAAACTTTAAAAAACTTTTATGATTTGCGGTTTTTGCAGGTGCCCTTTAGGCACAGTGCGAGGTTCTCATAGGTTGCTGTGGGCTCACCTACGAGAATGACCCATTCTCCCAGGTCCTGTGTAGCCCACCTACGAGAATGGATGAGCGCCATATTAAACCCCAAAACAAACTCAAAATGACAATTTTTGCCAATGAAAATGAAAAATGAAACCATGAAAAAGTAGAGAGGATAAAGAGCCTACCTCACTACCACTGACGGTTTGTTGAATGGATGCTCATAACTCCCGCAATCTGATGTCGATTTTCGAGGGTAAAAGAGGGGTTTTTGGGCTCAAATACTGAAAAGTGAAAATAAAATGGTAAAAAGAAGTTTACTTCTTTATATTAACTTTTACCATGTTATTGAATTTTTTATAATTATTTATTGATTAAAACCTAATCCCTAATGCCCTTTTGAGTGTAACCTTTGCAGGCGTAACAACTTCGATGGTCATGTATAGGGATGCGGACATTTTTTTTTTTCTTCATCGCATGTTTTGTTTGCTTTTTATGGTTTTTGTATAAAACCTTGAGCTGGGTCTTTGTCTGTTCTCATGCTCGAAAATACATGAGAATGTGATCGAGCATACTTTTATCACTTTTTCGGGCTCAACAAGGTTATACGAAAAAGGAACCCCCCTGGAGTCCTCTTTAAGCTCTTTTCAGACTCTCTAAACATGAAAAGATAGCCGAGCGATCTTGCTATTTTCATGCTTGATAAAGTATTTGAAGAAAGCGTCTGGTGGGTGATAATTTATCTCTTTTTCAGTCTCACCAGACTATTTTATGAAAAAGGAACTGAGAGAGTTCTCTTTTAAGTGTTTTTCCAGACTCTATAATCATGAAAAACCTTCAAGTTTTCTATCTTTGGACTCGTTAAACAAACATTGACAGATCCGTAATGGGACCGAACCACTCCTTCCTAGGGTTCGTTAAACATACTTTGAAGGACTTATCCGAAGGATAAGCTTATATCAACAAGCATATGTTATCCTCCTCAAGCTTGCATAAAAATAAAGAGGTACACGCCAAAAATGGTGGGGGAAAATTTGGGAAAGGAATATGTTATCATCTTCATTTTAATTGGCAGTAAGTGTCGCTCTTGAACATGACACCCCCTATTCATTATTTGAAGCTGGTTTGGGAAATCCATTTGTCTCTCATTCAATTTGCTACAAGTTCATTCCATGTGTCGTCTTTGAGTCAATGCTGCCAAATCATTGGTCGTGTCGTTCATATGTTCAAGAGAAGTTCAACCGAAACCTCTATTGAGTCGGCCATCTGCAGTTGTCCATTCTCTCTGTGTCGAACTTCCCTGTGTCCAGTTCAACTTACATCATACTCTGTTTCACCTTCAAAATCTGTTACTCATTTCGTGTCATTGATGGGGGATACATCAAGGCCCTCCTGTGACGATTTTTGTTCCGTCGAATTCAGCTCATTATCCAGAATAAAGACTTAGAAATTCTTTGGTACTTTGGAACTTGCATGCCTCAATGGTAGGTTTCCTCGCTTTCAATAGTGGGTTTTCATCATTGACCCTTGATCAAAAGATTCCATCGGATGTTCGACTTCAACTCATTCATTCACACTCGATGGATTGTACTAGAGTACCTTGGGAGTCATTGACATTAATGATGATTTCCCTCGCACTTGTTAACAGTTTCATCAATGACCGGTAATCAAGCGGTTTCTACCATGTTCGACTTCAACACATGTAATCACATGGTTAGATTCGTACTTTTGGGCGACGAGATTGAAGACCCTATATATCATTTCTTTGTCCAGGTTGTGATGGAATATGTATAATTTGCGACACATAGATCCATTGTGTATGTCTCATGGCTATGTCATCTTAATTTGAATTTTCTTGCATAGATCCACAGTGTATTCCTGGTGGCTATGTTATATTTTGATGGCATGGATCCACAGTGTATGATTGGTGGTCATTACCTATGTCTACAATGTCATCCATCTGTGATCTGAGTATGGGAATGCCTACCTCAGAATTAATATATATGATATTCTGCAGATGCTTCATTATTCGCAGGTTTCCGATTAGGTGCGCTCCTGGTTTCCGACACACGCATGCAGCTTACAAAGTCTTTCGGTTGTCACTGATTCCAGCCTCATACTTTGGGGGGCATTTTGTTACCCATGATTTTGGTCATCATGATGATGTATTGATGATGGTGTACTCAGGCTCCTCATAAGAACTTTCTCCTGAGAAAATAGACATTCATCTCTTCCTAGAAAACATACTTTTGAAGAGAGTTCACAGGTTGCTAATATACCAGAGTGTGAGAATGACCCGTTCTCGCAGGCTGCCTTAAGCTAGGGTGCAAACTTCTCACACTATGCTACATAGATAGGGTGCAAAATTCTCGCACTATGCTACATAGCTAGGGTGCGAACTTGTTCTAAGGCTTGGAAAAGGATGAATTATCGATGGTTCTAGAAGGGAATCTTCTAGAAGAATGGGTTGGCATCCGAATGGTTATCCTTTTACTAGTTTCCTTGATATTTTGGGATCATTCTTATCCAAGTAACCATCTCATTCTCTCCTATATATCGATGGAATTCTTATGGAAAAGGTTAAGCAAGATTCATTGGAGAATTGGTGAAAGAATTGTGTGAAGGACTTAGCTTGAACAGGAGCTTGGAGACTCTAGCAAGTCTATCAAGAGGGATTTGATCTTCTTCATACAAGGATTCAGAAAGTGTGTGTGTTGGAGCCAAGAACCACTGAAAGGAAGCTTGCGACATCAAGGCAATCAGGTTGTAATCTTCTACTTTCAATTAATATGATACATTGGCATGTCCTTTTCCCATAAAGTTATTCTCACTTTATAGTGTAATTCCTTGATCATACACATAAGTTGACAGTTGAATATATTTTTCTATATTCACTTTGGTTGGTTTTTGTTGTCTTGGTCTTGACTTCACCAGAGCACCGGAGCGAAGCAGGAGCAACAGAGACCCTAGGAAGCGATACAAAGGTATGTTACTTGTTCCTCCCTACTAGCTAATTCAATGGTCAAAACTTAGGGAAAGAGTCATGTCCTGTCCTATTTTGTTCTAGATCCAGGTGTTGGTCACTATAATTGCTTAATTAATTCAAACAATCAAGTGCTACATAAATTTTCAACCCAAGGAAGTCTGTTATTTCAAAGGTAACCACGCACTATATATGCTCAATTCCAAAAGCAACCTAGAGTTGTAGTAAAGAAAACTATATTAATCACACTTACCTTGAATAAACTGAAGTTCTGACTTGAATTACAGGAAAGCAACCTACCTATTGCAGAGATTTAAATATTAATCTAAAGAATCCTGGATTACATTAAAATAACAACTGCAACAGGAAAGAACAACTATTATGTAACTAGAGAACAGGACCCTATTCCCAAGCGGGAACTCCAGCACCTTGTTTCTGATTAACACACTTTCATAAAAATATTAATGCATTGAAGGATAACTCTATCTAACAGAGAACAGGACCCTTAATCCCTTCCATTAAGTAGGAACCTTTAGTACCAGTCTTTGATTAGCATACTCATGAGAATAACTGAAGTCTAGCTACTTCTAACAGAGAACAGAACCCTTAATCCCTTCCATTAAGCAGGAACCTTTAGCTCTAGTCTCTGACTGCCACACTTAGGGAAAAAAGATTGAAAGCTG
>JZKD02S0935672.1:68783-93841 GCA_000966675.3 Picea glauca | reverse complement strand
AAACTATATTAATCACACTTGCCTTGAATAAACTGAAGTTCTGACTTGAATTACAGGAAAGCAACCTACCTATTGCAGAGCTTTAAAGATTAATCTAAAGAATCTTGGATTACATTAAAATAACAACTGAAACAGGAAAGAACAACTATTCTGCAACCAGAGAACAGGACCCTATTCCCAAGCAAGAGCTCCAGCACCTTGTTTCTGATTAACACACTTTCATGAAAATATTAATGCATTGAAGGCTAACTCTATCTAACAGAGAATAGGACCCTTAATCCCTTCCATTAAGCAGGAACCTTTAGTACCAGTCTCTGATTAGCATACTCATGAGAATAACTGAAGGCTAGCTACTTCTAACAGAGAACAGAACCCTTAATCCCTTCCATTAAGCAGGAACCTTTATCTCTAGTCTCTGACTGCCACACTTAGGGAAAAAAGATTGAAAGTTGATTACTTCTAACAGAGAACAGAACCCTTAATCCCTTCTATTAAGCAGGAACCTTTAGCTCTAGTCTCTTATTGGCACACTCAAGGAAAATAATTGAAAGTTGATTACTTCTAACAGAGAACAGAACCCTTAATCCCTTCCATTAAGCAGGAACCTTTAGTTCTAGTCTCTGATTGGCACACTCAGGGAAAATAATTGAAAGTTGATTACTTCTAACAGAGAATAGAACCCTTAATCCCTTCCATTAAGTAGGAACCTTTAGCTCTAGTCTCTGATTGGCACACTCAAGGAAAATAATTGAAAGTTGATTACTTCTAACAGAGAAAAGAACCCTTAATCCCTTCCATTAAGCAGGAACCTTTAGCTCTAGTCTCTGATTAGAAAAACCTCATAAATTCATCACACAAGATTGCTAATTAAAATGATTATGAACTTCGTGAAAACAATGTAACATTCAATAAAACAAAGTTCTTAACAAGACAGAGTTCAGTAGTGTTTCAACAAAGAAAAATTCATTAACAGTAGTGTTTCAGCAAGACAAAAGTTAATCAAGGCATAAACAAAAATTACACTAACACACTATAAAACTAACGGGTGAATCTTGTGAAGAAGGTGGGCCCTCCCTTCTCACAAGATTCCCCTGAGACGAAAAGGCTAGAGAAGGATGCTCAAAACAGTCTTCTATTCATCTATCAATGTATCATATTACAATCTGAAAATTAAGTACGTCCCTCCCTCTAAAACTTTATTAGTACATAAAAACTAGGATCCTTTCGAATGATGATTTCCTCTTATTTAAAGAGGGAATCCCTTCGATACAATTGATCAAAAATTACAGATGTATATCTGAGTCCTATTCTTAGTTAGATCAACTTTCTAAACCAGAATAGGATGTCCTAGTCTCACGCAAAAGAATGCTATTACAAGTGATGAATGAGGTGTTGTTGTTACGGCTGGAGTAACAGTTCTTTCTCGTTGCTACTGATGCTATTTCAGCACCGCAAATCGCGGGTTGTTTCAGCCATGGGATTTGCGCTCTTGACTGTTTCAGTATTCTCATGTAGGAGCGATGGTTGGTGCTTGGCTCATGGTGCAACTATTGTAGGGTTGTTGTTGACCGCTGACTATGTAATGGCTTCCTTTGTGTTTCAGCATCATCGGTCCTGGGCTGTGTAACAACTTCCTCTGTATTTCAGCACCATGACCATGAACTGTGTAACAGCTTCCTCAGCAGTGTCGATCTTCTGTGTTTCAGCATCTGCGACCCTGGACTATGTAACAGCTCTGTGTTTCAGCATCTACGACCCTGGACTGTGTAACAGCTTTGTGTTTCAGCAACTGCGACCCCTGACTATGTAACAGCTTCTGTGAATTGTTGTTTCAGCAACAGGCCTCAAATGCTAATCTGCAGTTTGAATTGTTTCAGCACTTATACATTTCTAATCAATGGTTAAGTACGAGAGTGATGTAAAATATTATGCAAAATAGATTAAATGTATAGTAATGAGAAGGGACGTTGTATACCTTTGGAATGATAAGATAAAGTGATAATATGAGTTTAAATGTGGGTGATCAAGAGTGTAATAGTGGCAAAAAGTATGGGAAAAAAGGTACATTGTGTGGTCCTAACACCAGGTGGATCTAGGGAGATCCGTTAGTGTCCACACCTACCGATTAGTCCGATAATAGTGGGTATCGAAGTCAAAGTGGTCATAAAGCTCTGCCATAAACTATGTCCAAGAAACATACCCTTGGCGGGCCTTTTTTTGCCATTTCCACCATTGCCAGCATTCTGGATCTAGATGTAGGATACCATAATGAAGCTTGGATAAATCATCAGTAATGCCATTCAAAGAGAAATAATGTTCCATTTGGGTGACCCATACTATGGGATCTGAGCCATCACATTTTTTCACCTCAATTCTGGGAGGGCGGAGGTCTCGAGAAAAGTGGCTAGTATGAGGACCTTGGTAATGGGAAGAGTCATGGTCATCCTGATCGAATGGTTGTTCAGAAGAGGAAGGGTTCGGGGAATGACCCATGAAGTGGTCAAGTGTGGCTTTGATGTCTTTGAGGTCTTTGATGTGGGCACATTGGTCCTAGAGGGTTTGCGCAATGAAATTGAGTGAGCTAAGGTTGGCATTGATATTCTTGATGTCCTTGTTTTGGAGGTTGTCAACAACCAATTTATTGAGTTCTTGGGCTTTGGTGGTGTCCATTTAGAAAAATGGGTAGGAAAATGGGATAGGGGAGACACAAGGGGTCAAGAGGGTTAGGTGGGACCACTGAGAAGAAGGGTGTCAAATGATAGGTGCCACTACGATCAGGGTGAAAAGGGAACTCCAATGGGATAAGGGCCAATTAAGAGTGCCAGGAAAGGGGTCGGGTCCAAAAAAACATTTGTGTTAAAAATGATAGGTACCACTGGAATCAGGGTGAAGAGAGGAACCCAATGGGATAGGTCCCAAATAAGTGTGTCAGTGGGACCACTATACTCATTTTTTTACTCCTGCAGAGTTATACTCCGATCTGAAGAATACTGCAGTGTTGAAATGCCCAAATTCATAACAGGAAGAAATGTGTAGTAATTTCGCAACCAAAATGGAGGAGGTAAGGTTGCACGACAATAGGTCTTGTATGTTTTGTTTTTTTTTTCATCCCAAGGGTTAAGGTATTCAGGGTTTCTACAAATAAGAGTCTTTCCTGTGCTATAGCTCTTTGATACAGGTGCGGGGTCCAATAGTAGTACTCGACCCAGTGTCTTAGAGCACTAACTAAGGAGGCTAGATCGTTCCCTTAGCCATACTACCCAACTACCCAGGTACTAGAGAGTATCTTTGTAGTATTCTAGATATAAAATAGTATGCAAAACAAAACAAAAAAATAGCTAGAAATGGTAGAGAAAACAATGATATAATCAAAACAATACCAGAATAATACCATAATAACACCAGAAAGAGCACTTTGATTACTGGTAGCAATGTTCACTTGCCTCTTCAAGGGGGAAACCTCCAACAGAGTAGAGCTCTATTACAATAATATCCAAGAGAAGATTTCTCATACCCTCTACTTCTATTTATACTAAATCTATCTATCCAAAAGAACAATCTAGAGGAAGAACCTTCTAGAAGTGGAAGCTTCTATTTGTTCTTCTTACATTTGATTTATTCTTCATTATTGCTAGGTCTTATTAATATTGGCCTTTATTACATGGAATTATATTATTCTAACCACGTGAGGGGTTAGGGAGGTTAGGTCTCTAACATTCTCTCCCCCTTGAATAATAGCCTTGTCCTCAAGGCTTTAATTGAGGGAATTGTTGTAGAATGGTGGTCGGCTCCCAGGTGGCATCTTCTAGGGGTGTATCTTTCCATTGAACTGACAATTCATGGATGGTGCACTAATGGAGACGACACTCTCTCTGGGCTAAGACTGCTTGTGGTTGCAACCATATGGAACCTTCTTCATCCAAATCAGGGAGACTAGTTTGAGTTTGGAATTTAGTTCATGTTATCGCACAATCTGTATGTGCCCAAATCCCAAGGCAAGTTGATGCAAGATTAGCGTAACAGAGGGTGACCTATCACTGTCACCTTAATAGGAAACCTCTTTCTATTTAGGAGTATATCAAAGTACCCCATGGGAGACGTCCCTAGTGACCTAAAGGGTTGAGAAGACTAAGGCAAGGATACAATAAAATCCCCCTCTCACTGGTCACTCGATTCAAAAGGTTCTTATGGATTTTAAGAAGCAAAAGGTAAAATGGATTGTACCTACCCAGAACAAGACAACAAGAAAATATAGCAGCTTACAAGTACAAAAATATGATGTTAGTGCTTCTTAAAACCATGAACCTTCAAAAATTGAGCTACATGATATGAATTTGCAGCAATGCAACAATTTATAACAGCAACTAATATTTTATAACATCCACGAGAATTGTGCCTTAA
The DNA here is from genome assembly GCA_000966675.3 of Picea glauca. Classification (NCBI taxonomy): domain Eukaryota; kingdom Viridiplantae; phylum Streptophyta; class Pinopsida; order Pinales; family Pinaceae; genus Picea; species Picea glauca. The sequence continues at coordinate 89,440 of JZKD02S0935672.1, read as the reverse complement.
AATTGCTCGAAAAAGACAAGAAAGAATAGCCTTTACCTAGCAGAATGATAACAAGTTGTCACAAGAAAATTTGGCAATGTCTAGCTATCATAATAAGTCACTTTTGCAGAGGATTTTCTGCAATTAGATGGTTGTAGCAATCTTTTGCAGCAACAGAAAATTCTCGTGGTCAAAAGTGTAAGAAAACACCATGCAAACTCAGCACTTATCTAGTAGATTGAATGGAAATTGTCACACTTGAGTTTAGGATGGGATAAGTGTGATTTATGTAGGTGGATACAGAAATTTAGCATGAATCGGTATGGTTTTTTCAATGTTTTGCAACAGCAGCAAGTTAGTTAAGAAGTTAGTCTAGTTTAGAGTTAGTAAAGGTTAGCAAAAGCCTCAAGGAGAAAGGTTTAAATGTTTGTTTGATCAATCATCCACTATAATGAGTAGACTAAGGTATTTTAGACCCTGGCGAATTTTTCCTTCCTTAGACTATAGAAAAAACATATGAAATAGGCAAGTAGAGTAACACTACTAGAGAGATAGCACTTTAGGGCTCTAGTAGCTACTTCTTAAACAAGGTGCACTTCAGAAATTTAAACAAGTGGAAAACTATAGAGAGAAAGAAGTAACTTATGTTCTCTCCTAGGGTTTAAGCAAGCAATTTCATAATCTTTAACATGAACCAAGTAAAATTTATCACAAGCATTCATTACATAAACAAATTATAGATTTTCTACTTACTTCACCAAGAATAATCAATCCAAAGCCTAGTTGAAGATCTTCCACAATGAGAAATAGCCAAAATACACCAAAAATTGTCTCTCCAAGAAGTTGTGCACTAGTTATTTCATCCAATAACCCTTAAAGAGGGCTGAATTTCAGAACACACTACTTGTGTGATGAGTGATCATGAAAAGTGAGAGTAATTTCTCTCTATTTATACAGTACCAATGACCTTTAATTAATTTTAGGTCATAAAAAGGCCGACCTAGCCAAATTACATTAAAAATCTAGTTTTTACATAAATGAAAGTAATTAACCCATGAAATCATCTCCAAGGGTGATGTCATGCCCTTCTAGGGTGACGTTGAGCTCCAAGGGTGGAACGTTGGGCCTCATATATAGAATGTTTGGCCTCCAAAGGCCCTGGATGATGCCACATAGGCCAACAAGCACACAACTTCCCTCATAAATGAAAACCCTAGTTTTGGATGATGTTGAGGGTCATAATGATGATGTCATGGGATCTCAAGGGTCAACGTCTAGGTGGAAGAGAAAGATCCCCCCTGGGTCTAGGTCTTCCAGAGTGTCTATGAGGGAAATGTATGTCTTTCTTCCTGGTGCAGGTCTCTGATGTTTCTCTACCCCTGTTTGGGATCACAACATCCATATGTGGGATTTCAGCCCCATGGAGGTCCGAGCTAATCATTCCCCCAGATGTACATGTCCAGCGGGAAAAGTCCTGCAGCAACAACAAGTACGCCCTCCAGGGGTTTATAAGCCACAGGGATCATAGTATGTCAATCACATCTAATAATCAAATTACCCAAACATGTCCATCAAACCCCCCTTTACCCAAACAAATGCTCAAAGACATTATGTAGTTTAACAAGTCAGGTTTGGAGAAGGTCTCAAGGTGTCCTATTGGCATAATCCTCCTTAACTTTGGGGTGTTTCCCAAGTGAGAACCAATCTAGGTCATGTAAGTGTGTGTGAGGTGGCGTGGGGTAAGTGTTTGGGCATGGGGTGCAATGATAACAGGGAAATGTAGATATTACATGTGGGTGCCTTTGTAGAGGGTGAGTTGCACCTTGTCATAGATGCAATTATTTCCTATCACATTCAATGCCTTTTATTCTTAGATTTTTTTTTTATTTTTTTTTTCTTTTATGCTTCAATGAAAGAGTTGAGGAACATTTTCCTGGCTTGGTTACCAAAGGTGACAGCGTTACCCACAATAATTTCATGGAGATGAGAAGGTCGACTCGTGATGAGACCCCCTTTCTCTTGTCTATGCCACCAAGAGCCACTACCCTAGTTTGGTGACCAGATAGATGGTAGTTCCATACCTCTACATGCCCATGGTCATAATAGGTTGGCTCATGATGAGACCTCTCATCCACCAACTAATACCTTGAGTGTTTATTTATCTTATGGGTTACCTTTTCTTACTCAGAAGCCTTTTACTACTTTCTCGTGAATCCTTGGGCGAAGCCTCTCAAAGGTTTCATTTTTTCTTTCAACTCTTGCCAGCTACTTTTACCCTCTAGGCCTTTATCCCCTTCCTCCCACAAGGCAAGGTACAACCCTTCCTAGTGTTTCAAACCCAATGCTCGAAAAAAGGTAGGGGAAAATGAGAGGAGTAAGGATGGAAAGGGGTAAGTATGGAGGGAATGGACAATGACCTTTCATAGACCCACCCAGCGACAACTCATCCTAAAGGGAGATCAACTTTCTAGGGAATCATGTCACCCTTCTAGGGATGAACAAGTTAAAGAGAATAATTTCCAAGCAAACTTTATGAAATGAAAGAGAATTCAGTGCAACATATTCAAGTACTTCAATAATCAGAGTGACACATACCATGATACCCAGACTCATTACCTCATGGAGAAAGACTTACGGCTACTTCAGGACCAGGTTGGTGGGATGGATACTACTTCTGCTGATAGATGGGTTGCACTGAAGAAAAGAGGGGCCCTCTAGGGCCATTCTCAAGTCATCCAGCTCTCGACACTCCATGTCTAGGACTTGTGGGCCTTGAGACACGATCTCCTTAGTTATCCCTGGGATAGGGGATAACATATGGCTCCAACTCGGGGACATGTTTTCACCATAGAGTGCATGAGAACCTTAACATATCTGGTATGACTTGTGTCTACTAGATCTCAATAAAATGCATTAGTAATCCTCAGGGTGGTGATATCACCCCTCACTCATATATGATATAAAACTATAGTCATAAGCATGCATATATACATAATGAAGGAATACAAAAATAAAATTATAACTATACTAGCATGATATGCATATGGTATATACAATGGATGCAAATGCCTACCTACATCTACTTACATGTTGGTTGAATGCTATGTGTAGTAAAATAACCAATGAAACCATCCTAGAAATACATCGTAATACGTGCCTCTGTGCTTCATCGTAAACCAAAACAATGACAGGTTAAGCACAAAAATAACATGACTTAGAGCATGTATAATATCATTGAAAATCGTAAAATCTAGCTCATGGAGGTGGGCGAGAGGGACAAAATTATGCCAAGTCACACTTCTAGGAAAGTGCTCAATCCATCTCAGAAAGGGATCATGAAAAATCAAAGGCTCAAAAGACTGACTCAAAGAGTCATAAGGGTGGCTACCTTGGACGTCATCACATCCTGAGGTCTGGGAAGGGACTAGCAAGAACCTAGAGCATGATCAAAAATTTTCTAAGGGAAAGTTGAAAGACTGAAATAATAAACTTCTTCTTAAGGTATTCAACCTACCCTTGAATTCTAAAAGAATGCTTTTCCCTAGAGAAAACTCAAGACAAGGGACATGTTTCCAAACTACACCCTTGGTGACATAGCAAGGTAAAGTAATCAAAGGAGGCTGGAAAATCTTGTCACAAGTATCCTTCTTTAGGAAAGAAATGTCCTCACTCTTATCAAGATCTGAGCACAATGGTGGTTGACAAATTTCTTCATAGAATAAATCTGAATTCTCAAAGGAATACTGATCAAAATCCTCAAGGTATGACCGAAAGTTATTAGGAGAACATAGAACTAGGTAATCCTTGGGTGTTTGGAAAGTGTCTGTAACTATATCATCATCTTGTTTCCAAATGTCAAAATTATTCGGAACATCATATGATTGTTGTAAAGGCAATACTCAAAGATATCCTTCCATATCATAAATGGGATCCTCATCAAAACCAATCACATCCCAGTTACGTCTTCCAACATGTATGAACTCATCTATATTATCAACCATGTCACTACCTTTATCATAACATGAAGGATTTAATGCATCCAATGGATCCTATAATACTTCTTCACTTTCCAAATCATAAAATAAAGCATCATAAAAATATTGGAAAGGGAAATAAATAACCGTGTTCGCTTCTCGTTATGCAGGAGCATCAATGGATTTGATGACTTCATAAAATGGAAGAGGGTCTAGTACATCATCCCCAAGACTAATCTCTTTAATCATCTTTTTGCCTTCATCAAAAAAACAAGGACCTAGCTCTTCCTAGGGTTCCTTTACCTTTTCACCTTCTAAATCATAGAACAAAGTCTCATCAAAAACCTGGAAAGGAAAATGACTCACCTCATTCTCTTTGTCTTGTGCAGGAGAGATAGAATATTGGAGAGATTCATCGGATAGAGGAGTGGATGTTAGTGCTTCATCCTCTTAAATCACTTCTTTAGTCAAGTCTTTACTACATTCTATTGAATCATGGGAAAAATGTTTCTCCTCTTCAAGGGGTTGTCAACTTTCTTCATAAATTTCTCCTTCTAAATCAAAGGGTTCTTGGTATTGAGTATGGTATTATTAAGTACCTGAATAGGTCTGAAGATAAATCTCAAAATAAACCCACAATATCAACAAGAATAATCCAAACCATTCACCAAAATAATGAACACAAGAAATAGAGAAAACCCTTGAGGTAGAGTAACACCATATATTATTCCTTATGGAAGGAATGCACTCCTCAAGCAATACTCGTTTGTTACAATGAACATATTCTTCACTATATTAAATGAATTCCACTAATAATACATAACCAAATTACCATTGGGTACCTGTTGGCCCTTGGTTATGGAAGGAAGCAAAGATTAAGGGAGAAGATATGAAACATGAACTATGTGGAAGGAAGGTTGACTAAGATCAGGTCGAAGTGGCCCAAGAAGCAGAAAATATGGAGCGAAGTAAGAGAAAGCAAGTCGTTGGATGAGAAGATCGAGGATGACAGATCATCAAGGAATATGGATCGTGGACAACTCATCAAGAGGAAAAATCTACCAACGGATGCTTTGGAGCACCTCACGGGAAAGAAGGAAAGACAGGCTGGCGAAGCCCGAAAAACGCAGGTCAAGTTGACCTAGGGTTTTAGACACCTAGGGTTTTGGTATCTAGGGTTTTGACACCTAGGTTTCGGCCTAATTCTATCGGTGAGATATTGTAATGTATAAATAAAGGTCAAGAGGACCTGGGATGGGTTAGTTCAGAAATATTTGATGTTATGAAGAGTGATTATTGTTAATGTAAGGGAGAAGTATTGTGTTGTGAGAGCATTCGGTATTGTAAGATCTTCAGTTGGGTGCGAATATCAACCCTGCAGCTGGGTGTGCAGGGAAGGGAGGTAGAGAGAAAAGAGAAAGAGAGAAGATCTGCTAGCTAAGATCGCAAATAGAACTGTATGCTTCACCTAATATATTATAAAGCACAGTTATGTGGATGTAGCCCTAGGGAGAGGGTGAACCACGTATATCTTGTGTTGTGTGTGATTGATGTTATGTTCTTTACTTCTGTTAATCTAACAATGCATTAGTATGTTATATTTGAGATATATTGCGTGAAGTAGGCTTAAGCTGGTAAATGATATCTAAATGTTGTGTTGTTGTTGTATTGGATCCACTTTGCATTTCCTCTAGTTGTAGACACCTGTGTCCTGCAACCCCCTATTGCTACTTCGAGAGAGACTGCATATGCTTCGTAGGTGTTTACGAAAGGGCCAGTAGTTAGGGATTGTTGGTGAACTATTAGAGATGAACCCTGGGTCTGCCCCTATGCCAACAAATGGTTCTTTTGCCGAGACCGGGATCTTCTTGAGGGAATGTCAAGGTGGTTTCCATCAAAGACAAAGATTCAGAAGTGGATAGAAGAACAAGAGAAGGACTTCGCAAAATCCCAGAACAAGAACCCTAAGATTAGCATAGAGGCCTGGTTGGGAAGCTATATCTTTACTGATATACACGAGACTTTCTTTGGAGGAATTCACAAGGAGCTATATGAGTGGTTAGCCAAATTAGCAGATACCCAGTTTGAGATCAAATCTAGACCACCTGTGGTTTGGACGTCGGCGTTGATCAAGAAGGTTAAGAGAGTTGATAACGTCGTGTCAAGAGCAGTATATCATTGGTTATATAGCACCATCGGAGGGTACATCACTGAGTTTGTTGTTGATAGAGTAGAATTGTATAGTCGAGCAGAGAGATATTTCTTTAAGGGACCTAGAGGAAAATTTTTACATTTTCTCAAGTTGAATATCAAGATGTTATTGCATGAAAAGAACATCTTGACAATACAGTAGTCGGTCAGATTGAAAAGTTAATGTTCAGGAATTCAGACAACAACAGTGACACAGAGGTTGGACATACACACAGTGGAAGGGTCTTCAGAGAAGTTTCTTTGGTGAACTTGTTTAAATAGAACCATGAACCACTAGTACAAGACAAAGGGTTTTATAGTGGAGAGGAAGAAGAACTATTGAACGAGGAACATTCAGAGTCCGCTAAGGCAGAGGAAGGGAAGACTAAAAAACCTAGCCAGGAAGAATCAGAAACTTCAAGGACTGCGCAGACTGTTGAAGTAAGTACTATTACTCCTCCTGTTGTTTTAACATCATTAAGCAATCAGAGTAGTCAGAGTCACCAGAACACTCAGAGCACTATCACTAACAATTCAGCACATACTCAGTCAGGAAACCTAGGAAGATATATGGAAGATGAGATGAGGATCCCTATCTTTAGGGGAGATGGATCTGAAGACCCTGATCAGCATTGGTTCCTATGCGAAGTTGTATGGAATATTAAACAAATCACTGAAGAAACAGTTAAGAGAACTCAGTTTAGTATTACCCTGAGAGAACGCGCACCGAGATGGTACATGAAGTTTGTTAAATTAATTGCACAGCCTAAACCACTGAATGAGATCAAGAACGCATTAAGTGCATAATTCAAGAAACCAAAGTCAGAGTCGCAATGCATTACAGCACTGAAAGAAATCAAGCAGAGAGTAGCTGAACCTGTTTGGGAGTTTGATCATAGGTTCAAGACCTTGACAAGTCATTTGATTTTTCAGATCCCATATGAGAAGAACAAGGAATGGTTCATTACTTCTCTTTTACCACACATCAGAGTCCCTCTAATGCAGTAGAAGATTGCTTCGCAGGCTGAGGCATTAGAGATTTCCATGAAACTAGAATCAGCCCCTATGGGAGAATCTAGCTTAGGTATGAGTAAAATTTTAAGTCAATTAACTAGCTTGTCCCTGCAGGTCAAAGATATGAAGAAAGACAAGGGAAAAGATAAAAGAGAAGATATATGGTGCATTAGATGCAAATCAGAAGGTATGTAGAAATAGACATTGCCATGGTGAATGTTATTACATGCAAAAATATGTTCAGACTACCACAAATCTATATTGCACATTTTGTAAGTTGATAGGGAATGATGATAGGGATTGTAGGGCCTATGACCTATTGCATGAGAGGTCAAGGGATATATAAAAAATTCAAGGTGAAGTACAGCAAGAAGGGAACACTACGCAGTATAATTCCCTGGGAAGAGGAAACTTCAACCCTCGTGGTGGATTCAGAGGAAGAGGATGGTCAGGAGGCATGGGTCGAGGTCAAGGTCAGATAATTTGTTACGACTATGCACAGCTAGGACATTTGGCAAGGGAATGTTAGAACCCTTGTACCACTTGCAGTTACTGCAACTCATTTGAGCATGTCATTGAATATTGTCTTGCGTTGTTAGCCAAACTTCACGAAAGACGAGGAGGAAAACAACAAGTACAACTAATCTCAGCAGAACCCTGCGGAGATGATCCTAGAGTCATTGTAATCACTAGAGGAGGAATTGTTACAGGAGAAGATAGAGTAACCTCGGGAAATACCATAGAAGAATCAGGAGTCAGAAAATATGCAAAGAAAACACAAGTGTTTTATGCAAGAAAATAAAAACAAAAATTTGAGGAGGAAAGAAAAGAATTTGGGAGAGACCAGGGTTCTTCATCAAAGACATGACCAGAAGTAAGAAAATTTGGAATGCCTCTGGAATTTGATCAGTCTGCTCTACCAGAAGAAGGAAAAGAGGTAAGCAAGCTCATGGAATTATTATGTACTTGCATTAATTTGATTAAGGATGAAAGAATTGTACAAGAGCTACAAAATTTAATCAGACAGTATGAGATAGGAAATATAGTTCCCTTGTTGAATAGAGCAGTACACCAAGTATATAAAAAGAGGAAGGAAAAATAAGGAACTACACCTGAATGCTCAAATTGGAGAGTATGATATAGACTACGTGGTCCTCGACTTAGGGTCGGAAGTCAATGTCATGATGAAGTAGACCTGGGCACTGATGGGAAAACCTAAGTTGATCTCTTCCGCCATCAGGCTTAGCATGGCCAATCAACAAGTTTTGAGCCCCTTTGGAAGACTAGAGAATGTCCCTGTGGACATCGATGGGGTCAGAACATTTGTTGAATTTGAGGTGATTGAGATAGTTGATGATAGTTGTCCTTATCCTGCACTGTTAGGAATTGATTGGGCTTTCAATAATTCCACGGTGGTTGATTTAAAGAAAATAATAATGATGTTTGAAGGATATTTCCTTAAGGTCATTGCACCTTTGGATCCTGATGAAGGTTGCAGGTATATCGAGCCCATCAGAGAAGAAGACTGCACCTATGAACTAGAAAACATATACAAATTGACAGCTAGACAGCAGGATTACATTAATCCTACAGCAGATGGGAACTTAAGTTGGCGAAGTGACAACGAATGTTCATCAGACTCAGAGGAAGAACTGGAGAATTGGCAGAACAAAATGTATGAAGTATCTACGTGGCAATGTGCTAGATTGACTAGAGAAGTTTACTGGATCGGCACAACAGTAAGTAATTTTCCCACCTTTGATGGTTTGAATCAATTGGAAACTTTCTTACTAGAACTTGAAGAATTTGTACCAGTACAATAGAAGTTGTTATCACTGGACGAGGCCTTCAAAGCAACTCTATAAATATGGTGGGGAACACATAAGCAGAACATAGCGGACTAGGTGCAATGTCTCACTTTGATGACATCACGATTTTTAGACAACATCGAAGGATGCAAAGTTAGATACAAAAGTCAAAGTTGTCTAAAAGACCATGTGCAAAGTTGTGAGGAAGCCTCGAGCATCATTCCTCAGGAGCAATGGGTGCATAAATTCACTAACACACTAGATACAATGCCTATCAACTGGTACCTTCAAGCATAACTACACCTCATCACTGCAAATTGGCAAGGTATGACACAGAATTTTGTAGCTACATTCTTATTTGAAGTTCAACACCCTATGGTAGATCAAGCTTTACAAGTTGTGCGACAGAAAGTATTTGAGGAGGCACCTAGCCTCCCTTTGGAGCAAGAAGAGGATGAATGGACTACGCCTCTTCAGAAACTGTAAGGTTGTTACAATATCGATGTTGATGAAGACGATGATCCTAGGAATGTGAACATCGCAAAAATAGAAGGATAGAGAGACATAGTAGGACCAGGAATTGAACTAACTTTTATTGGACAGCCAATCAAAATCAAGAGAGTCAACATTGGAACAGAACAAATTCCGAAGCTTGCAAACGTTGGAGATTATTGGGATGTTGCCACTATTGACAAGATCATAGAATTACTGCATGAATACCAGGACTTGTTTCCAACCAATTTCAATGATATGAAGGGAATTAAAGGGCCCATGGGTGAGATGAAGATCCCCTTGAAAATAGATGCAAGGCCAGTCAAGCAGAGACCCTACAGATTGAATCCTAAATATAAGGAGAAAGTGAAGATTGAATTAGACAAAATGTTGGAAGTAGGAATCACAGAGCCTGTTGAAGAGTCGGAATGGATTATCCCTATGGTGTTCCAAGACAAGAAGACAGGAGATATCAGGATCTGTGTAGATATCATGAAGTTGAATGATGCATGTTTGCATGACCCATTCCCTACACCATTTACTGATGAAGTTTTAGATAATGTAGGAGGACAGGAGGTATACTCTTTTACAGATGGATTTTTAGGATACCATCAAATCAGGATTGCCAAGGAAGATCGCCATAAGACCACATTTTCCATAGAATGGGGATCCTACTAGTACACAATGATGTCATTTGGATTGAATAATGCACCAACCATATTTTCTAGGGTGGTGGTCGAAGCATTCGAGGAGTTTTTACATAAATTTAGGAAGCATATTTTGATGATTGGACTGTTTTTAGCTTATTGCAAAATCATATTGAATGTTTAAGACTAATGTTGGATAAGTGCAGGCAATGTCAAATTTCCCTGAACCTGAAGAACTACATCTTCTTTTCACCCTTTGGAGTGCTTCTAGGCCATATTGTGTGTAAGCAGGGATTGTTGAAGATCCATCTAAGATTGTCATTATAGTCGATTTACCCCCTCCTACTTCATTCAAACAGTTGCGCACTGTGTTGGGACATACTGGATACTACAGGCAGTTAATTCAAGACTATGCATAGATCATAGCACCCATGTAGAAGCTTTTGAAGAAAGATTGACAATTTCAATGGACAAAAGAATGCCAGCAGAGCTTCAACACATTGAAACAGAAAATGGTTATTGCACCTATTCTGGTTTTTCCAGATTGGAGCAAGGAATTTCATGTGCATGTCGATGCATCTTTTATTTCATTATGAGCATTATTAGCACAACCAGGAATAGGAGATATTGACCACGCATTAGCCTTTTCTAGCAGGAAGCTCTCTATAGTCGAAATCAATTACACTACCATTGAGAGAGAAGGGTTAGTCATGGTGTATGCACTACAGAAGTTTTGCCACTACTTTTTGGGAGGACACTTTAATATGTTCATTGATCACACTACGCTGAAATACCTAGTCAACAAGCCAGTGTTGGGGGGAAGAATATGCAGATGGCTTCTGCTATTTCAGGAATATTATTTTGAGATAATGGTTAAGCTAGGGAGAATGAACAAAGGACCTGACCACTTGTCAGGGTTGTAACATGGAGAGGAACCTACTAGTTTGGAGGATACACTGTCAGATGCACAGTTGGTGTCCATTAGAAATATTGATGATCACGTCACTGAGATAGTTCAGTTCCTATCAACAGGAATGGCACCTTCTTAATACACAGTCACTCAGAAGAAACAACTAGTAGTTCGCACTGCATATTTTTCACTTATAGTTGGACAACTATACAAGATGGGACCAAATGAAATCTTGAGGAGATGCGTCATGGAGATAGAAAGACCACTAATTCTAGCAGAATAACATGAGGGCATCGCAGGAGGACACTATATAGGAAAAGCAACAGTGCAGAAGGCTCTTAGAGTTGGACTCTGGTGGCCCACTTTACACAAGGATGTTAAGGATTACTACAAAGCCTACGATGTATGCCAATGAGTTGGGAAACCATCCAGAAGAGATGAGATGCCTTTGGTACCCCAGCTAAACTTACAGGCATTTGAGAAATGGGCCATTTATTTCATGGGACCTATAAACTCACCAGGTAAGTGCACAGGAGCAAGGTACATAATCACTGTGACAGAGTACTTGACCAGATGGGCCGAATCAAGAGAAGTCAAGGATTGTAGTGCAACTATAGCTGCACGCTTTATATTTGATGACATCATAACTAGGTTTGGATGCTCGAAGATCCTTATGAGAGATCAAGTCACACATTTTATTAATAAGACCATTGAAGCCTTGACTGAGGAATTTGCAGTTCATCATCAGAAGAGCACACCCTACCATGCACAAGTGAATGGGACAGTTGAATCATTCAATAAGATCTTGGAGACAGCACTGACGAATATTTGGATTGTGAACAGGGATGACTAGGATTTGAGAGTACCAACAGTGTTATGGGCCTAAAGAACCACTTGCAAGAAGCTGACAATGCAGACCCCCTTTAAGTTGGTTTATGGTCTAGAAGTAGTTGTCCCAATGGAATATTTGGTCCCTAGCTTAAGAAGTGTATCCTTTATAGATATGGATGACACTGGCATTGTTCAAGAGAGGCTCATGAAGTTAGTCGAACTAGAGGAAGATGGATTTATTGCAGGATTCCATTAGCAGATGCAGAAGGAAAGAGAAAATCCTACCATGACTGACACATCAAGAAGAAAGTGTTTAAGCAAGGAGATCTGGTATTGGTATATGACAAAAAGTTCACGAAGCATCAAGGAAAGTTCAGAACACATTGGTTGGGGCCATACGAGGTTGTCTATGTCATAGAAGGAGGAGTTGCGCAGTTGAATACTTTGAATGGAGAATGAAAGGAAAGTTTGGTAAATGGGAGCCGGTTGAAACTATACTATGACAACCAATCGCCTTGCAGCCATCAGTAAGAGAAAAAGTGGAAGGGTCCAAGTACTAGGTGCAGTTGAAACTAGGTAATAGACACATAAAAGATAGTCTGCACACAATGGGGGAGGATAGAGAAGAGAGCACAGGCTACTCCATGCAGTCTGAAGTCGAGGTAAAAAAGAAGATTCAAAGAAAAGTGCCTCAGGACGAGTCACAGGTGAGTGTTGGGGGTATGTTGGCCCTTGGTTATGGAAGGAAGAAAATATTAAGGGAGAAAAGATGAAACATGAACTGCGCAGAAGGAAGGTTGACTAAGATCAGTTCGAAGTGGCCAAAGAAGCAGAAAAGATGGATCGAAGTAAGAGAAAGCAAGTCATTGGATGAGAAGATTGAGGATGATAGATCAGCAAGGAAGATGGATCTTGGACAACTCAGCAAGAGGAAAAATCCACCAACGAATTCTTTGGAGCACCTCATGGGAAAGAAGGAAAGACAGGCTGGTGAAGCCTGGAAAACGCAGGTCAAGTTGACCTAGGGTTTTAGACACCTAGGGTTTTGGTATCTAGGGTTTTGACACCTAGGTTTCAGCCTAAGGCTATTGGTGAGCTATTGTAATGTATAAATAAAGGTCAAGAGGACCTGGGATGGGTTGGTTCAGAATTCATTGATGTTACGAAGAGTGATTATTGTTAATATAAGGGAGAAGTATTGTGTTGTGAGAGCATTCAATGTTGTAAGATATTTAGCTGGGTGTGAAGATCAACTCTGCAGCTAGGTGCACAGGGAAGGGAGATAGAGAGAAAAGAGAAAGAGAGAAGATCTTCTAGATAAGATCGTAGATAGAACTATATGCTTCACCTGATATATTATAAATCATAGTTCTGTGGACGTAGCCCTAGGGAGAGTATGAACCACGTATATCTTGTGTTGTGTGTGATTGATGTTGTGTTCTTTACTTTTGTTACTCTAGCGATGCATTAGGATGTTATATCTGAGATATATTGTGTGGAGTAGGTTTAAGTTGGTAAAAGATATCTAGATGTTGTGTTGTTGTTGTATTGGATACACTTTGCATTTCCTCTAGTTGTAGACATATGTGTCCTGCAACCCCCTATTGCTACTTCGGGTGAGACTGCATCTGCTTCGCAGGTGTTGCCGAAAGGGCTAGTATTTAGGGCTTGTTGGTGTGCTATTAGATTTGAACCATGGGTCTGCCCCTATGCCAACAGTACCTCCCTAGGTACCCCATATTACCTCCCTAGGTATACAACATTCCATCTCACTTCACATGTTTCCTCCTCAAAACCCGAGAATAAACTATACAATATGATTGGCTAAGCAATGTAGCCAATTGGTACCAAGTACGACCATCCATCCATCCCAATGGAAGTTGAACATGATTTCCATCTATTTCCTTGCCACCCTAATCTTGATCTGCATTATGTCGATGTTTCCATGGGATTAGTTCTCTAGATTGATGTCTTCCTGTAGTGCTAGTAGGCCTCCATGCACCTCTTGATCAGTTTCTTGTATGGTGCCCTGCTGGAGCATAAATGTGTCGATGCACATGCCATTGCCTTGATGATTTTTATTTCTCTATATGATGTGGATGGAGATATACAAAAACTATAGGAATTTGTTCTTTTTTCTTCAAATCTGCAACACTATGTGCCTTAGCTTCCTAATTATGCCATTCCTATAGTTTTGCTTCATATCCTTCTGTAGACTCTACCTCTGATTCAACTTCAAACTATGCAATAATTTATTTTTTGGCCTCTGTGGGCCCATATTTATTACTAAGAGACACATCATGCAATGTGATTTTCTTTTTATCATACCAAAGCTTTATAAACTTCTTTTGAACATTAATATTAATTGTACCAAGTGAGTCCATCCAAGGATATCCCAAAACAATATCCACTTCATCCATATTCATAGTATAAAAATATGAATGCAACACATATTTATCCATACTGAGCTTCGAATATTTAAAAATTTTAACATTTTCACCCTCAGCATGTGTGTTTTAGATATTCTTTGCAGGAATTTGCAATCTATTAACCAACTGAACATTGATAAAAATTTGTTGGCAACTATGTTTAATAGAAACAATGACATTTTCTTTATGAATACAACTATGAACCTGTAATATATATTTGACACATGAAAATAAACCCTTGGTGTTGTCTTTATCCTTACACTTCATATGAGACCACTTGTCTAAAAGCAATTTTTTCATTGTTTCCTCATAAAGTGACACCCACTCACAAAAGTCAAATGATCTCCACCATGTGTGAGCATCTTCTCTCAAATGAAGATGTAGACAAAATTTTCACTACGCTTTCCATTCTGACTTGTGGGACTTTAAGAAGTATTCAATACTAGGACCATCATCTTTTCCTATAAAATACATCTTTCTTGAAAAAAATATTCAAAAAAAACTACGGTTTAAAAACAAATTACTGCAAAAAATCGTGGCTTTTTCCAAAAAAACCCTAAAAACCTGTTGAATTTAAAATGTTCATAACTTTACTTCCCGGACTCTGTTTCGGTCGATTTTTTTTTAAATTGGGTAACTTTCCAAGAGGAATTCAAATATCCAATTTGTTTGACCAAATTCGGCTCATAAATATTCATATCTGAATCTGAAGTGCGCCGCCCTCTTTTTTTTCTAGAAAAAATCTACAAAAAAGAGCAAAAACATTCTCCCCTTCTTTGGCCAAGAAAAATGCTATGATACCACTTGTTAAGTACCTGAATATATCTAAAGACAAATATGAAAATAAACCCATAATATTAGCAAGAATAATCCAAACCATTCACCAAAATACTGAACACAAGAAATAGAGAAAACCCTTGAGGTAGGGTAACACCATATATTATTCATTATGGAAGGAATGCACTCCTCAACCAATACTTGTTTGTTATAATGACCATATTATTCACTATATTAAATGAATTCCACTAATAATGCATAACCACATTCCCATTGGGTACCTCTCTAGGTTCCCCATATTACCTCCCTAGGTATACTATAGGTACACATCTTTGAGATCTTCCACAATCTCAATGGTGAATCCTTCGTCCTCTAGGGATATTTCGAGATTTTGAAGGGAATCTTCATATGTATATCATTGTGGTTTCTCAAACTTAATAAACCTACTAATGAGTTCTACAAAACATTATATACCCTTATCT
This sequence comes from Picea glauca, assembly GCA_000966675.3. Classification (NCBI taxonomy): domain Eukaryota; kingdom Viridiplantae; phylum Streptophyta; class Pinopsida; order Pinales; family Pinaceae; genus Picea; species Picea glauca. The sequence continues at coordinate 73,907 of JZKD02S0935672.1, read as the reverse complement.
TCACAAGAACCCTTAATGCAATCTTGCAAAAAGGACGGAAGGGAAAGTATGAACAATTTCACCAGAACATCTTCCCCTTCAAATTCTATCTCACTTGTATACTTCAAGAATTCCACAATGTGAGTAATTGGGAGGCCTCTGAATATCAGAGAGTTATTTGACCATTTTGTATCAAAATAATGCGGGTATCCTTGAAAATTTTTGAAATCAATAGTCGGATACACTTGTTCCCACAGTGCCATGATCCCATATCTTGGAAATATCACAAAGTTGAGAGTAAGGTGACACTTTGGAAAAGGTCAGTGGAGTCGCTAGATATCCTCTTAAGGATTATCAAATGGATGAGGGAATCACCCTTAGTGGAGTCATCGGGTAAGCTAAGTGAAATAAAGGCTTACCAAAAAAGTGTCATTCGAGGAAAATTGACTCGATGTTCCCCAGCAGCGGTGCCAAAATGTTATCGCACAATCTGTACATGCCCAAATCCCAAGGCAAGTGGATACAATATTGGTGTATCAGGGGGTGACCTATCACTATCACCTTAATAGGAAACCCCTTTCTATTTAGGAGTATGTCAAAGTACCCTAGGGGAGACATCCCCAGTGACCTAAAGGGTTGAGAAGACTAAGGCAAGGATGTAAGAAAAACCCCCTCACTGGTCACTTGATTCAGAAGGTTCTTATGGATTTTAAGGGATGAAGCAAAAGGTAAAATGGATTGTACCTACCTAGAAAAAGACAACAAGAAAATATAGCAGTTTACAAGTACAAAAATATGATGTTAGTGCTTCTTAAAACCATGAACCTTTAAAAATTGAGTTAGCTGATATGAATTTGCAGCAATGCAATAGTTTATAACAGAAACTAATATTTTATAAAAGCCACAAGAATTATGCCTTAAAATTGCTTGAAAAAGACAAGAAAGAATAGCCTTTACCTAGGAAAATGATAATAAGTTGTCACAAGCAAATTTGGCAATGTCTAGCTATCATAATAAGTCACTTTTGCAAAGGATTTGTTGCAGTTAGATAGTTGTAGAAATATTTTGCAACAACAACAAATTCTAGTGGTCAAAAGTGCAAGAAAACACCATGCAAACTCAACACTTATCTAGTAGATTGACTGGCAATTGTCACACTTGAATATTGGATGGGATAAGTGTGAGTTATGTAGGTGGATGCGGCAATTTAGCATGAATCAGTATGGTTGTAGCAATGTTTTGCAACAACAACAAGTTAGTTAAGGAGTTAGTCTAGTTTAGAGTTAGTAAAGGTTAGCAAAAGATTCAAGGAGAAAGGTTTAAATGTTTGTTTGATCAATCATCCATTATAATGAGTAGACTAGTGTCTTTTGGGGTTTAAGGAGTCACAATAGCAGCGGAAAAAATTGGAGCAAAGTATCAATGATAATACTTTGTCAAAGGAGAAGGGATGAATGGAGGAGGTGTTGGCTACCCATAATCTGGATTTATTTTCAGAACGAAATGAAAGCGGAGAAATTACAATGAAATACTCATGAAAATTGCCAGAAACAGAGAAATACAGCAATACTTGATTTCTATTAAGTAAAGAATTGTAAAGAGACTGTAAAAATATAGAGTGCAAGACTCGCTAGAATGGTGGCAGCCTTATCTATGAGAAGAGATGTGACGGATGCGCTCATTCTCAAGAAGATGATTATAATGAGGCTCTGAAGGCCTTTTTATGATAAACAAGAATGTCAAAACCCTAGGCATCTGTTATGAGGAAAATCTTTATATGGCTAGGAGTAAACCACAACAGATGAAAATGACCGCAAAAATCAACTCTAATCTCATGTATGTTATATAAACAAATATGCTAACAAGACAAGATAAATATACTACCTCGTCCAGACGTTCGATGAAGTCCACCATTGAGCACTTGACTCAAAGCAATACACCTACAACTTGTCCTCAACAACCAAGAAATGCAAGCATATGGTGATAATATATAATGTTAGCACATTCAATAGCATAATCCATTAACATTCATAACAAATATGCCGATGGAATAACAATTCAAATATTTGCAAGATATTAATTGGACGAGAAAATAGTATTTCTATTAAAATGTAATCAGCAGAAGTGAATGAATTACAAACATTTGTGTCGGCACAGTTCGTAACCGAGAAACTAACTCCCTTCCAGCTGGGCCTCCACCACTTCAATCCTCCACCAAAGGCAAGATCATATAAGAGAGACAATGAGGTTCTCAATCATGTAGGGAAGAGCTTGGGGGTTGAACAATGTGTTCGGACTTAAAAGGATAAAGGGATGCAGACTCAATATGAAGTGAATAATTTCTCCAGAGTAACTTTGCTCTCAAAGTTGAATTCTTCTCCTCTTTTCCATAGCTCGGATTTGGCCTATTTATAGCCTTCAAGTGGAACTGAAGGGATGATTCGGAACATTTATAGTATATGAAAGGTCAAGGATCATGGATCTCATGACGTGACATGGAAACCCTACACTATTTTTTAATTTTGGGCACAAAACCCGATGTATGTGGGTTGTAGTGGTGCAACCTACATATACGCATGATGTATAGTAGTTAGGGTGCATATATGTGGGAAAATGTTGTTTTTAGCTTTTGGGATTTGCAAAAAGGGACTTCAAGTCCGCATACGGAAATGGAAAAAGGCCTTCTAAGAAAATTTGCATAAGGTGAGGAAAATCTTGCTATAACAGATGCCACATAATGCGTGAGGTCAGAGGAGTATCTGCTATGGCTGAAATACATTATAATACCCAGAAGTGGAGTAATGGAGACCCAGCTGGAAGAACTAGTTTCTCATGAAAATATTACAATTTGCAGTGACTTTGTGCACATGGTTGCCAATTTGAATTACACTCCATATCCATAAGAAAATATACCAAACAGTTGTTCATGGCCATGAATAGTCAATACAAAGGTGGCTACATTCCAAAGGATTTCATAGTCAGGAACAAGGCCCAGTAAAACTAGTCTCAAAATCAATCTAAAGATATTTGTATACAATGGAGTACAATATGATCCCCCATGATCACTGAAGTCACATAGGTACTCTTCCAATGAAAGATAGAAATAGCTCATGAAATATACGACTATGAACGGATGTCTTCAAGTCTTCTACACGATCTTCCAAAGGTGCAATTCTACATCGTGTGAATAAAGGAGTTGAGGTCGAACACAATGAGACTTTGTTGGATTAACGGTCATTAAGGTATATTGTTAACAAACGCGAAACATCCTACCGATAATGAAAGTAGGTATCAAGGCACCGAGTACATTCTTACAAGTGTGAATAAAGGTGTCAGGGTCGAAATCTTGAAGAATCCATCGATCAAGAGACATTGGTGTATTCCCAATTGTCAATGGTGGGAGAACCTACCACTAATGACTGCAAGCCTCTAGGTACTCACAGGACTCTAGGCCTCGTTTCCAAAATAGATGAGTTGAATTCGATGGAAGGAGACTCATTGAAAGGAGAGCATTGAGGCATCTCTCATCATTCAACATGAGGTACAAAGTAGGAGCTTGATGATTTGGAAGAAATTGGACGAAGAACATGTTCACGAACCAACAACCCTGTGCATCTTTCGCGTGTGTCAGATGCAAGCTATACACAAAAAAGACCCTATGAATAGTATCCAATAAGGAAAAATGTTGAAAAAGGTGGGAAAACCACCAATAAGGCTAATGGTATCCAAGACATTGGATGAATCTCAATGTGTGAATAGATTTCTTGTCATCGAACACAAGGGAAACCTCCCAGTTAGCGACCATTGATGAAATGTCAACTAATGGGTTCATGGTTACCTACCAATGATGAAAGTAAGACCAGGGTGCATAATAGGACTACATCTTCATGTAATTTTGAGACACACTAAGGGTATGGCCGACATGCAAAGTCAAGAGTTCTGAGGAATGGACGACACGAGTTGATAGACATACTTTGAACAAGAGCACGAGACATATGGAAGACTTTGGCAACATAGACTGAATGATGAAACTTTGAAATGCAGGAGGCATCAATAAAAATTTCCATAGGGACTAGAAGAGTAACCATTCAGGGGATTAAACTCTACGTAATGAGCTCATCTTCCTAAGATCATGCTAAACCCAAAATTTTGATGACAAGTGAACTCAAAAATTGTGTGCTCTGTTCAAAGGTGACACGAATGTTGCCAACATAAGATAATTTGCTCGCCGGTCTTTTTTGTTTTTTCATAGTCAAATGAATGCTATGATACAGAGGAGGAAATGAGTGTCTCAAGTAAGAAACTAGTTTCAGCAGTGGAACATACCTATGCTTAATGCAAGGAGGTGCATGCGAGAGATGGACACTTGGGGAAATGTTTCTTCTTGGGTATAGGGTGTCAAATTGCAAAGGATATAAACAAGACTCTGCTTGGATAATGATGCAAACTGCTAAGGTAAAAGGCCTATAATGAAAAATTGAGAACCAGCAATAGGCTCAATACTGCAAGCAAGAGAATGAGATGCAATTACAACTTAATGCCAAAAAATGTCATTTTTTGTAATCTTAATCTACTTGGTTTGAAAAAGGGGTAAACTTGCACCAAATAGACATCCTTTCAAATCCAATTTATGAGGGTGAAAGAGACAAGTTCACTCAGCAATCTTTTCGCTTTTTGAGAGAGCCGAAAAAGAGCTTAAATTGGACTCGTTGGTAGTCCTCTAGATATATGTTAGCATGTTTATGAATAATAAATGAGGTTCGAACACAAAGTCATGTGTTATCTATAAGGGACTCTCGATCCTACGGACAAAAATCTTTGCATGGGCACTGAATGAAGTAGGGGATCTAACTAGGGTACCCATGTTTGGTAAGTCTCTACCATTCAATAACGACACTTCTAGTTGCAGATAGAAGGTTTTGTGTCACTATTAAATGGGTTCGTACCTAAGGCATATGAGTTGCAGTCATAGGATGATGCAAGTGCGCATGATGGATTGGATACCTATCCTATATGTTGGGTGATGAAAATTGTTTAAGGATAAATTCGTTAGTGCGGACACAGACCAATCTCCCCAGATCCACCTGGATCTGGAACAAAACGGGACAGAATACTACTCTTTCCCTAGATCTAGACTATTGAATG
>JZKD02S0935672.1:33597-46272 GCA_000966675.3 Picea glauca | reverse complement strand
AGATGACCCATAAAGGTCTTCTCTTTAAAATTTTCATAAAATGTTTTCAACAGCTAATGCGTGCTTAAAAGATGATGGTTAGCTGGTGAAAGTGGCAACTTTCAACAGCTAAGGAGCATTTCTCACAGGTCGTTAGCTGGTGAAAGCAGGGATTTTCAAACATCCAAAGAGAATTTCTTACGGGGTGTGCGCTAGTGAAAGTGGTGACTTTCAACAGCTAAGGAGCATTTCTCACAGGTTGTGCGCTGGTGAAAGCGGCAGTTTTCAACAGCCAAGGATCACTTTTCACGGGTTGTGCACTGGTGAAAGCAGAGATCACGTCTGTTTTATCCATGTTGTAAAAAATCTAATGATGATATGTTCAGCCCACGTCATGCAATCAAGAATGATGCGCTGGTGAAAGTGGACAATCATGGAAACTCGAGTTGCACATCTAAATCAGATTACAAGTTGGATCTTGTTCAGTGATGCATGCTTCACAATCATGGCATCGAAAATGGAAAATTTGAACCCATCATCCTAGGTACAGGAACAGTACTACATGATTGGTGACATCAAATCGTCGCATCATTTCCCCAACACACATCACCCACAATTGTATGGTAAGTTTTCAATGTTGAAAAACAGAACCGAGTATTTTCACCAGCGCAAGACCTTGGCCCAAATAGCATATCGCAGTGTTTGGTGTGCAAAATCATTTGGGGTTTTGAATTTCAAATGGCAAGAAGACGCAGTGGCTCTTTGTTGAGAAAAGAATTGGACAGTCTGTCCTTCCTGTTAGCGATCAAAAATGCACTAGCATTTTTGAAAGAATGATGCTTAAACTTGCAGGGAACTTTTCAATCCCTTCCCAAGCTCCAAATGAATATTTGAAAACACCATTGGAAAGCTTAGGATTTCTAGATGTCGATTGACTATTCAGGCATGAAAAATAGATTTTCTATGACCGAGAAATTTTATTTTGAAAACTCTTCTCTTTTCACCAACTAATTCGCCAAAAATTTTGCTAGTTAGTTGGTGAAAGCTCCGCCTTTCACCAGCTTAGGAGCGGATTTGTCAGTAAATAAGCTGGTGAAATCCTGTCACGGCCAGAATGTTACGATTTTCACCCAGATCGTAAATTTTTGCATGAGAATGAATTGAAACCTCTTATAAGGCTTTATTAATGAATTATCAAATCTATCTAATCAGCCACTTTTGGAAAATGAAGAGAAGAAAAGGTGTACAAATGTCATTTACCATCTTTAAAAGAGGTAGAATTTCAGGGTTTTGGGAGCCACATCACATAATTCAAATTTCATTATCAGATTATCAAATTAGAGAGGCTTGGGAGGCTGAGCTACACATCATCAGATTTCAACCACATTTTGAGGGCCAGCGGATAAAGATTTACCTTATTTTGAGAATCTATTCCTATTCCTTTGTATATATTGTTTGTTTACTATTTCTAGAAATTCAGATCCATAGTTTTAGGATATGATAACTAAATTGTAAAGCTATAAAGCTACAGAAGGAAGATGAATGAAACAGAGGTTCGATTTCAGATACTTGTTATACTATGATTGTAAGTAGACTTGAAGGATAATACAAAGATAGATTTCTCTCTTCTACAATATCAGATTCCTCACCTGTCTCTCTCTGTTTTATGTAAATTGTTTTAGCTGCAGTGATTGTCATCTCACCAGTCAGCTCATAATTTACTTAAAATTGCTTTACATAGTTTAATAATCCCTACAGATTGTATTTGGCTTGTTAGCTCTGTCTTCTCACTCACTTAAGATTTTCCATCTGATTATTGTTTTATGAAAGCTTTGTTCATTTGATTACCCATTTATGGTCTGAGTACTCAAGTTATGATTTGTTATCTCATTGATCCACCTATAAAATACCAAAAAAACATTATTTCTAAGTTACCAAGCATCCTTAGCTTACAACCCTAAGGAGTTTCTTGGAGTGATAACAACTACCATGGTCAGTGATAATCTCACTCGGGATTTCAAACCTAGCTATAATTTGATTGAATACGAAGAATGCAGCAGTCTTACCATCGGATTTAACTGTAGGCATGGCCTCGACCCACTTAGTAAAGTAGTCTATGGTCATGATAATGTGTTGATTCCCCTGAGCCAAAGTCAGGTTGCAATCCACAAAATCCACCACCCACTTGGTGAAGGGACCGACAGTAATGACTGGATGAAGAGGGGCTAAATGTGAGTGCATTTTCTAAGTGAACACCTGGCAAGGGTGACACTTCTTAACCGCTTTGATGCAATCTTTAAAAATAGACGGCCAGAAATAACCTGCTCGCAAAATTTTTTGGATTGTCGCAAGCCCAGATAGATGACCACCACAAGCCCCATTGTGGCAGTCATTTAGAATAGACTCATATTCTTCATGAGTTAAAAAATGATGCGGGATATTGTCTACTCCTCGGTAATATAGAGTGTCACTGATGATAAGGTAGTTATTAGCTTGGTATCGTATATGCCATCAGTCATCTCGGAAGAGATGCTGAGGGAACTTCAAATTTTGAAGATAGACAACAATATCTCCATACCAGGGGTTCGATGATGAGACAAGGAAAATGTGTTCATATGAAAATGAATCAACATGAATAACATCCTCATCTAACTGAAGGAAGTTGGATATTAAATCTACAAAAACTAGTGATTTTTTGGAATTCGCAAAAGTGATATCGAGATCAAATTCTTGTAGAATGACAATCCATTTATTGTACTTTCCCCCTATGATACACCTTGTAAGGACATATCAAAATGGATTGACATTGGCAACCACAATAGTTTTTCAAAGCAATATATAGTGTCATAATCGTTAGACTGCGTGAACGGCAACCAAAGATAGCTTATCCACATGAAAAAATTTGAGTTCAGGTCCAACTAAGTTTCAACAAAGATAGTAAATGATGTGCTCACTGTTGGTCACTATAATTTCTTATTTAACTAAACAATCAAGTGCTACATAAATTGTCAACCTAGGGAAGTTTGTTTATTTCAAAGGTAACCATGCACTATATATGCTCAATCTCAAAAAAAACCTAGAGTTGTAGTAAAAACATATTAATCACACTTTGCCTTGAACAAACTAAAGTTCTAACTTGAATTATAGGAAAGAAATCTACCTATTGCAGAGTTCAATGTTTAAAGAAATAATTGTCTAAAGAATCCTGGATTACATTAAAGAAATAACAGACTGGAAAAGAAATTCTTCAAGACACTGCAAAAGGAAAGACCATTATTCTATAACCAGAGAACATGACCCTATTCCCAAAGTAGGAATCTTCAGCACCTATTTCCGATCATCACACTCTCATGAACTCATTACTGATTGAAATGATTGACACACATTGAAGGTTAACTAACTCTTAACAGAGAACAGGACCCTATTTCCTAAGCAGGAAACTTCAACACCTGTTTCTGATTAACACACTTTCATGAACTCATCAAAATAATTGACATGTACTGAAGGCTAACTATCTCTAATAGAGAACAGGACCCTATTCCTGAAGCAGGAACCTTCAACACCTGTCCCTCACTATCAAGCATTCATAAATTCACCAAGCAGGATTGCTAACTAGAATGATTAACATTTACCCAAGCATGAATCATATGAAAACAATGTAACAATTGGTAAAGCAGAGTTTCAGCAAGACAGAGTTCAGTAAAGTAGTGTTTCAGAAAAACAGAATTTAATCAAGGCATAAACAGAAATAACACTAACACTCTACAAAGCTAATGGGTGAATCTTGTGAAGAAGGTGGGCCCTCCCTTCTCACAAGATTCCCCTGGAACGAAAGGAACTAGAGAGAAATGCTCAGAACAATCTTTTATTCATCTGTCAACCATGTTACATTACAATCTGAAGTAAAACACGTCCCTCTATAAATCCTTTCTTAGTACAAAAACAAAAGATCCTCTCTAATGGTGATTTCCTCTTATTTAAAGAGGAGAATCCCTTTGATACAAATTGATCAACAATTTACAGGCGTACATCGGAGTCCTATTCTTAGTCAGATCAACTTTCTAAATTGGAATAGGATATCCTAGTCTCCCGCAACAGAATGCTATTACAAATGTTGAGTGAGGTGTTGTTGTTGCGGCTGGAGTAACAGCTTCTTTATTTGTCTTCTTGTTACTGTTGTTGTATGTTGTTTCAGCATCGCAAATTGCGGGCTATTTCAGCCACGGGATTTGCGTTCTGACTGTTTCAGCAACTTGGTCTCAGGCAGCAGCGATGGTTAATGCTTAGCTCAAGGTGCGGCTGTCGTGGTCAATGTAACAGTTTTGTGTTGTTGTTTCAGCATCGTAGACCGCGGGCTGCGTAACAGCATCTTCTGTGTGAGTTGTTGTTTCAGCATCGTTGACCATGGACTGTGTAATAGCTTCTTCTGTGTGAGTTGTTGTTTCAACATCGTTGACCACGGAGAGTGTAGCAGTTGTTGTTTCAGCATCATAGACCACGGAGAGTGTAGCAGTTGTTGTTTTAGCATCATAGACCACGGAGAGTGTAACAGCTTCTTCTGTGTGAGTTGTTGTTTCAGCATCATGGTCCACAGACTGTTTCAGCAATAGGCCTCAATGCTAATCTGCAATTTGAACTGTTTAAGCACTTATACATTTCTGATCAATGGTTAAGTACGAGAGTAATGTAAAATTATATGCAAAACAGATTAAACATATAGTAAAGAGAAGAGACGTTGTATACCTTTGGAAAGATAGGGTAAAGTGATAATGTGAGTTTAAATGTGAGTGAAACAAGGGTGTAATGGTGGAAAAAAGTGTGAGCAAAAAGGTACATTGTGTGGTCCTAACACTCACAGAACTTGTCATCCTCCTAAACCAACACCATACCAATCGTCTCTTCGAACGCAGTGGCATAAAGCAAGTAATCTCTACCATAGTCTGGAGACTTTAGCAGAGGCGTCGATACCAAGGCTTTATTCAAAGCATCAAAGGATTCCTAGGCTCTCTCATCCCAGATAAAAGGAGTGTCCTTCTTTAGGAGACACATGAAACCCTTAGTAATATTGGCATAGTTCACTATAAATTGTCGCAAAAAGTTATCTTTCCCCTGTAAACCTTGAAGTTGACAAATAGTGTGTGGGGGAGGCAATCGAAGTATTTCCTCACCCTTTAACAAATCTACCATGATCCCATTCTCAAAGACTAAAAATCCTATAATTTGACCTGACCTAACTCAAGTGATGCATTTATGAGGGTTCAAACAGATGCGATAATGGCTACATCTTTCAAAAACTAGTCGAAGGTGTTTAGAGTGGTCCACTCTCTTACGGGAGTGAGCAGCAAGATCATCAAGATAGGCTTCGACTATATGCTTTAGATCGTGAAATGTGAAGGTCATAGCTTGTTGGAAGGTTGCTTCGGCATTCTTAAGGCCGAAAGGCATCTTCCGGTATGTGAAAGTAACCCAAGGGAAAATAAATGTCGTCTTATGTTAGTCCTTGGGTTTAATATGAATTTGGTTATGCCCCTAAAAATCCGTCCATAAAAGAATCATTTATAAGGACCCTCATGGGATTAACAACTAGTCGGTCAGATCACCCCAGAGAGGTAATCCTCCACAAAGGATGTGTATTTTCTAACCCTTATCTGACCTAGGGTACCTACAGAATAACCCCTACAAGTAACCTATGCGGTACCTATGTTAAGCAACTAAGCAACCACGATATAACCTATGCGCAGGTGAACAATCATAAGACAGGTCTACCGTATGGGCAGGGTAACAAAGCCTAAAATCTCAAAAGCATCACCTCTCACAGAGGTAAAGGTACTAGAAAGATCCCCATATACGAATAGATCCCCAGAAATATATCTGATGCTAAGAAGGTATTGGGGGGATATCCCTTCAACCAACCTCACGCGACCTCATGCTTAACTCCAGTGTAAGAGGAGCCTCCTAACGTCACCAATTATACAATGGATTTCACCACTCCCTTAGTCAGACACATATGTTGATTTAATAGCCTTGGATAAGTTTACTCACAAAATTCTATTCCAAGGCTCTAAATCCTAAGCTAGTTTGTGCACCTTAGAAAATAAAATCGTTTCTAATAAATTTTAAATTATCAACGTTGTTTTTAATGGCCTTTCTTACTCAAAAAACATGTGGTTGTGAAACTAATGATGTTATGACTCAACAAGTAAAATAAATGAATATGAATAAAATGCAAAGTCCTAACTTCAATTCCCAATAAATGATAAGCTTTTCAAAATGCAATTTTCAATTTAGTTCTGCAATTCCAAGTAAGATGCAATATTTCTATACATGTACTGAGATCAATGACAAGGACCCAAAATATCAAATGCCAACAATGCAAAATGCCTAATATTTTTGTATTTTCAATATAAAATAATAAAAATGCAAGGACTAAATCAACAACTTGATATAAAAATTCTATTATATGTAAACAGAGACAAACCAAGTAGGATATCAAGAAGCAAACACCCATCCCAAGATGTAAGGAGAATCAAATGAAAAGGATGATGAGAAAGGCACCACCCGAAAATTCAACCAAAGAAAGGTTTCCTATCATTCCACAGACACTTAACAGTCATAACAAAGACCCAAGAAGACTCATCAACCATCAAAACTTACCCAACAAACATCAAACTTAGCAACCAAACAGAAAAGGATGGCGTATGTGATTGTTCAGGAGAAATTCGTGTATATACGCCTCTTGCAGAAGGACAGCACATGTATGTATGTGACTGTCAGGTAAAAACCCGCATATATGTGTTAAAACACTACCAGGCTAAGGATAAGGCTAAGAAACTCATACTCAAAATGAACAGAGGTTGTCAAGCAATCGGACGACAAGAAACTCAATATAAACGAGAGCAATCAAAGGAGGAAAACACTCCAAACCCCGAAAAGAAGATTATATCCCCAGTATGGTCGCCAATTATGTTACAAGGAAAATCTCTCTATGGCTAGGGATAAGCTACAACAAATGGAAATGACTGCAGAAATCAACTCTAATCTTAGGTATGATATATAAACAAATATGCTAACAAGACAAGATAAAGATCCTACCTCATCCAGATGTTCAATGAAGTCCATCATCAAGCACTTGACTCAAAGAAATACACCTACAACTTGTCCTCAACAACCAAGAAACGCAAGCATATGGTGATAATATATAATGTTAGCACATTCAATATCATAATCCATCAACATTCATAACAAATATGCTCATGGAATAATAATTCAAATATTTGCAAGATATTAATTGGATGAGAAAAGAGTATTTATATTAAAATGTAATCAGAAGAAGTGAATGAATTACAAACTTCTGTGTCGACACGGTTTGGAACCAAGAAACTAAGTCCCTTACAGCTAGGCCTCTACCACTTCAATCCTCCACAAAAGGCAAGCTCATATAAGAGAGACAATGAGGTTCTCAATCAAGTAGGGAAGAACTTGGGGGTTGAACATTGTGTTCAGACTTAAAAGGATAAAGGGATGCAGACTCAATATAAAGAGAATAATTTTGCCAGAGTAACTTTGCTCTCAAAGTTGAATTCTTCTCCTCTTTTCCATAGCTCGTATTTGGCCCATTTATAGACTTCAAGTGGAACTGAAGGGCCGAGTTGGAACGTTTCCAGTATATGAAAGTTCAAGGATCATGGATCTTGTGACGTGACATGGAAACCCGACACTATTTTTTAAGTTTGGGCACAAAACCTGATGTATGCGGGTTGTAGTAGTGCAACCTATGTATACGCATGGTGTATAGTAGTTAGGGCACGTACATGTGGAAAAATATTGGTTTTAGCTCTGGGATTTGCAAAAAGGGACTTCAAGTTTGCATAGGGAAATGGAAAAAGGCCTTGTGAGAAAATTTTCATAAGGTGAGGCAAATCTTGATATAATAGCATTCAAAAACCTAACCCTAGCATATGAAATGCCAAAATTCATGTGGGCCATGTTTGGGTAAGTTAGTACATTAACTTCCCAGGGTCATAACTTTTGCATACAATCTTCGTTTTAGGTGCATGATAGCCCGTTGGAAAGGTCTTTTCGAGAACTACACATTATGCCATCAAACTCTGACTTTGTCTATAGTTTGATTGTGTTCAGCCAAAAAGACATTATTTAGGGGCCCAAAACGGCCCTGGAAGTACAAAAAGATGTGCTAACATGAAAACATACAAAATTAGCTAGTTGGATTAGGTGGGAGGCCATCGGTATCCACCTGGAAGATGTGTAGGGCTTTAGACAGCCCCGAAAGTGTAGATTCATAATTACAAAGAAGTACAGAATAAAGTTTTGTACTAAAAACTAACAAGAGGAGTCGGTTGGAACAGGTGAGTGGCCACCAATATCCACCCGGATCAATCCTCCCCCCTTAAGAAGCAATGGTCTCCATTGCATTGAGTGCCCAGGGAATATGGGAAAGTATTTCCTGAATCTGAAGCTTGGTCAGTTGTGTGCCTTGTTGGAGAAGTTTTGCTTCTTGGTTTGTGGAAGACGGTCGCAAACCTGTTGCTGGAGGGGTTGAATCTGTTCCACCAACCTATTGTCTCTTGCTTGGATGGGGCATTGTGTAGGCACCATTTTAGTTGAAGAAACAATATCTTATGTCTATTCAACAATCTATTTTTGTTGGATAGAAGGTGTTGAGGCTCCAGTGTTTGTAGTGGTCTTATGTACATACTTTGAACAGACTGTGAAGAGGATGAATTTTGTAGTATGAGAGATTACCTTGCGGTGTTGTTTTGTTGGAGAAGTAGTCAGAACTACCTCTGGTATCTTGTAGAGCTAGCCTCCCAAAGTAATAATGACACCACGGGGTATAGACTCATAGACAACATGACATTTCCACATATATGGTTGGCCCAAAACAACATCACAGACATGAAGAGGGGAAATATCATACACTACCTCATCCTTAAAGGGATGGATGCCATAGTATAGGTGAAACTGTTGGTTGACACAAAGATCTTGTCCCTGGTGAAGCCACCCGATGTTGTATGGTTGCGGGTGTGGTGTTTTCGACAAAACCAACTATTTGACAACCTTAGTTGAGATGAGGTTTTTCTAGATGATGTTATCAACAATGAAATGCAATGGGGTCCCCTTCACCCACATCTGTGAATGGAAGAGGTGCTCCTTCTCTTTAGGATCTACTAGTTCTTCTAGCTGAATTGTTGTGGTCACGACAGTAGTAGTGGGGTCTGTGCTGATGATCTATCTTTTTTTAATATTTTCTGGATCGGATTTTGAATCTGGGTCCGACTCTGTGTCTTTGACCTCGGCCACCAATGATTGTTTCGAGCGACATTCTTCAGTGTTGTGTCAGGGGATTCTATGGAAGTCACACCACTTCCTAGTGTCATTCTTCATCTTTACTTTACCCTTTTTATCCTATGTCTTGGACTCACTGTCTAGATATTGATGGCTAGGGTCATCTTTACCATGCTTTGGTTGTTGTAGATTTGCAGACCTGAATTCCCATTTGTTCTAGTGCCTAAATTTATGCTTGATTTTGACAAAATATCGATAGGCAGCTCCCAATGATGAGATGTTTAGGAAAATCATTTCGGGTTGGATGTACTTATGCAAATCCCCACAGTATTTCAGAACCATATGTTGCTCGGAGTCTTTGACACCCAACTTGGTGTGCAAGGTATGGAAAGTAGTTGTGAACTGTGGCATTGTTTGACTATTATCTTATCGCAGTGTGGTCAATCTCATGTACTAGTCTTAATCTTTATCAACATGTTAGTGTTGTTCTTTGACCGCATCCACAAAAAAAATTCTAGTGGGCTCAACCCCATAGATTCCAGATTCCTCTATGGAACTTTTCTCCCAGTAAGTTTCCCACCAATGTTTGACATGGGGGAGATCCTTGAGGAGTGAAAAGGTGATCTTTTCCCTCTCGAAAAAATTTTGAACAAATAAATAACCTTCTAATAGATTTAACCATTTTTGTAGGGCATCTGCATCTATCTGACCTTCAAATATAGGAATATAAAAATTAACTTGTACCTTGAAAGGAGAGGTTCCTCCAAAATGGTCACTTGATGAATATGCGCTTGTTGCTATCGACGGGTGTTGAAGAATATGTGCAAAATTATCCATCATTTCGTCCCTCTGTCGCGCAAGAGCTTGCTCAAGAAATGGGTTAATAGAATCTTATACTCCGTCGTCTTTCTTTTTTTCCACCATCGAGGGTTTCTTGGGTGTGCGAGAGTGATTGTCCTCAAGAGATACAAACTTGATACCCAACTAGCTATACTCGGACCTCGTCAGGGACATGCGATGAAAAAAAAAAGAGATCAAGAGCAGCTTTCTCTGATACCAATGATCCATATTTATTTTCGGAACGAAATGAAAGAAGAGAAATTACAATGAAATACTCATGAAAATTTCCAGAAACAGAGAAATACAACAATACTTGATTTCTATTAATGAAAGAATTGTAAATAGATTGTAAAAATACAGAGTGCAAGACTCGCTAGAATGGCGGCAGATTTATCTCTAAGAAGAGATGTGACAAATGTTGACACTTGAAAGCGCAACGATGAATGATATGCTCGCAAATGATTTCCAAGCTTTATTATTTAACAATATTAATAATATACTAGTAGGTGGGACCCCCTTGTTTAACTTATGGCACTATGATGGATGAGAAATGCATATATTTTGTTTGCCTATGTGTTGGTAGCAACACAGTTTTCTACAACTCATTTGTTTCAAATCATGGTTAAAACTTTTATGGAAATATGTGGTGGTTAGGTGATTAAAACATGGAACTAAATGGTTTTGATGATCTCTCATGAAATATGATTATGTTTCCTTTTGGATGAAAGAATTATACTCCAATTTTGATTTTGATATTGTGTATTGTTCATGGAAAAAGTTTAGGTGATATCAACCCTTGCTACTATTATTATGTGCATTGGTTGAGTCGCAATTTGGTTGTGTTCCTAGCAAGTTGTCATTTGAGGAAATTTGATAGTGGCAAGGGGTGGCGCACTTTGGACTAGCGCGCACTTTGCAAAGTGTAATATGGCAAGATTGGATATTTGGTTGTATTAATGGTTTTGAATGTAGTGCTATGGTGAGTTGGCTAGTGGGCTTGGCTCGTACTAAGAATTGAATGAGGATCTGAAGGAAGAAGCAACGTACAGTAAATGCACGTCACTCAAACTCCCCTCGAGCCTGTCACCCTAGTCATTCTTGCATTTTTGGCTCTGTTAGTTGATGTTGATCCACCTTGCCCGGTCATGGAGGAAGTATATAGCCTTGGGTTTTCTCCTCATGCAATCTTTTATAGGTATGAGGTTTTCTTACTTTTCCATCCATGATAATTGCTCTACCCTTAAATCAAATGTTGGCTCTTGTTTCTCATGGTCTGTGTAATTCTCAAGTTGTTATGATGTTTTTGGAACTATGTATTGTGGTTGCATCCTTGGTCTCATGTGGTGGTTATTCTGAGACTGTTGGCTTTAAAAGGTTGGTCGCGGTGTCCTTGTTGTGTGTAATTGTTCACAGGGAATTGTTGAGTAAAAGTTGTGGTTTGGCCTGCATTTCCATGGTTCTATTCCGGTTTGGCCTCTCTGTTGAAATGGGTTACCCCAGTCTACCTAACCTCTGGTATTTGTGAATACCTCACCTATATATTGATATTACTGATCTCTATGGCTAGTATACCCACGCCATATTTTAACCCTGTGGATGTTTATGTTTATTATGATAAAGGATTAACACATTATGTGCCTTGTCTTGGAAAAACCCTTAGTTGTTAGCCTACCTTCTTATGACCTCACTATCACTGTTGTGTGGCAAACATTATAAAGATATCTTGACATTGCTTACCCAGATTTTGATGGGATCACTATTTGTATTGTTTTGGTTGGGCACGAGTTTTTATTTGGTTGCTCATTATGTTGTGTTGAAAGAAGTGTTGGGTTCACTTGTTTTCTGGAAGTTACAGTCTATTATAGGAAGCTCATGAAGTAAATAGAAACGTTGTGAATTCTTGTTATACTATGAAAAGCACTCTATGGAGTAAGCTTTCTGTGCTATGCAACTGCCAAACCCTCTGGTTGAACTGCCCCGATGTCTCTACCCTTACTGTCATGGACATTTCTTGAACCCTTCACATTATAGTGGAAACGTTGTTTACTCCAGCTTGAGTGGATGAGAGCATTGTTCTTGCTTGATTACTTGGGCACGATTTTAGTTGGTCCCTTTCTTGGCAATTGTGGAAAGAAGTTTGTACTCACCTATTCATTCGAAGTTATAGTCTATTGAAGCTTGTGTTCCAAATAATTAATGATTGTTTTTCTTGGTAAAATCATTATGTTGATTGTTTTAAAAAAAAGGGGGGCACCTATGTTCAAAATGTCTGAAGCTCGAATAGAGTAATAATGCCCAGAATAAATTTAGAAGAAGTTGCATTGAACAATGGTTAAATTAATGATGGATATGAGTTTGTTTGGGAACATTGTGTGTGACCCTGTTGGATTTAAAGTATTATTACTAGGGTTGATGTTATGAATCATGGTGATCCGGGTGGATATCGGTGGCCACCCACCTTTTCCGACTGGCTCAAAACAGTTTTCTGGCAATTTTGGCAATTTACTATTTTTAGCAAGTTTTAACTTCCAGGGCCATTTTGAGGGCCTA
>JZKD02S0935672.1:11985-33547 GCA_000966675.3 Picea glauca | reverse complement strand
GTTACGACCCCGGGAAGTTGATGTACTAACTTACCCAAACGGGGCCCACATGACTTTTGGCGCTTCATCTCCTAGGGTTAGGTTTTTGGATGTCTATGACTTTTTGCATTCTCGTATATTGTAAAAAGGCCTCTAGAGCCTCATTGTAATCATCTTCTCATGGATGCGAGTAACAGCCACATCTCTTCTTAGAGATAAGCTACCAAAGCCCTAGCTAGTTTATTTCCATTCTGTCTGTAAGCATATTTCAGTCATTTGTTATTAATGAAATGAAGTCTTATTTCCGCTGCATCTCTATTTTTATGTGTATTTATGTATTTCATTGTGTTCCTACATAAATCCGGATCACATGGCTCAAAGACTATTGTTGTATTCTTGTAGCGATTATGATGTTGTTCGTCATGATTCTCATATAATGATAATGTGGTTACAATGGTTACTGTGATTAAATAATTCTCGGCATATCAAATAGTTTATTGTGTAAAATAATTTGGAGGCCAACAAGTAAATTCTCAAAGAAGGCATCAGTTTGGATTATTCTTTTGGAAAAAGAATACATGTTAAACCTCGAAATTCTAGACAGAGATAAATTTTGATTGCATCTAAGGTAGCATGTATTGATTTGTTTCACTTGAATAGTATTCATATTGATTCCCTATCATTCTACCATTTTTCACTAATTAATTTCCCTCCACGATCCCAATTTCATTTATCGCATCCTTGTTCTGTGATATAAATTTAAAAAGAAAAGTTTGTGTGGAAGCGAAAGAAAGATAACATAACAATGGTTGGTGACTGGTATTCTTGATATTTTTATACACAATTAAATCGTTTGGTTAATTGTTGAACAGTATTCGTATATTCATTACCTATCATTCTACCATTTTTCTCTAACTACACTCCCTCCATATTTCCCATGAACCCTACCATTCCATGTTCACATGGTAATTAATGAATGGTGTGTTATGGATGGATTTGCATGTATCTCGTGTCAATTTTTTAGTCAACTTTTGATTCATGTAAGAAAAGTATCATGTATGGTTTATTAAGAGTTTCATTACTGACAAATTGTTGCTACAGGGTGATCTTTTTCAGTAGAGGCAGCAATGGTTGAAATAACAGAGGTAGGGGAAATTGGAATCGAGGCCATAGGAGGCCTAGAATTTCTATCCATTTTGATGTTGACCCGCAAGAATTGAACCAATTGTTCCAAGATGGGATCTTTAATTGGGTTGGCCACGGGATAATGCACCCTTGACCAGAAAGACCCCCTTTGCAGCCTCCTCAGAATATCCTCGGCATTCTCATTCCTCCACATGTGTCTTTGCAGCCTGAAGTCCCCACAAATGATGGTTGGCAAGAGATCATCAACCAGCCTATCTCTCACCATCGTGGTTGGCCCACTATGTCATTGCCTTTAACACCACATGTTAATCCCAATGTCCAAATTTCCCATGTTTTTTTGCCAGTTCAGTCTTCACACGCCAGTAAGAGATTTAAAACTGATATTCCCCAACTTGTGCAAGACAAGGAAAAATTCGATGCCTCCCTTTCTTCTCCCTCAACTGATTCCTCGAAATTTGTGTCATCGTGCCTTCATTTAAAGCATGATTGCTCCCATGTGATCAGCGAGATACAACCCTAAGGGTCCAATCAACCACGGGCTACTTCAGAAAAGTCTAAGGGAAACAACAGTGAAAAGAGGAAAATTTCCTCACAAAGTGGCAAATATGGTTTTTAAATTATGTTTTATATGATTTTAGTTGATGAGGACAATGCTTAATGGTTTTCAGCATTTTTGGACAACCAACCCTGTTTTTTATATTTTGTGGATAATGTGGATATATATATTCTTTTTGGATATGATATAAATTATTTTTGATATTTAAATATACATTTTAAAAGATATTCAAGGGAGTTACAAGGGTGGCATATAGTCAAAATGATTATCTTTTGTATTTTATATTTCATGGTTTAAAAGGAAGAAATGAAGGGAGTCACAAGGGGTCCCACCTACCTAGTTATTATTAATTAAGACACTTAACTATATTATTATTATTTATTTCTCCTAAACTAATTAGTTAAGTTAAATCAACTTAACTAAATAAAATCTCAATGAGAAGAAGAGACGAAGGGGAGAATAGAAGGAGAAAACAAGACTAAGGTTTGCTCTTTAGTTACATGAGATAGTTTCAGTTTTCATTCATTTCTGAGTTTATTCAAATCCTAATTCTCTTCTTGACAGTAGGGTCTTATTGTAGACAGCAAGGTTCAAGACCGAACCACACTTTTCAGATGCTTGTTTTAGAGGTGTTGATTCATCCTTGATAGTCTGTGTATTCGTGTATGTTTGTGAATTAAGTTTCATGGCAGATAAAGGATATCTTGCAGAGTCAAAATGGAAGAAATTTATGGCAAGCTAATCGAGATTATTAATTTCAGTTTTACTTTACTGTCGGAGTCTTTTTGTATGGTGTTAATCGGGGATCTCTAAATCAAACTTTGGTCCATGCTCTCGCAAGGTTTTTGTAAAGAGAAAAACACTTTTGGTATCTCAGAATGAAATAAAATTAGATTGTTATTCTGTCTCATATATGTGTACTTCTGACTTGGTTACTTTTCACTTTTGATCTCCATGTTTACTTTATCGCAAAATCTATGTACATTCCAGAAGCTTTTTTAAATTTTATTTTATATTGCAACATATTTAAATTATAAATCAGCCTCAGTCCTTGTAATTAATACTTGCGGATTGAGAGAATATTTTGAGGCTATAAACCCCGAGTGACATTCCCAACTATCTTGTCTTAGCCAGGCAAGATCTGAAAATGATTGAGTAAGGTAATTCATACCTTTTTCTCAACATTTGTTTGGTGACCATACTGAGGAGATCTTTCATATCTCTCTGGTTGATTATATTCATAGTTATCTTTGAATATTTATCCTTTTGTTTTTTATTCTTTGACTGATTTTTTTTCTCATGGCAGTACCTTCTACAAGGCAACCCAATATTGAACACGGTCTTAAAAACCAAACCAGCATTGCCTTGACTTTATTCAATACTATCTTAGAAACTGTTAATACCCGGGCTGAGCTTGAATGCTCGTGGGAAGTAATTGAACAAGATATAAGTATTTGTGAACGTTGGGAGGCCAGGCAAAGGCAGCCTAAAAATCAGTCGTAGCTCTCTTTTTCCTAAAGTTTTGATCTTCTTTTTCATGTCCTCAAATCCTCGCATCTCTAGGAGAAGAAGAGGATTGTCTCCCGAAATCACTCCTATCATTGAAATAGGAAGGAGGAAATCTATTCTGTAAACCCAACAAGGTAATCTAAGGAGAAATTTGTATGATTCGGCTAGTTCACCTTTCTCACCCTCACCCATCATTTACAAAATGGCATATGCGGGTAGCTCTAGTGGTACTGGAGATGCCTCATCAGTAATTGGTATTTTATATAGCCATCAGCTTCATGTCCAATCTACTACCAACCCTACTAATATCATCAAGAAGTATGGTCTTTTTCAATTCAAGGAAGATGCTACTACCACCCTATGGCACGTATCCTCTCCCTTGAACCTAGCACCTGCTACTCGTCTGTTACCAAAATTTAAAGAGCATCTACCTAGGTTTTCCAGAAACAATACAGTCACTACAAACGAACACTTGGTAGCATTCTCTAATTCATGTCACAATATAGGAGCTAATGATAATGATACTCGCATGTGCTTATTTGTCAACTCTCTCAAAGGGAAAGCAGCAACAGATTTTTTTGATCTCCCTCCCAAGATTCTTTCCACTTGGGAAGAGTTATTTTACTGGTTCAAGTCCACTTATGGGCAGTTTCAGAGCCCAATCAAACAATTACGGGAATATAATAGCATTGCGTACAAGGACGGTGAGACTATTAAGTATTTCAACCTTCGTTTCACCAAGTTTTATAATCAAATTCCCGAACTTATTCGCCCCCAGAACCAAGCTGCCTTTATGCGTTACTATAATGCTCTACCTTCCCCTTATCAGCATAGGATTTAAGAAAAATCTATTGATAATCTTGGTTCTTCTCTTCATACTTGTCTATAATATGAAGAATAGCTAGAAAGAACATGCCTCCCCAAGGGGGACTCGGTTAAACAAATGGACATGTTTTCCCTCCTACAACTTGTACAGGATATGAACAATCGGTTGATAGCATATGAACGAAAGGTAAATGTATCTTCACTTACTCTTGGGGCATCATCTTCTTCCTCGACACCTTTTAGGAATACCAATGAAAACAACTTTCATCCCAAAGCCATCATGTCTCACAGTTGGTGTAACTTTTGCGAGGAAAATAACAAAGAAAGTACTTGTGAGGTTAAGAAGAGTGCTAGAGATAAGATCTTTGGAAAAAACCCTGAAACCACCATTTTTGTTCTAGACTGGGTAGAACCAGAAGATATCATGATCATAAACAATAGGAACAAATCCTATGCTTCAAAAGGAAAATATGGTCCCCCTCGTACTTCTTCTAGTCCAAGCTCATCTTCATAAGTTGCTATTGTACAAGCTACCAAAACTGTCGATAGTCAAGGAGTTTCCTCCCCTCTTCCCTCTTCCCTCTTCCAAGTATAACATTCTCAAGCAATCGGCTAATATCAAGGCCAATGCTACTCTTCTGGACATGGTTTTCGTCCATGAACAACAAAAGCATCTCAAGAATTTTATGGAAGGAAAATATTCCACCATAGCCAATCTTTATGAGTAGGCTAAAGAAGAGGATTCTATTGTAAATAAAGTAGGTATAAATAATTTTATACACCCTCTAAAAAACCCTCCATTTTTCATTTCTGTAAAAATTATGGATAAAATAGCCCATTGTTTCCTAATTGACGACACTTCAGGTCCAAGTGTAATGTCGAAAATCATCATGGAAGAGCTAGGCTTATCATGTACTAATGAAAATTCTAGAAGCATGCTCTCCTATAACAGTCTACAACAGTCAACTATAGGTGAAATCAAAGACGTGAATTTAGTTCTGTGTGCACATCCTGAAATAAGGACAACCCTCAACATCCAGGTAATTGGCATGCCAGTAAGTAACTATTCTATCATCTTAGGAAGAGATTGGAAATCTTTGATAGGTGGATATATTTCACTTGACAGGATACACTTATCTGTTCCTTGGAATGGAAAGAATATTATAGTCCTAAGGGAAGGAAGAATCTCACCATATATAGAGATCATTCCACAGCCTAACGTAAACTATGTCGAGGAAGACTTAGGAGTGTAGTCCATCTTTGCGGATGAGGGTGACACTACCCTAGAACAAATTGACCTGGAAGATGGTATGTGGCACATGCACTTCGATCGCTCATGCTCCAATGAAGGTAATGGGGCTGGAATTATCTTATACTCACCTATAGGTAAAATTCACAACTTTTCTTATAGGTTAAAATTTTGCTTGCATGAATAATGTTACCGAGTTTGAATCATTATTTCTAGGCATTGAAAATGCTTCTAATTTAGGTTGTGGACACCTTACAGTTTTTGGGGACTATGAACTTGTTGTGAACCTTGTACGTAAAATCTACTCTCCTAGCAATAATTTGATGAAATGCTACACCCAAGCTGTTTGGATGCTTATCTCAAACTTATTATCATTTAACATCACTCGTGTTAAAAGGGAACTTAATTCAATGGCTGACAGGTTAGTTGTATTTGCAACATCTCCCACTTGGCAACTTCTGCCTCAAAGACCTGATTGTGATTTTCAATATTTATATCGTTCTCACATTCATGAAAATGTAGAGTCATGGCAGGTCTTCCCTAGTGATGAAGGCATTTGTGCTTTCATACAAAATGAACCATTTAAGCCCAAGGAGATTATATCCATGGGAAACAACAAAATTCTGAAAGGCTTGACTCCTCTCGAAAGTTCATTTTCATCAAGTGATGTAGTCAACAAAGAAATAAATAAATAAGAGGAGTCAAAAAGGAAAGTGGGTGAAACCATTTCCTTGAACATTGGAACACCCAATTCCCCCAAGAATGTCAATATAGATGCCCAATGTATTGATGAAGAAAAGTTGAAATTCACTAATTTACTTCATGAATTTCAAGATGTTTTTGCTTGGTCATATGAGGATCTTCATGGTTTTGATCTTGCTCTCATACAGCATGCCATTCCTATCAAGGAAGAGATAAAACCAGTTAGGAAAAAACAAAGACCCATAACACCGCACATGAAGCTACTATTAGGAAGGAGTTGGAAAAACTTTTGAAAGCTAGTATAATTTTCCCGATTAAGTATTATGAGTGGGTTTCCAATTTGGTCCCCATTCGGAAGACAACTGGTAAGATCTGATTGTGCATTGACTTCCGTGGATAGAATAGAACAAGCGTAAAAGACCATTTTCCTCTCCCTAACATGGAAATGATTTTGCAGCAAGTTGCAGGTCCACAAATGATGTCCTTACTTGATGGTTTCTCTGCTTATAATCAGATCAAGGTAAAAAGGACTGATAGGTACAAAACCACTTTCACTACATGTTGGGGCACATTTGCTTATGAACGCATGCCTTTTGGCTTATCTAATGCAGGTGCCACCTTCCAAATAGCTATGCAGATATCTTTTGACGATTTGATTGGTAAGATTATCCATTTTTATCTTGATGACTTGATTGTTTATTCAAAGAACTGATTGGATCATTTTGGTCATCTTAGAAAAGTTCTCATGTGATGCAGAAAGTTTGGTATTTCTTTAAATCCTTCTAAATCTATCTTTGGCGTTACCAAGGGAAAGATCCTTGGACATATTGTTTCTAATTCGAGAATAAGCATAGATCCTAAAAGGATCGCTGCTATTGTGAACCTTCCTGCCCCCACTTCCAAAAAGGACGTTCAACCATTTATGGGCAGTATCAATTTTGTTTGTAGATTTGTTCCTAATTTGATTTAATGGTCAAACCAATTCATAATATTCTAAAGTAAGATCGCTCCTTTTCTTCAACTGAAGACGTCAAAAATGATTTCATAAAGATTAAGAAGGAAAACAGTTTCACACCGGTTTTGGCGAAACCAGACTTTGAGAAAGATTTTACCGTATACACTAATGCCATTGAGGACACAGTTTATGCTATTCTCTTACAATGTGATGACCAAAATAATGAAAATCCAGTAACTTACATGATTCAAACCTTATCAGATGATGAATTCAAGTATTCTTATATCGAAAAATATGTTTTTTCTCTTGTTAAAGTTGTGGATAAATTTCGCTACTTTATCCTAAACAAGCACACATAGGTAAAAGTCCCTTTGCATGCTGTCAAGTTTTTGCTTTCACAGACTTATCTTTCAGGGAAGCTCGCACATTGGCTTGCCAAGATCCAGGAGCTTGATTTAACCATCATGACTTCGAAAGCAATTAAGGGACGAGACTTATCCCTTCACTTAGCTCAACATGCTGAAGCAAGTGAAGAATTTGACAAACAAGATAATCCTCTTTCAGCATTGTTATTCCCTATCCTAGGGATAACTGAGAAGATTATGTCTCGAGGCCCACAGGTCCTAGATATGGAGTACCGAGAGCCATATGACTTGAACTTTTCCCTGGAGGGCCCATCTTTTCTTCAACGCTTGCCATCCATCTGCAGTAGCAGCATCCATCCCATCGGCCTGGTTTTAAAGTAGCGGTGAGTCTTGATCCATGAGGTAATGACTCAGGGTATCATGGTATGTGTCACTCTGATTCTCAAAACATTTGAATATGTGCATTGAATTCTCTTTTGTTTCATGACATTTGCTTGGAAATTATGCCCTTTCACTTGTCCATACCTGGGGGGGATGATAGAATGCTCTAGTAAGTTGGTTCCCTTAGGGATGAGTTTCCATTGGGTGGGTCGATGAAAGGTCATTGTCCATTCCTTCCATACTTACCACTTTTCATCATTATCCCTCTCATATATCCCCTACATTAGTTTGGGCATTGGGTTTGCCAAGCTAGTAATGGTTATACCTTGCCTTGTGGGAAGAAGGGGCTAAAGGCCCAGAGGGTAAAAGTAGCTGGAAGAATTTTAAATCCAAGATGAAACCTTGAGATGCTTCACCCAGGGATTCTCGAGAAAGCAATAAAAGGCTTCTTAGGACGAAAAGGGGAGCCGTAAAAAAAAAAAAAAACTCAAGGCCTAGTTGATGGATAGGAGCTCTCATCATGAGCTGTCCTATTAGGTCCATGGGCATGTAGTAGTATGACACTACTATTCATCTGGTCACTAAGCCAGGGTAGTGGCTCTTGGTGGCATAGCCAAGTGAAAGGGGGTCTCATCACGAGCCAACCTTCCCATTTCCGTGAAATGCTTGTGGGTAAAGTTGTCACCACTGATCACCACGCCAAGATAGTGTCCTCCAACTATTATCTTGAAAGAAAAATCAATAAGACAAAGAGTAAAAAGGCATTAAATGGGATAAGAAACAATCATATGCATGACAAGGTGCAACTCACCCTCTACAAAGGCACCCACAGGTAAGACCTACATTTCCCTGTTATCACTGCACCCCTTGCCCAAACATTCCCTACATCATCTCATACATTTACATGACCTAGATTGGTCTTCACCTGGGAAACACCCCACACCTAAGGAGGGATAGCCCAATAGGACATCCTGAGACCCTCTCCAAACATGGCTTGTTAAATAACATAACGTCTTTGAGCATTTGTCTGGGTAAAGGGGGGTTTGATGCACATGTTTGGGTAACTTGAATATTACATGTGATTGACATTGCTACGATCCTTGTGAATTATGAGCCCATGGAGAGCGTACTTGTTGTTATTGTAGGACCATGCCCAAAAAATAAGTACATATGGGGAGATGATTATTTCAAACCTCCATGCGGCTAAATTCCCACCAGATGGATGTTGTGACCCCAACCAAGGGAAGAGGGATACCAGAGGTTTTCACCAGAGAAAAAGGAGGACGTTCCTGTTACGAGAAAAATATCCCTATGGATAGGGGTAAACCACAACAGATGGAAATGACTACAGAAATCAACACTACTCTCAAGTATGTTATATAAACAAATATGCTACCCAGACAAGATAAAAGGCCTACCTTGTCTAGATGTTCAATGAATTCCATCATTGAGCACTTGACCCAAAGCAATATACCTGCAAGTAGTCCTCAACAACCAAAATGAAAGCATATGGTGATAATATATCATGTTAGCACATTCAATAGCATAAGCCATCAACATTCATAACAAATACACCCATGGAATAATAATTCAAATATTTGCAAGATGTTAATTGGATGAGAAAAGAGTATTTCTATTAAGATATAATCAGCAGAAGTGAATGAATTACAGAATTCTGTGTTGGCACAGTTCGGAACCGTGAAACTAAGTTCCTTCCTGTTGCGCCTCCACCACTTCAATCCTCCACCAAAGGCAAGCTCATGTAAGATAGACAATGAAGTTCTCAATCAGTAAGGGAAGATCTTGGGGGATGAACAATGTGTTCAAACTTAAAGGATAAAGGGATGCAGACTCAATGTGAAGTGAATAATTCCTCCAAATTAACTTTGCTCCCAAAGTTGAATTCTTTCTCCTCTTTTCTATGGCTCATATTTGGCCCATTTATAGCCTTCAAGTGGAACTGAAGGGCCGAGTTGGAACTTTTCCAGTATATGGAAGGCCAAGGATCATTGATCTCGTGACGTGACATGGAAACCCGACACCATTTTTCAATTTTGGGCACATTTCCCGATGTACCCGGGTTGTAGTGGTGCAACTTGCATATACACATGTTGTATAGTAGGCAAGGTGCGTATATGTGGAAATATTATATTTTAGCTTTGGGATTTATAAAAAAGGGACTTAAAGTCCACATAGGGAAATGGAAAAAGGCCTTCTATGCAAGATTGCATGGGGTGAGGCAAATTTTGCTATAACAGATGCCCCCTAATGTGTGAGGTTAGAGGAGTATTTGCGATGGCCGAAATACATTATAAAAACCCAGAAGTGGAATAATGGGGACCCAGCTGGAAGAACTAGTTGCTCATTACAATCTGTACTGAATTTGCATACACGGCTGCCAATTTGAATTACACTGCAAATCCATGTGAAAATATACCAAACAACTGTCCATGTCCATGAATAGGAAAATATAAATACGGTTACATGCCAAAGGCTATCATAGTCATGAACAAGGCCCAGTAAAACCAATCTCAAAATCAATCTGAAGATATTTGTATACAATGGAGTACAATATGATCTCCCATGATCACTGAAGTCACACAGGTACTGGTCCAATGAAAAGGTAGCAACAGCTCAGGAAAGTTGCGGCTACATACTGATGTCTTCAAGTCTTCTACACAATCCACCAAAGGTGCAAGTCTACATCATGTGAATAAAGGATTTGAGGTCAAACACAATGAGACTTCATTTAATTACCGGTCATTGAGGTATATCATTAACAAACGTGAGACAACCTACCTATGATGAAAGTAGGTATCAAGGCATCGAGTACATTCTTACAAGTGTGAATAAAGGAGTCAGGGTCGAACACTTGAAGAATCCATCGATCAGGAGACATTGATGTATTCCCAACTGTCGATGGCGAAAGAACCTGCCACTAATGACTACAAGCCTCTAGGTACTCATAGGACTCTAGGTCTCATTTCCAGAATATATGAGTTGAATTCGATGGAAGGAGACCCGCTAAAAGGAGAGTGTTATCACATAAGTTGTCAAGGCCCGTAGGCATGTGTCGAATTACTCGAGTCTGTGTCCACGCCCTATTTTCCTCCTTGTAGCCAGTAGAGACATTCTTGTTTCCCTCTCCGTTGTCAACATCTTATTTTCCTTGGCCTATACCACTAATCTTGTGTCTCCCCACACCCCAGCCAGTCATCCAAGTCTCCATCGTCGCAGGTCGCAACACTTAAAATGGTCTGATACAGAGCCAAATCAAGTGAGCGTGGGAATCAAAAGATCAAGTGTCACAAAGTGTTTCAGTAGGAATTACGAAATTCTAATTTGTGGAATAGGGAGATATGGGCCATCCAATCAAGAAAATCCGAAGGTCGTCGATTTGAAATCGACAATTTTTGGGGAATTGAGAATCGGGATTTTGGGGCCCCTATCACCAAGCTTCATCTGTGGCCCAAACAGTCGATAAGGTTTGATCTGGACCGTTTAATCGAAAGGGGGCACGTGGCGTTGGATAAGAATGTCGCGATTTCGCAGGAGCGGGTGTCGGGATACCGAGACCAAAATGGAGCAAAGGCTCCCAGCACATGAAAACCTCGAAGCACCAATGAGTAAATCTGGGTCGTCTGACCTCGGGACTACGTGGCGTGCGATTAGGTTCGTTCGTCGTTTCAGCTACCGGGACTTCAAAAGTTAGGGGATTCCTCCTCCCTTTGCAATCACAATTGTTGAAACATAAAATATGGAAGTGCCCCAGGGTTGGGCCCACGGTCCTAGCGCCTGGTCACAGGGTAGCAGGGCTAAATGGAAAGGGGGCAGTTGGATTTATGCGCTCTTCGAGTGGCAGGCGATCGGGATCATCAATCTAGGACTGATATGAGTCGTCCATGCAGAAGCTCATGATCATAGCCCCAAGTCCCTTAGAGGATGGATCCGAGACAGAAGTTAGCCCCTGGAGTGCGATCGTCCCCTGTGCACGAGGGCTTGGTCACCGCCATGAAGAAAGAAATTAATGGAGTTTGGGTAGGTTGGTGAAACCTCGGTTCAAGCCGTGAATGGAATGTGTGAGGGGGGGGCTGAAGCTTTCAGCCTGTGGTACTATTGTGTGTAGGTCCCCCTGCAAGAGCCATGCCGATATAATGTCCCTGTCAGACAAGAAGATCCTGCACATGCTAATTTGGAATTTAATGGCTCAGCTACTCTCCTGCTGGAGGGGGGCGAATTGATCTAAGTATATATTTACTCAGTTTTGTATTTTTGTAGGTATCAGTGGTAGAGCTAAGCTCCTTATTGTAAAGTTTTGATGAAGCACTAGTTTTCCTAGTTATGCATTTGTATCTAAGACTTCTTGTTTAATGAAAGTCGGCTTCTTTCCATCCCTCTGTAAACAGTTGTGTTAAAACACTCAGAATTGGAGGATCCAGTCGAGGGTACCTATGTTGCTGTGATGTATGTTTGATCATAACAATATTATTACCAGTTTTAAGCAGTCTTCCATGTTGTATTTTCCTCCTCACATTGAATAACTCGGAATTGGAAGGTCCAGTAGAGCTGTTACAGTAGCCATTGTGATGTAGGTTTGATCATTGTGTTACTTTAACTGTGTCATCCTGGCACATTTCAGTGTTTTGTTATTTCTTCTACATGTTGTTGGAAGGCCTGACACCTATAGCAATCTTGTTCACCATTCTCACCAAGTCTTCCCTCTACTCATTTTAAACTCAAATTATTGATGGAAGTTAGATCAAGACCTCATATGTTCATGCATAGCCTGGTCCAGTTTTCTGAGTTAAAACGATATTGTTCTGAGTTTACTTCCATTTGATCACCCTTTTATAAACAAATTGTGACATATAAACTGATGGATATCAGGCTTACTCCTACTGCAATCTAGGAGTGACTTCTGGTGCTAAAATTTATGGCATCGTTGTCGGGGATGAAGCTGAAGATTTTCCCTGGGATTGAACGACAAAGCTTACTAGTTCTGAAGGTGCATCGGAACTTGGTACATAAAATATTGCAACTGTGCACCTGGCGAATCCACTGTGGTGACTCTACTCGGGAGAATCCATTGACAACTCCATTGTTTTAGTTGTGGCTTCCAGAGATAGACATACAAGGACTACTCCATAGCTACCTTTAGAAACACCTAAAATTGACCCTGAGAAAATTATCAGAAAGGGAAGGGCCTCTCGAGAAGGAGTTGTTGCTGCCCAACTAGGTATTTCTGATGATTTTCATGATCCTTCTTTAGAAACTCCAATTTCGGCTTCTCATTCCCCTATTATACATTCCATTGGAGTTTCCCGAATTTTGAATTTTGGGAGTGTTCCTGTTGAGTTTTCCCCTCCTGGTCTAGGATTAGAAAGAGAAGCAATTGTCACGCCCCTCTCTCCTAATATTGTATCGTGGTTTAGACCCAACACCTCAAAGGATTTCTTTACTCTGGGCCTTACCACCCCTCCTCCTATTACTATTGCTACTGCGAGAGAAGAAGCTTATGCTCCCTCAAGCCCTGTAGCCTTTTCTCTGAATCCCCTGCTTTTCCCTTTTCCTCATGGAATTTTAGTTCCAGTCTCTCATGTTCAAACTCCTTCCCCTCCTAGTTCTCATCCACCTATTGTCCCTATGGCAGGAGAAAATCTCCCTTTGACTAGAATGGAGGCTATTATAGCTGCCAGGTATGCCCCCTCGTTCTGCCTCAACCCCTGAATGCCCTCCTAGCAGATGGCTACCTTAAGCAGTTACCGAAGTTCACAGATGAAGGAGACATAATCACAAAAGAACACCTTGAAGCCTTTTACATTTTTACATACCATCATGTCATCGTGCATGCAGAGGTATGGATGAGAATTTTTGTTCATAGCCTTGAAGGCGAGGCTAGGAAATGGTTTAGGGCCTTGCCTACTGGATCTATCGATGGGATTGAGGCTTTGGATAGTGTTTTCTTGAGACAATGGGGGGATATAAAGGATTTCATGTATTATATCACAGAGTTTGGGTCCCTAAAGAGAAAAGAGGGAGAATCTGTCTCTGACTTCTCCAAAAGGTTCAACAATATGTACAATAAGATCCCCGCTGAGATAAATCCTACAGAAGCTTCAACTAAAATAACTTATGACGGTGCTTTTGACCCCGATTTCTGCTTCCTATTGAGGGAAAGAAGAGCCACTTCCCTAGCTCATATGCAGGATGCAGTTGTGGAAGTAGAGTCTAATATATTGGTTGTTGACCGACTAAGGAATAAAACTAATAGAGACATACCCAGGAAGAGATCTGAAGCTTCCACATATGGTTCCTCTACCCTTCCCCCTCAAATGGATGAAGTAACCAAGATACTAAAATCACTTTCGGTCAGGATGGAAAGGTTGGAGTTAGAAAGGAAACTAGCATACAAAAATCCCCTAAATGTTGACAACAGAGCCAACTTCAGGAGGTCGAACAATAATGTTCCTCAGATGATGCCAAGGGAACAAAGGAATAGAGATAGAGATGATCAAAGGATTCAAGCCCCTCTCCAAAATAACCTTGTTGATGATGAGGAGAGGGAAGAATAAGAGCTTGGCCCCAAAATTCATTGTATTGGCGACACCTCCCCTTTTCCCCATTTAAATCAATTTGCCTACGAGGAATTTCTTATGAACAATCAAATAAATGAGTTGAGTAAAGGGGAGAAATCCAATAATAGTAGTCCTAATAAATATAACCTTAGGTCAAAGAAGAAAGATGGGAAGTCTGACATCCCTGATCGGCCTCTCATAGCAGAAAAGCCTGCTAAGCATGCAGCAAATACTGTCAATGAAAAGAAAGCTCATAATTTCTCACCATTATCCAAAGACCCTATCCTAGAGGTGAGAGAAATTCCTAAGCCTCCCTCCTCCTTTAACTTCGAGCATGAAATTTAGAAAATCAGAATTCATGTACCCATTTCAGATCTGGTCAAACATGAATATTTCAAATGGTCCCTCTCTAAACTTTTGTAGCCCGAGCCATCCTGCCATGCCACAGACTTAGTCAACCTCCAAGATGAAAAACCAGCAGTCATCCTAGGTCTTATGGTAGAATACAGAGATGATTCATCCACTCCCTTTACACATACTTGAACAATATTCATGATAAGGTGTTGCATAACTACCTGATGGATTCTGGGGCATCCCATAATCTCATGCCCAAAAATGTCATGGAAGAGTTGGGACTAGAAGTCACAAAGACCTATCATGATTTGTACTCCTTTGACTCTAGGAGAGTGCAATGTCTTGGGGTCATCAAAGATTTGGTGGTGACCTTGTTTCAGTTGCCCATGAAAAGCGTGGTCATGGATATCGTGGTAGCTGGTGTTCCCCCCAAGTTAGGCATGTTGTTGTCAAGATCTTGGATTAAAAGGCTTGGGGGAATATTGCAGATGGAACTCACATACGCTACCATTCCTGTATTTGGAGGGGAGCATAGAAGAATGTACAGGGAAGCTCAACTGGCCTACATCATTAGTGATGAAGTAGATCCCACCAATCATCCCATCTTTACCCTTGATACTGATATGGGATCCATCTTACTGCAACTCACCGATGCCCCTGAACCTCTTTTTGAAATCAGAAAGCCCATTACTCTTTATGAAATCCCCCCTCTGATTACCTCTATTTGGAAAATGTTCTTTGATGGAGCGTCTTCTAGAGAAGGTGCAGGTGCTGGAATAGTTTTTGTTTCCCCTGCTTGGGAAACCATATCTCTATCTTACAAATTAGAGTTCGAAGCTACCAATAATGTGGTAGAATATGAAGCTCCTGTGTTGGGTTTGAGGGTCACAAGGGACATGGGCATCCAAGAGCTAGCAGTGTTTGGGGACGCTGAGTTGATTATCCAGCAGATCAGAAATATTTATCAAGCCAAACACCCTCGGCTCAAGAGTTACAGAAATGAGGCTTGGGACCTCATTGATAGTTTTTTCCTAGCTTTCAACTCATCATTTATTCCAAGAGGAGAAAACACTCTGGCTGATTCTATGGCCATCTCAGCAAGAAATTTCAGAGTCTCTTTGCCACCCAAG
Organism: Picea glauca; assembly: GCA_000966675.3. Lineage (NCBI taxonomy): Eukaryota > Viridiplantae > Streptophyta > Pinopsida > Pinales > Pinaceae > Picea > Picea glauca. The sequence continues at coordinate 17,821 of JZKD02S0935672.1, read as the reverse complement.
CTCAAGTACGATATAGAAGTAAAATATAGACCCTCTATACCTGATAATGTCAAGCATTGGAAGGTGTTTGAGGATGATCTTGAGATCAAGAGATTCTTGGAGACCGTTGAGGAATTTTTAGCATTGCATATCGATCAAGACCCTATGTCTGAAGCCAATCCTTATGCCGGTGATTTTCTAAACAAGATCGTTGATCATCATATTGTTCAGCTGCCCAGCAATCAGATTCCCAAAGGACTAGTTCCTTTGGAAAGGCTATTTGACAACAATGATGTGGCAGTAAAGGGTAAAATCCCAAATGATAATGTTGACATAGCTAAGTACAACATTCGCATAGAAAAGGAGCCAAAGTTTATCAAATTGTCAAGCAGCTTGACAAGAGAACAGAGGACCGAGTATGTTGAGTTGTTAATGGAATTTGTTGATGTATTTGCTTGGACCTATGAAGACCTAAAAATGTATGACACAACTATCATTGAGCATAAGATTCCATTGAAAGAGGAGGCCAAGCCCTTTAGGCAGAAGCTGAGACAGATTAATCCTATGTTGCTTCCTGTCATGGAGAGAGAAGTAAAGAAATTGTTGGATGCCCAAATCATTGTCCCTTTGAGATATTCTGAATGGGTGGCCAATCTAGTCCCAGTGAGAAAGAAGAGCGGGGAGATCAGACTTTGTGTTGATTTCAGGAACCTGAACACAAGCTTAAACAAGGACAATTACCCTCTACCAAAGATGGAACACATATTGCAAAGGCTAACAGGTGCATCCAGAATTTCAATGATTGATGGATTTTTGGGTTACAATCAGATCTTTGCTCTGCCTAAGGAGAGGGAGAAAACATCCTTCATCGCTCCTTGGGGCACTTTCATGTATGCAAAAATGCCTTTTGGATTGATGAACGCGGGAGAAACATTTGAGTGAGCCATGGACATAGCCTTCATTGGAGAGAAAGATAAATTTGTGGTCATCTATTTGGATGACATAACAGTCTTTTCCATATCTGATAAAGAACATTGTTGTCATCTGAGGAAAGTCTTCCTAAAGTGCAAAAGATTTGGCCTTTCCTTGAATCGTAAGAAATATATGTTTGCCATGAAGGAGGGAAAATTGTTGGGCCATATAGTATTAGCTGAGGGGGTCAGAATCAACCCCAACAAAGTGGAATAAATCCAAGCTTTATCAATCCCAAGGTCCAGGAAAGAAGTCCAGTATTTTATGGGCAATATTGACTTTTTGAGGCGGTTTGTTTCCAATTTTGTTGAAATGGTGAAACTCATAACAGCCATGCTCAGGAAGGGAAATGAAGTAAAATGGGTTGCCAAGTCCAAGAATTCTTTTGAACAGATATGGAAAGCATTGACTGAAGCACCTGTGCTTATCAGTCCCAATTACTCAAAAGATTTTTTGATTTTCTCTTTTGCTTATTTTGACACAGTGGCAGTTGTTTTACTACAGAAGAATGCAGAAGGGCTGGAGCAGCTTATTTCATTTTTCAGCAAGCCATTAAGAGATGCAGAGGTCAGGTATGAAATCATGGAGAACCAATCCTATGCCTTCGTGAAGGCTCTAAAGGCCTTCAGAGTCTATGTCTTGCAGTCAAAAGTTAGCATGTATGTCCCTTCAACTGTCATGAAGTAAATTCTCATTCAGCCAAAATCCTCGAATTTGACCTGGAGATAAAGCCCACAAAATTGATTAAGGGTCAAGGTTTGGCCAAGTTGATGGCTAAATCCAATTGCAAGGCTTTGGGGGTAAGTTTCATCCATGAATGCTCAGAAAATCAGCAAGTTGAACTGTTGGATGCAAATACTCAGGCAGACCCCCATTAGCAAGATGTCCTTGGTACAAGGCTGTCATATATTTTCTATAGAAATTGTGACCACCTAATGGCATGCAAAAGAACAAGGCAAGATATTTAAATCTCAAAGCAATTAAATATTGCCTTTTTGATTAAATATTATATTAGAAAGACCCCCTGGGGGTACTAATGAGATGTTTAGAACCGCCAGAAGCACAAAAAATCATTTCGGAATTCCACGACAACTTATGCGGGGGGCATCACTTCTGGAGAACGACAGCCTACAAAGCTCTCAAGGTTGGATACTTCTGGCCCACTCTGTTCACTGATGTTTGTGCAAAGATCAGAGCCTGTGATAACTGTCAGAAATTCTGAGGAAGGCGGCAGCTAAAGCCTATGCCATTGAAACTTGTGGTTGCCTTAGGACCCTTTCAACAATGGGGCCTAGACTTCATTGGGGAAATTCATCTTGCATCAAGTGGTCAACACAGGTGGATCTTAACTGTGACGGAATATTTCACCAAGTGGATAGAAGCTATCCCCATGAGGAGCACTTCCCATCGGTAATCATCAGCTTCCTGGAAGGCATCATAGCAAGATTTGGTTGTCCGAGTAGAATTGTCACAGATAATTCCACATCCTTTAAAGTTGAAACAATGATCTGATTCTGTGAGCGATTTGAGATCAAGTTTATTCACTCTACCCCATACTATGTTGGACAACTGAGAGGGGGGGGTGAATCAGTTGTCATCGTGCTTAAACAATTATGCTTCTTTTCAAATCTTTACCAGGCACTCAATGATGATCACAATAATGCAGGGAAATAAACAATGGCACATTCAGCATCAGTCACATATATGAGAAACACAGAGACAGATATTTTCCAAGGAAACCCATACAGGGTAAAAACCTCTTCTTCTTTATATGATAAGTATTATTTACATTCTTTACATTATCATACATATGAGCACCAACTCATCATGAGGCTACAACCTTTGTTTTGCAAGCTGCAACTTGCTGAGAGGACCAACTCTCTGTTTTTCTCTAGCACCCACTAGAAGGAATCACCAACTCCCAGGTTTCTCTAGCACCAACTAGAAGGAAGCACCAACTCCCTGTGTTCAAGCACCCACTTGAACCTCTGAGGACACCAGTCCTCCCTAGAACCTCCCAACCACCCTGGATTGTGAATATGAAATACTAAAATCTATTATAGTGATATAGTGTTCAATAACAGCTTACCAGTCTTATCACTGTTCTGCAAGATTTTGCTACTCAGACTTCCTCACTGTCTTCCTGCATGCATCCGCAACCCATTCTGTTCTTCTGATTTTTATGCTCTGTGCACCATGTCCATTCACTGCACAGTTCTTCTTCTGTTCTTTTTAGCTGCTGCACTTTGATCCTTCTTCATGCATGAATCACCTTCAACAACAACATCCACAGCAACTCCAGCAACAACAGCAGCCTCATCTCTTCTCTGTACTTTGTATTTATAGCTTATGTGCATCTTGTGCATGCAGTATTCTCCATTCCTCTGCATACTCATACCGTGCCAATCTCCTCCACATCTCAACTGCTCTGCGTGATCATCATCGCGACTCTTCAGCTTCTCTAGCAGTTCAACCCCTGTGTCTATCATCACTAGGTGTTATGTCGAGATTCCCTTTTTCTCTCTCACAGTTGAGACTCTTCGTCTTCTCTGTTGCAGTCGATCTCATCCTTTATGTTTCAGTTATGAGCTCCAACCCTCATCCAGCTGTCAATTTCCTTCATGAATCATCTTCATTCCACTAGTAGATTCCATGTAACTCTTCAGCTCCTCTGGAAATCACACCAAAGTATCTTCGCATCCTCTGGTAGAAACCATCAATGGTTTCTAGCAGTTACACTGTGAGGATCAACATTAGCCCTTCGATCGTGCTCATGTTCACCTCCATCGTTGGATTCACTCTGATGAGTTCTTGCGTTATTTACCCATTTCGCACTTTCGCAATTTGGAGATTCTGCGATGAGACATCTTGAGTCTCCATGTCACGAGTTCTGAAACTCTGAAACGAAGCTTTTTGTGCTTACTCTTCTCTTCAGCTCTTCGATGGTGTGACCACCAGCTAAGACCACGCGCTTATGCATAAAGCGCTTTCGCGATTTCGCATTTCGTGAATCTAGAGATGAGGCATCTCGACTCTCCAAGTCGCGATCCCCGAAACCCTGAAATGGAGCTTATCTGAACTGGCTCCTTCCTCCAGGTGACCACAGACGGTGACCATTGTCTGCACTAAAAGGTGTTGTGAACTCATGATCTTCATCGACCCTGATCGACGGTCCACGATCTCGATGAATCAACGGTCCAGATATTTTCGCGATCTCGCATCTCGTTGTTCCTTAGATGGAGGCTCTCGTCACTCCAAGTCACGATAGGCGAAACTCCGAGATGGAGCTCAGATCGACGGTCCAGAACTCTTGGTGATCTGATGGTCCATATATTATCGTGAGTTCGCATCTCACGATTCCTGCGATGGAGGTTCTTGTCACTCCAAGTCGTGATAGGTGAAACGCCAAAATGAAGCTTAGATCAATGGTCCAGACCACACCTTGATCTGACAGCTAGGATTAAATCATGATTCTGCATATCGGTATTTCGATGGTTATGTTTCTTACCTCTCCAAGTCACGATAGGTGAAGCTCCGAGATGGGGCTTAAATCAACGATCCAGAACAAACCTCGAACTGACGGCTAAGATTAAATCACGATTTCTCATATCGCAATTTCAGTGGTTATGTTACTTTCCTCTCCAAGTCGCGATAGGCGAAGCTCCGAGATGGAGCTGGATCAATGGTCCAGAACAAACCTCGATTTGACGGCTATGATTAAATCGCGATTTTGTATATCGCGATTTCAGTGGTTATGTTTCTTGCCTCTCCAAGTCATGATTCACGAAACTCCGAAATGGCGTGGGATCAACGGTCCATGATCTCGATGAATCTACGGTCCAGATCTTCTCGTGATTTCACCACTTTGCGATTTCATTGCTTTGTGATTTCGTCCACCTTCGCAATTTCCCCACTTCACGATTTCGTCCACCTTGTGATTTCATCACTTCACGATTTTGTTGTTCTTGCCATCGTTGTTCTTTGCCATCACTGATCTTTTCCATCGTTGTTCTTTGCCATCGCTGATCTTTTCCATCGCTATTCTTGCCATCAATGACAAGCTTACTCCCAACTGTAAACCTTCCAACAATCTCCCCCTTTGGCATTGATGACAACCCTTAACGGCTGTGCTAATCTGTTTGGACCTCCAACTGTAGCATCCGATCCAGACCTCCTTTTCTCCCCCTTTGACATCAATGTCAAAGAAAAAATGCTCCCCCTGAGTTGTTGTAGTAATTTTATGAGGTATCTGATATGCACTCAATACAAGACTCCCCCTGACAGAATGGAATTTCTTACATGTGAGACGGGATAACACCTAGCTTATGTCTAAGATATTCAAATGGTGTCTTGGGTAGAGATTTAGTATAAATGTCTACAATTTGTTTTGTGGTTGGAATGTAATGGACTTGAACAATCTGATTGGAGACCTGCTCTCTTAGAAAATGATATTTTATGGGAATATGCTTGGTCTTGGAGTGGAAGACAGGATTTTTAGACACACTGATGGCACTAGTGTTATCACAATGAATTGGGATCGGTGCAGTGTATTTTACCTCCAAGTCTGCAAGTATCTGAATCATCCATAATACCTGAGTGCAACAGGTAGCAGCAGCAATGTACTCTACCTCTATGGTTGATAAAGAAATGGAACCTTGCTTTTTACTAAGTCAGGATACTAAGGAGTCACCCAGGAAGAATGCTCCTCCATTGGTGCTTTTTATCTCATCAACACAGTTTGCCCAATCTGCATCTGAATAAGCAGTCAGTTGAAGATTTTGATTTATGGGATACCACAGACCATAAGTCATTGTTTCTTTCAAATACCTGAATATCCTTTTGACAGCTTGCAAATGACTCTATTTAGGTGCAGCCTGATATCTTC
>JZKD02S0935584.1:0-13846 GCA_000966675.3 Picea glauca | reverse complement strand
GGGTGTAGCCTCTTGAGCCTGATAAAGTTCCATAGGACCAGGTCCCTGGAACCCTTCGCTACACTAAAAAAGGAGCTAAGTTGTTCGGGACTACGAGACAAATGAACACTATACGCCCAAATGCACTGAAGGCAACCTGTAGGACCGATAGCTTGACGTATGACTGATGACTGGCGGTCAGTTACTTGTAATCATGGGATTTGTTCCCTTGCTAAACCCTAATCATATTCTCGGTCACGAAGTAACGCAAGACGTAGATCTGAGGGTATTCAGGATCTCCCTTGATAGTTGGATCTACGCCGTGGTCATTCTAGCGTTGATCACTTTGGGAGAACAAAGGCGTTATAACACCAAAACCTCCAAATGCCGGATTTGCGAAGTATTGTGGGCCATCAATCTTCAGATCCTTTGTGATCCCTCTCAACCGTCTGATAGTGGGGACGCACATATCACGTCGGGAGAACATGGGGGTCCACGTGTCGAGCGATGATAATACCATGTGTGGCAGCTTTGTGGCAGAGAAAAAAGATGTCGATCACCCGAGGCATGTGCCACGTATCTTGCCAATGAGTTTCGAGTTTACAGGTGTCCCTCTAGGAGTGGCCTAATACTGAGACCAAGGGACCCTTGAGCTAGAGTTGTGAGCCATTTATATGGGGACTCCATTGAGAACCCCTCCCAACTATTTGATCAACTAGTCGAAGGATTTTCGTGTGGCACTTCGGCGGAGTCCTACTCCGGGAGAAAAGGAGTATTAAGCGGGTAGAACCCCTGAATGCCGAACACGTGAAGTAATGCGAGCCGTTGATCTGAGGGAAATAATGATCTTCCCTGACCATTGGATCTACGCCGTGGTCAGTCCGACGTTGACCACTCTGGGTGAAAAGGAGTGTTAAGCAAAAGGAACCCCCTGAATGTCGAAATCACGAAGTGATGCACACCGTAGATCCAAAGATGCTTTGAGATCTTCCATATCTGTTAGATATTGACCATTGTCAGCTCAACGCTGACCACTCTGGGAAAAAAGAGAAAGTTACATGATAGATCCCCTGAATGCCAAAGTTACGAAGTAACAGAGGCCGTAGATCTATGGATCTACATGGACACACCTCGACCGTGAGATCTAAGGGGCGTTGGAAGGATGTCAGTCTGGAGTGACTTGGCACGTTGACATCACCCTGGGTGATGTTGACCCATGTTCGACGTGCCACGTGTCACCTTGATTCGTAATTTTCGCAGACCCTATTTCCCGTTAGAACATGACACATGTCACCTAGTGATGGCACCACGTGTCATCCCCCTGGCACATACTCTCTTGGCCTAATAGAAAGAGGAGTACTCGGGACCCAACTGTCCTTGCCTCTGCATTTAATGCGCCATCGCATGTAAGGATGGACCCTTCAGGAGTCTGGGAATTCAGGACTCCCGGGGTTTGGGGTGTATTATCTTAGATAAGTTGAAAGGGTCAAAGGTCGGAGCCACGTGGAAATATTTTGGGGTCCTTCGGGAGTTCGAGATTTCGAGACTCTGGAGGATACACACGTAGAAATAAAAAGGGGCGTTCAATGCCACACCGAATTCCCATAACCCTGTACGTTAAAAGAGGACGTAGTCCCGTCGGTGGATTTAATGGTGGATGGATTTCCACCATGGACATAGAGCGCTAGGGAGCTCCGGGTCTTCGAGGAACCTTGGGATAGTACGAATGAGACAGACCCACGTGGGCGCCACATGACCTTTGACCAATGAGGCTCGCAAAACTTCAGAAGGGCATAACTTCCAATCTAGAGATTGTATTTGAGCATGGAGACAGTGGTTGGAAATCTCTTGATGAGTAGAAGGTGATGGGGACCTCGAGAAGAGGATTCAAGATGATGGAGGAAAGCGAAAATTTGATGCCCCATCCCTAAAAAGGTACTTAAGGGGTTGGGTCTGTTACAAATTGGTATCAGAGCGGGGAACAACACTTGGCTTGCTTGGGCTCACAAAAGAGTCAAGTGATTATAATTTCTTTCTTAGAAAAATTTAAGGGAGAGATCACCCTGCCCTACCTTATCTAGCAGAGCATGGTTCAAACACAAGCCTGGATGGGCCGGGTAACAATCATAAGACTAGTTTACCAAGGCTAAATCCTGTTGAGAGTATTACTGCCCTACGTAAATTATTTTCATAAGTTCCTTGAGGAGAAGGGTGCAGAGTAAAATTCAGTTGATATTTTACCCAACAAGATTGAATCATGCTAGACTATGGCAAAGAAGCCTATCATTTCTTTTGGGAAATGATAGCTAGTCCTACAAAAGTGGGACTATGNACCCATAAAGGGAAAAACCTCTTCTTCTTGATATGATAAGTAATCTTTATTTTCTATACATTATTATTCTTATGAGCTCCAACTCCTCTTGAGGCTACAACCTCTGTTTTACAAGAAACAACTTGCTGAGAGCACCAACTCTCTAGTTTCTCTAGCACCCACTAGAAGGAAGCACCAACTCCCCAAGTGTTCCAGCACCGATTGGATGTAAGCACCAACTTCCAGTCACACAGGAACCAACCTATATAACAAAGAACAATAGTTCTCCCTTACACCACCCTACCACCCTGGTTTTTTTGGCTGCAACCAGATGGAATCTACAAATCCTTGTGTTCAAGCACCCACTTGAAATTCTGAGGACAACAGTCCTCCCTAGCACCTCCCTACCACCCTGAGATATAAAAATTTACTTACTTTTTCTGTCTCTGATATGGTTTGTTACAACTCCATGTCTCCTCTGTCTCCTTCAACTTCTATGCTCTGTTCCGCCTCTGCATCTTTCTGCTTCTATGCTCTGCTGTCTTTCCTGCAGCATGCAACTCTGATGTTCAACTTATCTTCTGCATTAAATTCTCTATGCCGCCTCTTCCAAAATACGCTCTATGCCTCCGCATGCTCTTCACTGCACCACGATTATGCTCTCTATAGTTGTTCACTATGTCTCCTCCTCCTCACAACATCACACCTACACACTCTTTTTTCCTCTTCTCTATTTTGCATGTATTTGACATGTCGAGTCCTCTCCCTCATCATCATCGTCACTCTTCATCTTCTCTGGTGGTTATCCTGAATGAGTTCATCATCAATGGGCATTACCCTGAGATTCCTTGGCTTCTTTGTTATAACCCTAATTTGCACCAGACATGCATACCTGGCATCAAGCCATCTCACTTGCCACTTTTTCTAAGCCACCATTGAACAAATCTTCTAAAAACCATCTTTTTGAAGATGTATGTGCCCTGCACCACTGCTGCCCGTGTGTATATGCTAGCTGACCCATTACAACCTGCGTATACTGACAAAAGCACAAAAAATAGAAAGTTGCAGACGAAATACAAATTTTTGGGTAATTTCCTAAACCATTTGACCACCCATAGCCAATCACTCAACCAGATAAATACTCTCTTTTAGCCTATAAAAGAAGAGGTAGGGGTCCCATTTCAAGAAAAAAAATNGTGGATATCATGTGAATGACTGCAAGCTCTTAGCAGAGAGAGAAACTCAGTGATGGTATCTCTATGAGACTTATCATAAGAATGATTGGAATATCCTTGGGAGGAGGATCTAGAAGTTTGATATGTCCATGTGTATAAGTGACATGGAAAAGGTGCAAGCATTGAGCTTGCATGATGGATGTTTAGATGTGTTTATTTATGCCTGAGTGCTTGGATTTAATGCATCATAAGGTTTCTTGATACGAGGACTGATATTAAGACCGAATAGATATGAATGAATGATGTTAAACGTGCAAATGATACACATGTATGACGTATGAGTGAAATGTAAGGCAATAATTTCACTTGCCCAGATTGAATGAATACCATGGATGCATGACTGAATCTATTACGAATATTCATGAAAGTTTTGTTTTGAATAACATCTTAAGGGGAATGTGTTCCATTCCCTCATGAAAGACTAGTATAAATAGATGAAAGAGTAAATGAGAAATGATGCTCTGTTGTCATGATAAGAGGAAAAATGATTATGCCTTTGAGGATTGCATGAGAATGATTGTGAACAATCATGAGTTAAATGATTTTAATGAAAAGATGTATGTGAGCTGCAAATTATACCTATGGTAGATACACATAGGCTTATGATTATGCATGTGATTAAATGCATCATGGATGTATGTTAACAAAACAAGGAATAGGTGTGGATAAATAATCTGGATACATAACATAGATGCATGTTTATATTCCTTATGGAATATTTGGTAAACAGTTGAAGCTAACTCAAGGGTGAGGCCATCAAATATAGTGATGAATATGCAATAAGGAATTTGCATGCCAAAGGAGTTCCTTGTGAAGGAACTGTGTAAGGACTCTGTCAGGAGAACATAGTCACAACCTTAATGATTGTTGGAAATTTGGCAGTGGGTTGGAAGTATATATATAAGAATCCTTGATTACATTCTAAAACAAAATGTATAAGTGGAAGACTAACAAATGAATGTTGACCATTCTAATAACTGAATGGTAATGTGCATAATGCACATCTTCATGATTCATTATGAACAAAAAGTTTGCTATTGGAACATGCTGATGTATCTAGTAGGTTAGGGTGAGCCTAACCAAGGCCGTTCAAGGAAAAGAGAAGAAAGATCCCAGCAGGGAGCAGATTGTGTAAGCAAAGAAGGAAAAAAAGGGGGAATACTTTTCTCACCCTAAAAACTCTGAATTGTTTAACATAATTGTAAGCCTTAGAAGAGAAATTGTGGAAACAAGTACAACTCAAAAAAGGAAAATAAATAAATAAGTAAGTTTGAATGAATAGGCTTGGGTAAGCCATGATAAGTAAGGGCAGTGAGGCCTTGGAAAAATAATTTAGTGGGACTGAAATTCTAGGGCGATGTACAAGGAGTTGGACAAGGGAAGAGTTCCTTGACCCCTTCCTTGTTGTTTATTGTATTTCTCTGGTACAAGAGATTGATATATTAATGCAGGTAAGTGTTTTGGCATAAGGATGTTGATGGTTGTATGATTATAGAATACAATTGAAAATTGGATTGTGATTGCACTAACTAACACATTAAGGAGTAATGTGGTAGAGTGCATAGAAATATATTAGGGAATATATGAAAATGTTTTATTGATTTAAATGCTATGATACATGCATTTTTGTTTTCCATGATGAATTATATATATATTTTTGTGATGTATGTCATGTATAAGAAATGATTGGAGCTGTGTTGACTGCCTAACTAGCATCTTGTTTTTCATTATCCCTTGAAATACAAAATCACTTCTTATACTCACTGCCTAGTATGTCTATATGCATCAGATTGATTGATTTTATTTTGTACAAAGGTGTGAATGTTAATACCAATCAATTTTGTTTTGAATTCATATCATTTTCGCAAGAATATGTTTGGTCAATTTTTGATTGTTTTCCCTCTTCAATTTCATGAGTGTGAAGCATGAAATTGAAGTTTCTTTTCGTGAAAATCGTTGATCAAATTCTTGTGATTGTATCCCTCTACATGAGTTAAAGATTACTGTTTGTTTGATTTAACCAATCTAAGGTCTAAATAAGAATATTCTTGAAATATGTTTAAATGGAAGATCTATGAATTATGTTGAAACAACCTAAGTAGACTCACTTCCTACAACCTAAAATCAATTATAGAAAGTTTGGGTTTGATCTAAACAAACTTATGAACTTGGATGTCAGGCTTGAATTAAAACCTTGATTAAAACTATTGATTAATATGGATGATATGGGGTTTAATTTAAAACCTTACCTCTCTAAACGGTCTCGATATAACACTTTTCCACCTACCATTGTCACATCATGACACGATGTTAGTAATGTTCACTTAACATGGAAGGAAATTTTGGCTGCCACATGAATTATTACCTTGCATGGTGTTAATGTTCTCAAAATCAGGTTAGTAGCTCGTGGAAGGCCGCGAGGGTTTCATGGGGATGTTAGCTTTGAACCTCTCTGTCCTGTGGTCTATTGGAGTTAATCAAAACTTGGAGTGGGAGATAATGGTAGTGCATCCTCACATCCTCAAGTGTTTGTTTATCATCAAGTATGTTTGTTCGACCTCTTTCGCTATTTATGGGTTTTGTCTGTTGTGGTTACAAAGTTCTCCCTTTGATGAAAACTATCTCTGTGTCTTCTGGTTTACCTCCTACGAGTTTATGGCTCACATAGTTAGGATAGATATGAATGGCCCGCAAAACTTGTTGTCCCATGACGACGCGACGAGTAAGCTTGCTCAGGTCGGTTGGTTGGAGTTCATCCAGTCATTCAATGATTTTAACTTAGAAGTAGCTAGGCCGTTTTCTAAGACTTTTGATGGAAATAAAGCCAAAATTGGGGATGTCCAGTTACAGGTCACAGAGGAATTCATCGCTAAGGAAACATGTCTGTCCCAGAAAGGTGATAGGTGGTTTAAAAACATGAGGGTAACCAACATTCCATGACAGTCTCTGTTGGCATCCAGGAAGTCAAAATACCACATAAAGGGTATGCCTTTAGATATTTTTAATACCAGTGGGCACAGTCTTTTGTTGATAATCAAGCAATTCATTACATGTGAAGGTCGTTACGGCCTAATTTTCTATTTTCACATATGGTTTCTTATGGTGTTTTAGCCTGGGTTTAGTTTAAATTTTCCTTTCTATTTACTTAGAATCCTGCAAAAAATGTCAAAATTTTATCAACGACCAAACCTTAACCCTGAGACCAGCTTGTTTCACCACAACTTGATTAGCATATTGGTCTGATTTCATCTGGTTAACACAAGGGACACTTGGCAAGCTTTTCTGGATAGAAACGAATTCTTACCCCTGCAAATTGACCCCATCATCGATTCAACACAGAGTGATGAAGAGCATTATGATCCCAAGGCTTCACCTAATTCCCCTCGTGATTTTTGAATTGAAATACAAATTCAAAATGACCCCGTTGTTTCACCTGATGCCCAAACAAAGGTGTTTCCTATGGCTAAATCGTCTTCCAAAAGATCTAAGTTCGTACCCAGGAAAAACTTGGAAGCTGTCCTTAGTTATTTGAGGAACCAATCGTTGAGTGTTGAGGATCAATCAAATTATACAAAACCAACAGTCAGTGAGAAACATAAAGGACAGGGTAATCAAAATAGGCATTTGCAGGAGGTCCGTGAAGTTGATTTTAAAAACAAAAGAAATGGTTGAATCCTGTGTAGGATGAGAAGGAACAAACATAAATAGAGGAATGATCCTATTCAAACGATTATAATAGAATATATAAACTCTGTTGAAAGTACAAGTCCGTACTCAACATAGGATAGTCATCCACAATATGAATTTGTTTCTAATTTTCCCTCGTTCCTCCAAAATTGTGAGGGATTCACAGGAATCCAGGTCTATTTAAAGGCTAAGTTGGTACAAGAAAATTCCCCAGACTCAGACCACCAACAATTGCTTCCAAATTTTGAACCTATGTGTTGTGACAAATGCTTAGCGTGGGTCCAGAGGTATTACATAGATGTCCCATACCTGTGAATGCACCTTAATCAGGTTATAAATCAGAACAAGTATCTTGAAAGAGAAAATCGAGAATTGAGGTATGAAATACAACGAAATGTTCCTCGTGCAAACAAGAAACTCAGGAAATCGAGAGATATTATCATTAAGAATTCAACTAATATCAATGCTATTATGAGATGAAAGATGCACAAATCCTCTTTTTCCAATGTTTAATTTGGGTAAATAAATCTATGTTTTTATTTTTATTTGATTTGTTAGTTAAACAATTGTTGTTATATTGTTTTTAGACTAGCTACATAATCACAGATTCTGTAGCTTGTCTTAAATTAGTTAATGATATTTTTTTTAATTGGATTTAATTTTATTTTCAGGTCTAAAAAACAACGGGAAGATGTCCTATGTGTTGCTGGCTTATTGAAGACTCGTGAAGTATTTTTGTTTTAAAAGTAGTTTCTATTTCAAACAATGCATAATGTAATTTTGAAAAATTGTTATAATAAACTTTTATAAGTTGTTGTAAACATTACTGTTATAAACTCAAGTTAGCATTTGGTTTTAAAAATACTATGTTTTTGAAGATTTACCTATATCTTGTGGATATGAGAGGCAGATCATTGTGGTGTTTAAATATTTTGATAGCTTGGATATCAGACATGGTGGAAATTTTGGGAGATGGACCATTGAATACTTTTTTGAAAAATATATAATCATACTTTAACTAAGGATTTCGTCCTGCAAGTTAAAGAGTTTGTTTTTATTATAATATCTCTGATGATGGTTCATATTCTTTGAGTAATTGATTATGGATTTATTTAAATTATCTTTAGTTTGTTTGATCAATGCATGGTTCATTATTACCATTTATTCATTAATGCTTTCAATCTTTTCATATTCCATGATTCCAAATTATACAGTTCCAGGTGATTGTATTGTCTTGGTGTAAATATCGAACTATATTGAATTTGTTCATGTAATTTGAGTTTGCACATACCTATTTTTTAAATGGAATTTGTTTCTTAATGTAAATGGTCATTTATGTCCTCACCTAAGATTAACAATGCAAAAGTTTTCCTTTCTGTATTATGAATGAGATTTGAATTGTCAAGTGAAGTGGATTTCTCCTGGAATTTCCATAGTCTTGGGATTATACAATTGTCTGCTATAGATTTCTCTTAACATGCAAAGTCGAAGGAGAAATCTAATACAGGAAGACACAACCACATTTACCTTTTTAAACGCTGGCCAATTTTAGGTTAGTATTCTTTTCTTCTTTTGTTATTTGATTTGTGAATGTATATTCACCTTTAAACTTAATACTTTTCTTATGTAAGTCATATTATTATCATCTACATTCACTCTTTTCTTTTCATCTCTTTTCATAGTTAAAGTAGATTAGTAATTAATCTTAGATTTCTTCACATTTTTCTTGAGATTCGGTTCTCTTTTATAACATTAGTTTCCAAGGTTTCTCACAAATCTTGCAATTTGTATATTTGTACACTTTTTATATATAGAACATAAATGTACATAGTAGATAATTAGGTTAGCTATTTAATTTTATAGTGTAGATTATATCCCTTTACCATCTAATAGAGCCGTAAAACCCATCAGGGTGAGTCATTAGGTTACTTAGACATCCTTAGACTGGGATTTCCCTCATAGTTGATGACGTGTTCACATATGCCCGTCAACAAGCTATTGGGAAAGGACATCTGCCAATGCTAGATAACCTCTGATAAAGGATAAATGAAAGAAGGCTGCTGTTGAAAGATTGTTGAAGGGTCTTTGGGATCCCCATGGAGTACCACTGATGAGATAAAAATCAGGAAAAGGGTGCTAGCAGCCATAACAAGTATAAAAATGTTCATGCCCGTGTGACATAAAGTATGGAGGGATTTGGTAAGAATCCCCTTTGAAGTATTTCAATTTCTTACTGATGTGCGAATAATTTTGAGTGGCTATTGTATGCCATTGCTACCCAAGTAGGGTAAGATTCAAGAAAGTAGAATCTGAATACTAGAGAGAGGGAGTCTATGCAGGCTAAGGACGAGTTATAATCCTTGCAAGCAGCTGCATGAATAACGAGTACCATGGGTACAATGACCAATCTAGGGGAATTGAGAATAAAGGTGCTCATAGTTAGCACATTGCATGGAATGCATTGAGGATATGCATGTTTGCATAAGAGGGTAGACAATGGATTTCCCGTTAAGGAAGGAGGACCTTCCAATACTCCACTTGAATTGTGCAGTTGTTAAAGAAAATGAAATTTGGGTGGCCATGAGTGTTGGCACCCTGGTTACTAATGAAGGAAGAATGCTTGGGTGCATTCAAGAGAAAAGTTTAGCGTCAGATGTGATGATTTGGGATCGTGATCAACCTGTAGCATGTAGCATAGTCCTGCTGCAATAATGAACAAGAATGAATAATCCATCTGGTGAAGAGGTTGGTCAATCTCCAACACAACATGGAAAAGTACTTGTCATAAAGTGTGGCAAACTTGAAATAAATGCAAGGGTGCATTGGGTATGAATGTGACCATGAACATTTTCACATTGATTAAAGTCATTTGATATTTGAATTGCATTTGGAAAATTTAGTATGTTGAAAGGATGCATACATAAATAATGATATTTCCTTTTTCTTTGTGCCCTTTAATAAATGAAAATTACTTGGACTGTTAGTATGCATAGTGTTGAAAATATAATGTGCAGGAAAACTAACAATTTGTTTGGCTGAGGCATGTTGAAATTGTAGGAAGAAAAAGGGTCTTGGATATGACAGCGTTGTAAGCCCATAAGGGAGACCAATTTCTTGCTGATCTAAAATGCTATGGGAAGAAATTTCCATACTTGTGAATCTAGTTCATGTGTGGAACAAATCTGAAAATGAATGTGAAATTTGAAAATCTGTGGGTGACAAATTTGCAAAAAAATTATGAATTTGAAATTTATGATAATATCTCATAATTTATGTATACATGTGATACACGTGAGATGAAAAATATATGTCTAGGAAGGAAAACCATTGATATTCAATGCATGCAATTCCATTCAAGCAATATGAAAAGATAAAATTGTTGGACAAATGAGAGGGGGGGGGGGGGTGTGAATCAATTGTCACTGTGCTTAAACAATTATGCCCATTTTAAAATCTTTACAGAACACTCAATGATGATCACAATAATGCAGGGAAGTAAGCAATAGAATATTCAACATCAATCACACACATGAAATATACAGAGACAGATATTTCCTGAGGAAACCCATAAAGGGAAAAACCTCTTCTTCTTGATATGATAAGTAATCTTTATTTTCTATACATTATTATTCTTATGAGCTCCAACTCCTCTTGAGGCTACAACCTCTGTTTTACAAGCAATAACTTGCTGAGAGCACCAACTCTCTAGTTTCTCTAGCACCCACTAGAAGGAATCACCAACTCCCCAAGTGTTCCAGCACCGATTGGATGTAAGCACAAACTTCCAGTCACACAGGCACCAACCTGTATAACAGAGAACAATAGTTCTCCCTTGCACCACCCTACCACCCTGGTTTTTCTGGCTGCAACCAGATGGAAGCTACAAATCCTTGTGTTCAAGCACCCACTTGAAATTCTGAGGACAACAGTCCTCCCTAACACCTCCCTACCACCCTGAGATATAAAACTTTACTTACTTTCTCTGTCTCTGATATGGTTTGTTACAGCTCCATGTCTCCTCTGGCTCCTTCAACTTCTATGCTCTGTTCCGCCTCTGCATCTTTCTGCTTCTATGCTCTGCTGTCTTTCCTGCAGCGTGCAACTCTGATGTTCAACTTATCTTCTGCATTAAATTCTCTATGCTGCCTCTTCCAAAATACGCTCTATGCCTCCGCATGATCTTCACTGCGCCACGATTATGCTCTCTATAGTTGTTCACTATGTCTCCTCCTCCTCACAACATCACACCTACGCACTCTTTTTTCCTCTTCTCTATTTTGCATGTATTTGACATGTCGAGTCCTCTCCCTCATCATCATCGTCACTCTTCGTCTTCTCTGGTGGTTATCCTGAATGAGTTCATCATCAGTGGGCATTACCCTGAGATTCCTTGGCTTCTTTTCTATAACCCTAATTTGCACCAGACATGCATACCTGGCATCAAGCCATCTCACTTGCCACTTTTGCTAAGCCACCATTGAACAAATATTCTAAAAACCATCTTTTTGAAGATGTATGTGCCCTACACCACTGCTGCTCGTGTGTATATGCTAGCTGACCCATTACAACCCGCGTATACTGACAAAAGCACAAAAAATAGAAAGTTGCAGACGAAATACAATTTTTTGGGTAATTTCCTAAACCATTTGACCACCCATAGCCAATCACTCAACCAGATAAATACTCTCTTTTAGCCTATAAAAGAAGAGGTAGGGGTCCCATTTCAAGAAAAAAAATAAGAGCAAAGAAACTCTGCCCTTTTTTATATTCCCCTTGACCCAATCTTTTGAAACCATTTTGTGAGAACTGAAGAGGAGAAGCATATGTGGAAGTGGTTGGTGCATAGTTGAAGAGGAGCCCGGGACTAGATTCAAGGAGCAGTAACCGATCTCACCATTGTAAGTGACTTTTGTGAGGTTAATAGAAAGAATTACTTTTCCCGTCCCGCCATATGAGGTGTTCAATATTCAGTTTTGATTTATATTTAATTAGAACATCTAACCCACTAATTCATATATAAGATGCATGTTCATAGTTCTTTGTTTGTCTGTTTGTGAATGCACATTGTCTTTGGGAGGAGACTTGCAGTCGAGGAGAAACCGAACGCAAAAGGATCGACACCAAACGCAGAGTTCAAGGTAGAGTTACTAGATCCTTTTATCATCATGTTTTATGCATGAATGTGGGGTCTATGCTGGATAATAGTAAAAAGTAGGAGACTTTAGACGGTTATTTCTGCATGCATTACAGAACCCTTAGTGCTAGTCCGTAGGGGGTTTTCCCACCCACATCAGAATTGGCGACGGTACTGGGGAAGATCTCTAGGGTTTTTCGGGGATACTTTTTGGGTGTTTTAAATTGGTTTGATTACCTTTTTTTGAGTTTCAGCAAGAGTATGAGTTTGTAGGGATTTTGGTCTTCCATACCAGTACTCCCTGATTTGATTGCTTGACTGCTGTTTTCTTTTTCAGGAAGTTACAGAGGTATACGCGGCCTGTAGAAGGAAACCATGTGTATATACTTGCTCTACCTTTAGACAGCTCGCGTACATATGCTGGCTGCTGAAGTGTCAGTAGCGTGCCTGAGTTCAGAAAATTTTTAAAAAAAGAGAGGAGAGGCAATCATCCTCTTCCTTGTCAGAAGTGATCCTTCTTAGGGGTTTTCTTGATCTAGTCCTGGTCTCTGTTTGTTTCAGTTTGTAGCCTAGGTATAATCTCATATTATCTTTTCTTTATCAAAATTCTCCTTGCATTTTCTTTATCAAAGTAAGTTTATGTGTCTTTAAGGGATTCTGGTTTTCAATACTAGTACTCCCTGCCTGATTTGTTAGATTGTTAGTTTTCATTCTTTAGAAGTTACAGAGGTGTACGCAACCTGTAGTGAGCCTATAGGCGTACATACACTCCCTACCTTTGGACAACCCACGTACATATGCTAGCTGCTGAAGTGTCAGTAGCGTGCCTGTGTTGAGATTTTTTTTTTTAATAAGGGGCAGTCATCCTCTTCCCTGTTAGAATTTGTACTTCCCAGGGGTTTTCTTGATCCATTCCTGGTCTCTATTATAACAACCAATAGATTAGGTTCGACTTCAGTTTAGCTTACCTTTTTTCAAATATTTCTTGTGTTTTCTTTATAGGGTTTGAGACAAGTCTTCGAGTCTTTTCCAATCATCCTTTTTGGGTTTGGTCAGTGACTCCCTACGATCCACAGGTGGGATAGAAGTCATTTCTTGGTTTGTCTTCTCTTTATTTTTCCCCCTTTTGCTTCAGAAAAGAAGAAAATAATATATTTTAAAATTTCTTGTTCTGGAAGCATAATAAAAAAAATATAGATTTCACTTTCTTTGTTTGGTTAAGTAGTTGGTTGTTTGCATTAATAATCAGGAAAAATAATGCTTTCATAAGTTCTTGTCTGATTGACTTAGGACAATAAGTAGCTCGTAGTCAAGTGAAATATTGTTTTGAGTTTTCTGTTAAAATATCTTAGAAAAAAAAAGTAGTTTGAAAAGTTGGTTAAAGAGTTTAAATGTGCAAATCTGAATTTGTCAAGAAGAAGTAATTTTGTTCACAACTTTCTGTTTGTTTTCTTCGTCATCTCCCAAATACATCACTAGTTTCATTTCCGTTTCCTTTGA
>JZKD02S0935562.1:0-13847 GCA_000966675.3 Picea glauca | reverse complement strand
ATTTATTTACCTTCTTGAATGATTGTATATGTTCATATCCTTTCCACATTTGCAAATCTCACAAGATTTTCATAGACATATACTTGCAGTTATTTCATTAAGAAAATAGAGATTGCCCAAATTCACATATACAAGACTTCTTATGAAAATGTATAATTTATACAAACATAGGATCAACTCTTGAATTACACAATCAAGTTTACATGCCAAATATTCATATCCAAAATTATCATCCTGCCCATTCAACCATTAATGCTTTCAAATCAATACACATAAACAAAACAAGTTACTTATCTACAATTTTTGAGATATGTTGGCTACTACTAAAGGGTGAGTCATTGTCCACCGAACCATAGGCAAGGTTGTGCTAAACTCTTCTACAAACATCCACCCCCGAGCCAGGGTACGATGCCACGAGAGGATTTCTGCAATATTTTTCAGGGAGTGTCTACTAGTTCTCTCCCCCTTGTTACTTGAACCAAAGGTATCCCTTTGTCTAATTCCATTTCTCTCTGGTCTATGCCCATCCATGTGTGTCTTTTGTTTGTCCTCTCCAATTATTTACATGTCTTCTCCCCCAAGACCTCGTGGATCGTGCCAAAATTTTCTCGAGGGTACTCTTCCCAGCCTTCCTTAATTTTCCAGGGGAACTATTTCAACTACTAACTTGACTGATAATCAGTTTCTAGGACTGAGGATAGTTCAGGTATGCATTACTTTAATTAGACAGGGCATTTCCTGGAAGAGTCATCCCAATCAGTCATTTCCTCCCTCTTGCACCATTCCCCTCATGGCATCATAACCTGTGAAGGTCATCCCCTCAACAATAGTTCAACATTTCTCTGTTGCATTATTAATCAAATATGCACATTACAAAATAAATTAAGGTCCATTATCTTCCCATGATCACATAATAGGTATGTTTATAGTTTGGTCATGATAATACTTATATTTATAGACTGGGGGAAACAAGGGTGTCACAATCCCCCTCACTAAAGGAATACTATTATACCACCCTCGTTGTTCTATTTTGCAAAAAAACTCTATATATAGCAGTGAACAAAAAAGGGTATGCATGTTTCATGGAATCCTCCATTTCCCAATTTGCTTCATTAGGAACAAAGTGTTTCCACTGTACCTTGACACGTGCAATGGTTTTTTTCCTGAGAGGGATATCTCTCCTATTTAGGATACACTGTGGTTCTAGTAGGAACTCTCACTCTGGCTCCACCTGGATCATAGACCAGTCAATTATGTGAGCAAAATCATGTATATATTTCTTTAACATGGAAACATGGAAAACATTATGTGCTTTCACTATGGGAGGTAAAGCTAATCTATATGCTACAGGTCCAATCTGTCTAGAATTTATTAAGGTCCACAAAATCAGGGTGTTATCCTAGCACATGTTCCCATTCTCAAGGAACATATTATGGGTTAAATTTAGAGATACACATGATCTCCTACTTTGAACTCTTTGTGACTCCTTTTGTTGTTTGCATAGCTCTTCTTCCCGTCCTGGGCCACCTTTAGATTTTTCTTTATTTGAGTTTATTTTTGTTCTAAATCCCTTAGCATATTCAACCCAAGTGTAATTATGTCCATTGGGTTATCCCAACTGATCGGGATATTGCATTTTCTATCATAGAGAGCCTCAAAATGACACATTTTCAAGGATTCTTGGTAGCCATTGTTATAGGAAAATTCTACAAGGGGTAGGTATTATTCCCATTTCTTGGGTTGATGCATCACATGCATCCTTAACATATCCTCCAATACTCAATTTACCCTTTCTATTTTCCCATCAGTTTGGGTGTGATAGGTTGTACTAAACAACAATTTTGTTCCACAACCAATAAACAAAGATTTCCAAAATTTTGAGGTGAATTTTGCATCTCTATCAAATAAGATTTCCTTAGGCGTCCCATGTAGCCTAAAATTCTCTTTCATGAAGATATGGGTAACATATGTTGCCTTGCAAGTGGAATTTACCAAAATAAAGTGAGAAACCTTGCTCAACTTGTCCACAACTACAATGATGGCATCATTTTGTTTGGTTGTTTTAGGTAATCCTGTGATAAAATCCATGGAGATGGTTTCCCATTTATACTCTGGAATAGTTAGGGGATGGAACAACCCAGATGGGTGCTTTTGTTCCACTTTAACCTATTTCCATTCCAAAAATTTAGCTAAGTCATTTTTCATTCCTATCCAACAGAACAATTTCTTAGTGCCTGTGATCATTTTTGGGTAACTAGGATGACTAGTATATGGTATTTTATGTAGTTCATCCATGATGAATCTCTTCAAGTAGTCACAATTCGAGATGTACAACCTACCTTTGTAAGTTAGCATGACATAATTCATCAGCTGATAATCAACATACTTCATCCTTGTGGGTTCTTATTCGAGGTATGTTTTTATAGTCTTGAAAATTTCATCTACTTATTGTGCACTTTTAACTCTTTCCTTGAGGTCTGTTTCACAGGTGCTTACAAATTCCAAGTGGATCACTTTCATGCTTCTACTGATGGAATAAAACAATCTATTTATTTCCCTTTAATGTGTTTGATCTCAAAATCAAACTCACTGATGAGAGCTATCCACCTAGCTTGCCTAGCATTTAGTTTGGGTTGTTCAAATAAATACCTCAATCTGTTATGGTCTGTCATGAGCACAAATTTTCTTCCTTGGAGGTAATTCATCCAAATTTTTAAAGCATGCACTATGGCATCTAACTCCAGGTCATGTGTCACATAATTTATCTCATGTTTATTCAATTTTCTGGATTCATAACAGATTGCATGCCCTTTCTACATGATGAATCCTCTGAGTCCTTCCTTGCAGGCATCGATGCACAAAAGAAAATTATTTTTTGGGTCTTCAATTTTTAGCACCGGGGATTTGGTTAAGAGGTGTTTCAGCTGCTAGAAGTTTTCCTCAAACTCACAAATTTAACTCCCTTTCTCTGTAGAGAGGTGATTGGGTGACCAATATTGGAAAACCCTTTTATGAATCTCCTATAGTATCTTGCTAGGCCCATAAAGTATCTAATATCAGTTACATATTTTGGTGTAGGATAATCCATAATGTCCCTGATATTATAAGGGTCAAATTCCACCCCTTTCTCAAAGATAACATGGCCTAAGTAGTGGAATTGATTTTGGAAGAATTCACACTTGTTAAGCTTTGCCTAGAGCTTGTGCTCTCTTAGTACTTGAAGTACTAACTTGAGATGTTCCTCATGCTCTTCCATTCTCTTTGAATAAATTAGGATATCATTAATGAAAACTAAAACAAATATGTCCAAGAACTTCTTGAGTACATTATTCATCAAGCACATGAAGGTGGTCGATGCATTGGTAAGCCCACATGACACCACTACAAATTAGTGGTTCCCATACCTTGTCCTAAAGGTTGTTTTGTGGATTCTTCATATTTAATTTGGACTTGATGGCACCCATGTCTCAAATCAATCTTGGAGAAGATTGCAGCACCCCTTAACTGGTCAAATAAGTCATCAATTCTCGGCAAGGAATACTTATTCTTAATTTTCATTTTGTTAAGTTGTCCATAGCTATGCACAACTTAAGTGTGCCATACTTTTTCTTCACAAACAAGGTTGGTGATCCCCAAGGAGACACACTAGGCCAAATATAACCCTTGTCTAATATTTCCTTTAGTTGCAATTTTATCTCAACTAGCTCTGGGGTACTCATCCTATATGGTGATCTTGACATTGGCATCACTCTAGGTACCAGTTCTAATGAGAAATCAATGTCTCTTGTTGGAGGTAGACCAGATACCTCTTCAAGAAACACATCTATGTATTCTCTCAGTATAGGATGGTCTTCTAGGCTTGGTTTATGGTCCTTAATTGAGTTCAGTACTTGTATTTCATACAAGGGACATCCTTTCCTACAATACTTCTTCATTTGAAGGGTTGATATTTGTCTCACTGAGACATTATTTTAAATTCCTTGTAGGGTTCTTCTCTTCCATTCTTCATCTTCACACTCTAAGGTTTTGTTATAACAGTCCAACTTGGCTTTGTGGGAAGCCAACCAATTCATACCAATTAGCATGTGCTAAGACCCTAAGGGAAGTATGTTCAGGGTTGCTTGGGTAGACAACCCATTCATAATGAATTGGCATGTTTTTATGACCTCTGTTGCCTTTCTTTTTGTTTCAATGGCTAGCTACAACAACCATGGTTTAGCATGTTTTACTTGTTGTAATTTACATTTCTCAATAGTTTGAGGAGAAGCGTAACTCAAATTAGAACCAGGTTCAATTAAAATAGAAATAAGATGGTTGGCTATCATACCTTCCATTTCCACCACTAAGCCTTGGTGGTATGCTTGTCTATTATACAAGGCTACATGCATTTTTGGTACACTCTCAACCATATCATCAACTGTGGTAGCCTCTTGGACATTGTATACTTTCCTACTATCCAGCTACCTATGAGGGAAGTCCCTCAACATATGTTCCTCTCCACATCCCCAACATTTCAGTGGCTCTTTCTTTCTACTCTCAGTCCTTCTCGAGGCTGATCCAAAGGTTTTGTTTCCATTATGAGATGGAAAGTTATGTCTATTCACACCTTTAGTGGGAAGGATCATCCTAGAATTCTCCCCATAATTTTTAAACCTTGATGTTTTAACCCCCTTCTTATTGAATTCCATTTTACCTTTCTTCTTCTAGTCCTTGAAATATATTTCCTTGTGGTTGACTTGTTCATAACAATACCTAGCTTTCCTAATGGAATCTTCCAAGGTCTTAGGTTCATCAAACTCAATTTTGTTTCAGAAATATTGAGGCATCTCGCTAAGGAATCATTGCATCTTCATATTTTCTTCCTTTATATAGGGCACATACCTCAATAGCTCTAGAAACTTGTTGATGTATTCATCTATAGTGAGTTGTCCCAGTTTGAATTCATAGAATTCCTTAGTCCTTTCTTCATAGTACCTTTCAGACATGTACTTCTTCTTGAATTATTTTTCAAATTTTCCCCAAGATAGCTCCTTCTCATGGATTCACTTTACATTCCTAAGGTCCTCCCACCAGATAGAGGCCTTTCCATTCGGGTTAAATATATCTACTCGGGCTTTCAAGATTTTAGAGTAGTTATGAACTTTGAAATACTTCTTCAAGATAAGTATCCATGGTTCTGATTCTCCCCCCTTTTTGATTTCTCCATAAAAAGTGGGTGGCTTGGCTTTGTTAAATTCTTCATGGTTACTACCCTTGGAGTGCTTCCTCTTCTTTATTTTCCTCTGAGAATGTGAACTAGTCTCACTATTGGAAATTTCCTTGAAGCTTTCTACCCCTTCACTAGAGGAATATTCAGATGAATATTGGTTTTTGGCATGCCTCTTGGCTCCATGTCGAGCCTTCTTGGGAGTGCTTCTTTTTGCATTACTACTTTTAGGACCATGCCTATGTATCTTAAAAAGACTCTGGGTTTTCTCAGGTTGGTGTTTGTCCACATTACTGGTTATTGGTCCATGTTGTAACTGTCTCTATATATCTGACAGAATTTGCAGTAGGACTACATTTAATTCAGTCTATTTTTCCTGCTCTTTCATCACCATGTCATTATCATCCTTAAAGATTTAAACTCTTCCATGAGACTTCTCACAGTCTCAACTAGATTTGGAGGGGTTTCTACCACTCTCCTTTCTTCAGATTCTTCTTCTTTTTTATGGGATATTTCTCCCCATTCATGGTGTGTCACCATCCTTTCACTTATATCTTGTCTGGAAGGTCACTGACTAGTTAAGTGATGATGATCAACAATTTTTGTTAGATGATTATCCACCATCTTATAAACAACAGAAGAGGTTTTTTTATAAAATAAAATAGATTCACCATTAAACATATAACAACAACACACAATTTATTTTTATTCATGCAAGAGAAACATACAGTCTCATCCCTTTTTTAGTAATAAGGTTTAAAATAAATCCTCACGGATAATAATGCAGGGACATTATCACTATTGAGGTTTTGGGTGTTAATTGTTTGCACAGTGAAATTTGTCGAATTCATATGTTGGGTAAAACACTGACTCAGGAATCATCAGATCAAAAGGTTGATTCAATATCCATTATTGGATCGTGGCATCCATGGTCAAATCCTCAGTGGTTAAGTTATAATCGTGATCATTAATCACGGTTGGATCAATGATCCTCATCATTATATACCGTGGAAACATAGCCATGGATCATATGTAAGGATCGAAGGTTCAAATTAAAAGTGCCCACTCAAGTTACAGACGAGTTAATAGAAGGCTACTCAGCATTGGTAGTTTCAAAATATTCACTAAGTGACACAAGGTGGTCAACAAAGCCACAACGGTGCTCTTGAGGGTGGTTTTATTGCCACCTCCCGACCTCCCACTATGCTATGGGAAAAATACCTCTTGACAAATGTGGTAAAGTGCTCAAAGAATTAAGCGCTTGGTTATATGGCTAGGCATTATTAGGCCCCTATGAATAGAGTAGGGTAGTGGACCCTCCCCCTTATAAATTTATAATAAAATTTATTTGACTCTTTTGTAATCCATAGTAGGGAAAGTGTATTTTCTTTCTATAATACCACTCTGTAACACACCCAACCCTAATTAGGTTTTAAGGGAATGGGGTATTAAAATTTCACTCCCTTCATCCATCTCATAATTTCCTTTCGATAGCACCATCATATTTTTGTCATCAATATCTTTCCAACGACTGTAATTTTTCCCAAAACTGAGCTCTGGATCGAAATTTATGGCTTCTCAAAGTTTTTCAGACCTTGATTGGTCAATGACTAGCACATTACCATGTGGCATCCATGTGGATTCTTATTACTCATGCCATCCGATGTAGCAGTGGCACGTCATATTTACGATCCGACCCCTTGGCACACCTTTCTTCTTCGACGACCTTTCTTTTGTCCCATGAATCACTCTCACTATCCCAAAACTCTAACGATGATGTACCAAAGAGTACCACCCCCCCAATTCCTATGGTTCTCAGTTCTCATTCTTGATGGCTTAGAGCACGTCAAAGATATCCTTTCGTGCGAATATTAACACCTGGATCCCAATGGTCTCCACGTCTCCTGGACGTGACCCCCAAGATCAACAGTGGATGTTTCACCTTGTCACTTCACCGATCAACTGTTGTTGTTAGCCTTGAATCCCTTAGTTGTCGATGATTTCTTCGTCGTTGTCAGTATTTCTTGGTCGAATGTGATTGTGCTAGCTTCCCACACTTTCGACGATGTTATATATGGATTTAACAGTCCAGGTATCCTTGTCAAATCTTTGAAGAGATCAATGGTTACCCTTGCCAATCCTCTCCTAACCCACGTCAACCAACTAACAATGGTCACCTGTCATCCTAAGGATACTCTATATGCCTTGCTAGCATTCCATGTCATTTATGATGTCATCATTCTCACTCCTCTTTGTACAAGTCTCATGGATGATCGACAACATATATTCCTCCCACCCATCGATAAATCGACGGTTCTTGTTGCATCGTCGATGCCTGTGTCATCGACGTTCGAGCCTCCTCCAAGTCCACCCATATTCTACCTCCGACGATGATACATTATAGATATATGGTCTAGATTTTCCAAGGATGAACATTGACAGATCTAACAATCACATCTTAAAGCGAAGGCCCAAAGGGCATCCTCGTCCATTGGGACCCACCTTCGTGTTGATGGCCAATCCCTTGGTGGCACTTTTCACTACTTGGACATGTTGGTTGCCATGTTGGCACCCTCATGTCACCATGGCATCATCGTCCTTCTTGGTTGATACAAGATCTTTATAATCTTTGAATTTCAACGAATGACCTAAATCTTCTCATATTTTCACCTACATGTGCCAAATCTTCTGGACATGTGATGTCATCTCTGCATGACACGTGGCACCATTTCCACCTGACACGTGCTCACCTATAGGTGCCATATCATTATGCAACGTGGCACCTTCTGTGCTCAACATGTGGCACCACCTACATTGTGACATGTGGCACCATATTCCATGTCATCTGCTTGAATATTCAAATAAATAATAACAGTCCATATCGTCTATAGGATCCCTCAGACCTTGGAAGATCGATGGTCTAGGTTGACTCTTGGAGCTTCCTCGTTGGAGTGTCTCTGGTCAATTCCACTCTGAATAGTGCTTGATGATGGACAACCCAGATCTCCTCTTGGAGCTCCTCCTGTCTTGACTTATCAACGGTCAGATATTCTTGGAGCTCCCTGATCCCGACGAATCAACAATCAATATTTCATCTAAGAGATCTAACGATAAATATTTGGGTGAGTTCATAAGTGTAATGTACCCAACCCATAAATACCCTTTATAGGGATGGAGCATCAATTTTTTGTCTTTTCTAACCATCTCGAATCCTAATTCATGGATCTCCATTGGCTACTACTCACCATGAGCTTTCTAACGGTCACCACGACACTAAAATCTAAGCTCTAGTCTGCATGTTCTTACCTCCCGATGTTACTCGGGTGTTATTAGTTGGGGTATTCAATGTTCAGTGTAGAGCGTCCCTTTCCTTAATCTTCGAAGTCCCTAAATCTCACCACGTGGCCTTAGCCATTCGACGATCGACATTCGACGTTTTACATTGAACATCCCTTTTTCGGCGTTCGACAATCGACAATTAGCAATCAACATCTTATGTAACACCCATGTTTCCGCCAGCTTGTAATTAATCGTTAATTATAATTACCATGCTATGACATGGAAAAAATGTAAATGTATTATGGTTTAAACTTCCAATGAATGACTGTGGGGGTGAAGCCTCGAAGTACTGGCCATGATATCACTAGAGGAAAGAGTGAGGAAATTGTAGAAGAGGGTTCATTAGTTCAAATGACCCAAATTATCCATGTTGAGATAATAAACCCCATCCAGATCCCGAGGAGAAAGCAGTTAAGAAAAGAAGGACTGGTGGTTGAACCATCAACCACCCCCATGAATGGAAGCATGGTCTGACTGAATAATGTCAGCCTGAAGTACCGCAGGGTCTAGTAGACCAAGCTGATTCAAGTTCCCTTATGACAGAAGAAACAAGATAGGTCGAGAACCATCTTGGGAAAATATATACAGAAAATAGAGACAAGGAAAAATATAGAGAGATAGAGAGGAGAATGTGTGGAGCTCTCAAGCGGATGATGAATAAAAGGCCACGAGATTGATGCTAAGAGAACATCTGATAAATCTTTCCAAGGCCATGACAGAGAAAGATATCTCTGAGAGTTTGCAGAGAACAGAGCCTGAGCAAAAGTTGAAATAGAGAAAGAATCCCTGAGAAACTGTGAGAGTTCCCTGGTGATATCATGGGTTTGCACGGGGGTGGCCAGAGTGCTAAGAATGAATTCCTTTGAGCCTATGTTTGGGTGGAGAGGCGAACACCCATAGTCATTCAGTTGGTGATCGACGACAATAGATAAGTATTTTTATGATCAGTATTATAGAATTGAAATGCATGATTTGATTATCTGTAAATGTGATAACTTGTGCCTTTCGTGAAATGGATGATAACGATGTTTATCGTCCTCCTATAAAATATTGTGTTTGATTGGTGGTATACTGTTAGGATGTTTGGAATTTTTGACTCTGGTGGTATAGCTAACCGAATATTTTGATATGGGGTTAACTGGAATGTTTAAGCCCTACTGATCCCTCAAATTTCTCCTTCGCAGGAATATTGAGTTTGAACTCGACAGAAGGAGGGCGCCTCCTTTAGAGCTTTCACTTGTGTGACCAAGGGATCATGCCCATGACCTTGAAAAATTCTCGTCCAAGAGTCAAGCATATAACCACGAGAATATTTGAAGGTCCCATATGACCAAGGTCTAGGAACCTCACGTTAGTCCAAAAGTAGATAAGTTCTTATTAGCTTCGGAACTCCAGGAATTTGGAGCTTCGGGACAAATGACTTCAAAACCCTTGAAAATACCCAAATGTCGGAGTTGTGAAAGGTTGTGAGTCATTGATCTGGGGACCCTTTGGGTTCTCTCCCAGCCATTAGATCTACTATGAGGTCATCCCAATGTTGAACGCTTTGGGAGGGAAAGGACGTTGTAGTGTTAAAACCCCAGAAGGCTGAAGCTGCGAAGTGATGTGGACCAGGGATCTAAGGATCCGTTGGGACCCCTCTTGACCATTCAATCGTGGGGATGCATGTATTACGTCGAAGAGCTCATGGGGGCCCATGTGTCGATTGGTGACGTTGCCAAGTGTGGGGACCTCATGACATGGGTAGGGGATGGAGGTGGCCTGAGGAAGGTGACACGTATTCTTACTGGAGTGTTTTGGGATGAAATATGTCCCTTTAGGAATGGTCCAATAGTGGGATCCATAAGACCCTTTGAGTGGAAGTTACGAGCCGTAGATATTTGGAGTTACATGGACACCCTCAGACCATTATATCTATGTTGAGGTCATCCCGATGTTGACCACTTTGGAAGAATAGGGAGGTTATAACGTTAAATCCCCCGAAGCCCGAATTCGCAAAGTAATGAGGATCGTTGATCCTCAGATCCTTCGGGATCCTTTTCAACCATCAATATACAAGGGATGCGTGGAGCTAGGTCCTTTAGTTCGAAGGCTGGACCCTCGGGGGAATTTTAGGTGTGATGTGTCGATAAGCTCTGAAGCTTGAAGTAACAAGAGTCGTCTATTCAGAGACGCTTCAGGAATTTTCCTCACCGTCAGATCTAGGCTACGGTCAGCCCGACGCTGACCTACTCCGGGAGAAAGGAGATGTCTATATCAGAAAAATCCCAAACGCTGAAGTTACAAAGTAGTGAGGACCGTTGATCCAAGGGGTACATGGGATAACCTTGTCTGCGAGATCAAAGGGCATAAAGCACGGTCAGTCTAGAGTGACGTGAAGCAGTGACATCACCCAGGGTGATGTGGACTCAAGTTGGATGTGCCACATGTCACTCGGATTTGTTCTTATCACATACCTTATAGACCCATGGAAATGTGACACGTGTCATTTCCTGACCCTTACACATGTCAATCCCTGGTATGAGTCACTTAGCCAAAGTGATTGGTAGAGTGACTGGAACTCTGGGAGTCCGAGACTTTGGGACTCCTAAGAATTTTGGTAGTAGTATTGTAAAGGGACCAAAAAGACCGAAGTCCGGAGTCACGTGGCAAGTTTACAGAACTTGGGAAGTTCGGGATTTCGAGTGGTCTCATGCAGAGATAGCGAAGAGGCATAAAACACCGAAGTGTTGAAGCGCTAAAAGCGTCGAATCCATCTACCGCTAATATTATAGAGGAATATTAAGTCCATCCCAGAGATCAGTTTTGAGCATGAAGGTAGTGATTGGGTAGTGATGGATGAGAAGGACGTGATAGAAATCCAGGATATAGGATTTGAGATAGTTAAGAAAAACAAAAAATGATTCCCCACCCCTTAAAAGAGCATATAAGGGTCGGGTGTGTTACATCCTATGTTTTCAGTGTTTCAACAATCATCGATTGTCGTTAAACGTTCGACGATCGATGGTTGACGTCCTACATTTTCGGTGCTTTGGAAATCAGAGATCGTCATCGAATTTTCAACGTTCAATGATCGACAATCGATGTTGAACATCCCTTTACCATACTAAGACCAAATCTCCCAAACTCCTGAAGTCTTGGACCCATCACCAACCACGTTGGCTAGGTGGACACAAACCAGAAGATGACACGTGGTGAGGGCCAGGGTGATAGGTGTCATGCTCAAATAAGCATAAGGGGTCTGTCAATTGTCCATATACAGGTGACACATGGCATGCGTAATGTGGGTCCACGTCACCTTGTATGACGTCAGAATTCCACGACATCTTGGACTGATAGCTACCCAACCCTTCGATTGCACGGTCAGTAAGAGTCCATGTAGTCCTAGGATCCACTGTCCCCATTAATTTGTGGTTTCATACTTCACAACTCCTCACATCGCAAATCTACCGAAGAGCCAAGTCTCTGAACTCTTGGATCTAGCGCCACATGTCCTCTACCTATCAATGACTAAGATTCACTTCGTCGTTCATGACTTCGAGAGTTTTCACACCTTGAAAACTATTGGCCAAGTTTCTCCGGAGTACCAAGTCTCTGGATTATGGGATCTATTGCCACGTAGCCTCTCATCCAATGGCTCTAGTTCAACAAACAACATTTGATAGGGGACAAGAGGGGGCCACGTGTCACTCCACGACACGTTCCCAGTTGGTTGGGCAATTAAGCGGGGTTCTCAACGGAGTTCTTAGATCCACGGTTGAGAGGGATCCCGAAGGATCTGAGGATCGATGGTCCACGTCACTTCAAAATTTCGGCATTCGGGAATTTGGCATGCATATTCTAGCTTCCTCTCCTGACCATGCCCAATCTATCGCCATGTGTACCTAGCATTCATGGCCAGGATTTACTTTGGCTTGCAGAGCTCCGAGGAAAATCACGTGTCCCTATACCATTGAATACCCGAACTTCTGGGTAGTTTTTTATTTGTGGACATGCGCCCCTCTATTATCAATGATCCAGATTACTTCATGACTCTAACATTTAGGATTTTTGGTGTTAGACCAATCCTATTCTCCCGAAGTGGAACTTCACCGAAGCGCTTAACAATACCCTTCCTAATTCTGATCTAACGAATGAGATAGATCAACACTGGGTCCCCAGATCGATGACCCTCATCTATTCGTGACTCTGAACTTTGTCTATTTTCGAGGTTTGTGGAGTCGTAAGTTCCAAATTCCCAAAGACAAAAGGGCTAGCTCCTTTCGGACTAGTGCAGGGTTCCCAAACCCTAGTCATATGGATCCTTTGGAAATTCTTGTGGGCTAAGCGCTATTCCTTTTAGCAACAAATGGGTTAATGACAAGGGAATAATCCCTTGGTTATATGGGTGGATAGTATGAAGGAAAATCCCTTCTCCCATAGAGTTGAACTTGACACTCCTGCTAAGGTAAACTCAAAGGGTCAGTAGGACTTAGACATTTCAAGGAATCCTACCCCGACTCTCCTGCGGATTCACATCGAATACCTCTCTAACAAATAAACTGAGGTAAATCAATGGCCATGTAAATATAGTAGTTTACAGAAGCAAAATAACATATCTAATAAATGTTCAAATACTACAACAGTTAACCATAAACACAAAGATTCAATCATTACATCCAATATATTACACGGAGTATAAAATTACTTATCAGAATTGGAAAATGTGAAGCAACTACTGAAAGGGGTGCTTGTNTCTTACTCCCCGAAGTCCCGAAATCTCTCCACATGGCCTTATCCATTCGACGATCAACGTTCGGCGTTTTACGTTGAACATCCCTTTTTCGACGTTCGACGTTAGACAATCGACAATTGATATCCTATGTTTTCAAAGTTTTGGCAATCAGTGATCGTCGTTGAACGTTCGACGATCAACAATCGACGTCCTACGTTTTCGGTGTTTTGACAATCGTCGATCGTCGTCGCATTTACAACAATCGACATTGAACATTCCTTTACCATACTACGCCCAAATCTCCCGAACTCCCGAAGTCCCAAACGCATCACCAACCACGCTGGACAACATGACATAAACTAAAAGCTAACACATGGCGAGGGCTAGGGGTGACACGTGTCCTCGTTAGGGGGTGACACATGTCATGCTCTAGTAGGCACAAGGGATCTGTGAATCGTCTGTATCTGGGTGAAACGTGGCACACGTAATATGGGTCCACATCACCTTGTATAACGTTAGGTTGCCATGTCATCTTGGACTGATAATTGCTCATCCCTTCGATCCCATGGCTAGTAAGAGTCCACGTAG
>JZKD02S0935561.1:223470-242128 GCA_000966675.3 Picea glauca | reverse complement strand
ACCACTTATCAACCCCCCCCCTCGTTAAAGTTTGAAAAGCACGGGGGGTCCGACTTAATGCATGAGCGTTGATTTGTTTGCTTTGGGATATGTGCATAAGGTGCGCATTATGTTTTTTTTTTTTGACTTTTTGTTTTATTTATTACGTTTTAACTTTTTCATTTTATTTATTGCATTTTTTTTTTGTTTTACATGTTTTAATTTGTTTTTCAATTAATGTTTTATATTATTGTTTTGTATTTGTTATTTATATGTTTTTTTGTTGTTTTATAATGTTTAGTATGTGTTTTATTTTAGTTTTTTGTTTCAAGTTTAATTTTTATTTATTTTATTTTTTATATGTTTTATTGTTAATATTATTATATTGTTTTTATTTTTTGATTAATGTTTATTATAACAAACTAACCTAATTATTAACAACTAACTTAATTATTAATCATTAATTAATTAATTAATGATTAATTTATTATTAACAAGTCTAACATAAATCTAACTATACTAAATTTAATTACTGACATTATTAACCTATTGATTTTTCTTTTAACCTAAGTTTGTTTATTCGTGAAGGGATAAAATTGGCGAAGGGGTGAAGGAATGAAGGGTGAGAGACTGAAGGGTGTAGCGATGGATGAAGGATGCAACAGGGTGATGGAGGAACGGGCGAAATAGATGGAAGGGGAAAAAGGAAACAACCGAGAGACCAACAAGCTAGGAACTTCATCATGAGACCCACAAATGATATCTGAATCATCTGACCTCCTATAATTATAGGACCCTAACACAGGATCCACCTGGGGATGACAACTCCCGAGGAGGTGTCAAGAATCTCAGACCTCTTGAACATGCCTACCAATGCTTTTATTCGTTGGGCCATGGAGTCACTGGAGCTACAATCTTCGATCTGACTTAGATTTGACTGAACAATGAACTAGATATCATCAACTGCAAACTCTGCTGGAAACCATACAATACTGAAAAAGATGCTCAAATGACAGAGCTTATTCAAAACAACTACCTACTCTACACTACTGATGGTTTTTTTGTTTTAAATGATACAATAATGCCAGTGCAGCCAATCCAACAACTGCTCTAATAACTCTGCTCTTTCAATGTTTTCAAACAATATCAGAAATAGAACTTGCATAGGCATCATGAATTGTTTTCCATCCTGATATTTACAACAAAGACCTCGAAAATCCAAGGCCAAAAGTAATGCCAGAAATATATTGGGGCTCCACAGTGCAAAATTTCTCCATCTAGGTAGCTATATGATCAAGGTAGAACTAACCCGTTCCTTGATTTTTAAATTCATCCAAGTCAACAACATGATTTGGCACTGCATCTATGCTATCTAGATCCTCAAAAAATTCTTGATATGACTGCAAATGTTCTGATGGGCTTTGTAATGAGACTTCTGCTGAAAAAGACAAAGAAGTCGACTGCCTGAACATATCAATATCATAACATCTTTTCAACCCATAGATGGATGTTGGAAAATGACTTTGACAACACAAGTCATCTAATACATCATATATTGGATCTTGTAGGAATTGAGATGACTGCTGCATTGGTTCCACTGAAAATTCTTGATTTTCTGTGTGTTTATCCTTAGGATATACTCAAGATTCTTTTTCAAAAACTGAAATGAATTAAAACTTAATGGTACAGAGTTATTTTGGATTAACTCATAATTTGTCTCAGGCTTTAAGCTCTCATATGGAATTTGAAAATCAAAGTAGGTCAAGGGCTGCAATTCTAGGTTTAGAAAAACCTCCATACCAACAATGGCATCTTCAACTAATTGATCAAAAAATTCTCCCTCCCTACTATTGACAACTTGCTTACAATTTTCTCTCAAAAATTGAAAAGAAGAGAAACATAAGGGCAAAGATTCTTCCCTTACTCTGAAATTTTCTGCATTTTCCTCATCACTGTCATGATTGTTGTGCAAAGGATGATTGTCATATCTGAGCTATAACTTATCTTCTTCTTGCCAAAGACATGCTGCTGATTGCTTTGAACAATCAATATCTATTTCATCCTCATGATCATCATCATACTGATCACACTTGGGTAGATTATCCAGGTAAGAAATGACATCAAACATGGACATCATATCAACTGGTTGTTCTTCTGCAAGTTGAGATGGGGCTTCATCTTTGACTGTGTTATGAATTGAATACATGAAAGAATCATTATCCAAACCATGGTACCAAGGATGAACTGCAAAGTGTTTGGGGACATGGATCCTTGTCTGTTCTGGAACTATTGGCACATGTGGTCTTTGAACAACAAGTTCATCTTTTCTACTAATCCTCTGCATCATCTCTCTTATAGTGTTTGCCAGAACATCTAGTTTCACTTCTAAAGATGTCATCCGTTCCTCTTCTATTATATCTTTCTCTTCTAAATTTAACTTTGGCTTTCGGTTCAACAAGTTAGCTTCCACATCAACTGCAACATTTTTCATTTCTTCAAGTGTTGCTGTGTTCCTTTCTCTTAATTGGAATGGCATCTCAGGATCAAAGGCATCTGGGTAATGCAAGTGAGCATATCCTGGGGGTGGCCTTATATCAACAAACATTGCATGATATACCTTGTTGAATCTTGCTGAAAAATGAGGTACTATCTCCCCTGACTATCTTTTCAAATGGTCATATTCTTCTAGAATGAGAAAGACATTTTTCATGATCACCCATCGATCTAGGATTTTTTTTACAAACTGATGGAAATTGCTAATGCTTGCA
This sequence comes from Picea glauca, assembly GCA_000966675.3. NCBI lineage: Eukaryota > Viridiplantae > Streptophyta > Pinopsida > Pinales > Pinaceae > Picea > Picea glauca. Next base: position 239,381 of record JZKD02S0935561.1, on the reverse strand, counting down.
GCTAGGAGATCCTTAAACCAATTTTTGACTTTACCTTGCAATGAAAGGGAAAAAATTCTGATGCAGACATCATCTTCCACCTTAAACAGATCAATAAAATCCTCAAGACTTTGGATATGCTTTTCAGCAGTGATCTTCACATTTTCTCCATCAAACCTGGGCAGATTATTGATGTAATTGACAGGGAGGTCATGGAGAATAGGAGGAAAATCTAGAGGCTTGTATCAGTCTGGGATTTTCACAGGTATAGGAGGTAAATCAAGGGGCTTATAGCTGACTGGAATTTCAACAATGACATGAGATAAAGCACAAGGATCATGTCTCACCAGGATTTCTACAGGTGCATCTGGGATGTGCACAGGTGTATAAGTATGTACATGATCTACAATTTGGGGTTTAGTCTCTAGAAGCTCATCAATTTGCAAATGATCAATGTAAACTTCAACATTGTACTCTTGACCAAGATTAGAATAAGAGAAAAGATAATTACAGAAAAATCCTATAACATCTTGAATATAATTAGGACTTGAATACCTGCTCTTTCTTGGCTTCTTGGTCATGTTTCAGGTTCTTCCTCTAGTGGAGTCTTCGAATCAGAAGAGATCGGGAGATTGGAGTCGCCAAGTGAATGATCTCAACCTTCTTGTCTCTGGTCACTGTCCACCATTAGTGATCAGATCTGGAACTTGAAGTGCACTACTGGAGAAAGTTCCCCATTATGGTCGCCATTCTGTTAGCACTCTGTAATTTGCCCAAGGATGTGGAGGCAGTCACAGAGGAAACATCAAAACCACTTTGAGTCAAGGATATATCCCTCCAAGACTCAGAGAGGGATCTCTCTGACTCATATAACTTTGTTGGAAATAAGATATTAGGCTAGCTAATGGGTTCAAAGTTTGGATTTTGAATTGGTTGGGTTGAAACAATAGATGAGGGTCATTAGGAAATGGAGTCACAGAGACATATTTAATCAAAACATATCTCTACAGGGAAACTTACAGGGAAACATAGGCACCCTAATTGGATTATGGAGATTGTAGAGTGGTGTGAAAGAAAAGGTGAGAAGAGAGGATGGTAGCAGAGTAATGAAGAATTCTGACACTGTCCTCTAACAAAAAACATAAAGATTATCCAAAAGCGAGACACAGAGTGTACCTTTAAACATATTCTTCTCTTAATTTACCATTGAATAATCATAAGAAAACAATATATAACAGAGAAAAACATATAACAGAAGGACACTTCACCAACATATGTGCCACGAGAATCCTGTAAATGCCTATATATTATTTCTGCCAAAACTGTCATGTACACCAGCTCCAAAGCTATACAATGATACCATTCAACAGGGTCTAACCTCCCCTACTCTATTACAAACATATATATAAATAAAAAAAACAATCCTTAGGCTCAAGAGATCGAATTCGATCCTCCTGGCCAAAAATAGGCACTAAATCCCAAAAATATCTGAACTAAAAATTGGGCTGAATTTGCTGAAAAAGGGGTCAACTCGGACATCTATTTCTCCCAATCGGTGACACCTGTGAAAAAAATGTAGGATTTTATTGTATATGAGTTTTTCTGGAGAAAAAACCTCATTTTGTTTCTCCAATTTTGTCTCCATATCGGCGAAACAACTCCTGCAAAATCATGACTGAAACAGGAAAATCCAAAAACCTACAAAAGGGGGCTGAAAGATGGATTCGATTCTCCCAACTGGTGGCACTTGTGAAAAATATGAAAGATGTTTTTGTTCTTCAGATCGTGTGGAAAAACAACCTCTCTCGGTTTTTTAAAATTCGTTTCCATTTGCCCGGAATCCGCTTCGGAAGACAGGTGGTCAAAACTGGAAAAAACGACGGTTTTGTGAAATTAGGGGAGGACAGTTTTGGAGAGGTTAGCGGTATATCGGACCCCCCCCCTGAGATGGTAAGTGGTATTGGGAGGGGGGGGGGGGGTCCAATTTCAGTGGGAGGTGATAGGGGTCCCTCCCAATACCACTTATCGGACCCCCCCCCCGTTAAAGCCCGAAAAAACCGCAGGGGGGGGGGGGTCTGACTTAATGCTTGAGTGTGGATTTGTTTACTTTGAGATATGGGCATAAGGTTCACATTATGTTTTTATTTTATTTGTTTTATTTATTATGTTTTAACTTTTTGTTTTATTATGTTTTAACTTTTTTGTTTTATTTATCTCGTTTTTTTTTGTTTTACATGTTTTAATTTGTTTTTTCAATTAATGTTTTATATTATTGTTTTGTATTTGTTATTTATATGTTTTTTCATCGTTTTATAATGTTTAATATGTGTTTTATTTTAGTTTTTTGTTTCAAGTTTAATTTTTATTTATTTTATTTTTTATATGTTTTATTGTTAATATTATTATATTGTTTTTATTTTTTGATTAATGTTTATTCTAACAAACTAACCTAATTATTAACAACTAAATTAATTATTAATCATTAATTAATTAATTAATGATTAATTTATTATTAACAAGTCTAACATAAATCTAACTATACTAAATTTAATTATTGACATTATTAACCTATTGATTTTTCTTTTAAGCTAAGTTTGTTTATTCGTGCAGGGATAAAATTTGTGAAGGGGTGAAGGAATGAAGGGTGAGGGACTGAAGGGTGCAATGATGGATGAAGGATGCAACAAGGTGATGGAGGATCGGGTGAAATGGATGGAGGGGGAAAAAGGAAACAACCGAGAGACCAACAAGCTAGGAACTTCATCATGAGACCCACAAATGATATTTGAATCATCAGACCTCCTATAATTATAGGACCCTAACAATAGTGACAATGGATTTCATCACAGGATTGCCCAGAACATGAAAGCATCACGATTCAATCATGGTGGTGGTGGACAAGCTTACGGAAGCTGCCCATTTTATTCCATTGAAGACTACTCACAAGGAAACTAACGTTGTTGATATTTATATGAGGGAAATAAGACGATTGCACGGTATTCCCAAGACAATTGTGTTTGACAGGGACCCAAAATTTACCTCAAAGTTATGGAAGGGGTTGTTCAAAGGATTGAGAACGAATCTGAACTTCAACACTGCTTATCATCTTGAGTCTGATAGACAAACAAAGAGGGTGAACAGAGTAATAGAAGACACTCTAAGGATGTAAGTGATGGACAAACCATCTAAATGGGAAGACTACCTACACTTGGTAGAATTTGCCTACAACAATGGGTATCAAGCATCATTGAATATGAGCCCATTTGAAGCACTTTATGGCAGAAAGTGAAATACTCCAGTAAGTTGGGATAATCCAGCTGATAGAGCAGTGGTTGGGCCAGAGTTGCTCAAGGAAATGGAAGAACAAATGCTAAAAATTAAGCAAAATTTAAAGGCTTCCCAAGACAGGCAGAAAAGTTATGTTGATAAAAACAGAACCCACAGAGAGTTTAAAGTGGGAGAGCATGTTTTCCTGAAAGTGAAAGCCAATAGAAGTTCCCTGAGGCTGGGAAACTGTTTGAAGTTGGCAGCTAGATTTCGTGGGCATTACCTGCATCCATGACTATACATAATGTGTTTCATGTTTCATTGGTTAAGAAATATATACTTGATGCTAATCATGTTATCAATTGGAATATGATTCAGGTGGAGCAAGAGGGTGTCTTGCAAGTGCATCATGTTCGCATATTGGACCAGAAAAGAAAACAACTCCGGAATTGAGCCATAGGGCTTGTAAAGGTCCAGTGGACCTGGTATGGTTCCGAGGATGCGACATGGGAGCATGAGGATGCTATGCAGGTAGAATATCCACATCGTTTTGAAGATTTTGAAAATCTTGCTGATGCTGTGTAAAAGTTGCACTTAGGACATTGCAAAAATAAGGGGAGGGGATTGTAATACCCCAAGGACGTGCCCCAATTATATTATGTATTGTATTCATGTTTATAGGTTGGTGAGCCAAGTGTATATAAGCTAGTGGGATTATGTGTTATTTTTGTCGGAGAGCCTAGGTGTTAAAGGCCAGGAGCCTGATTTTTGTATATGTAATTATGCAGATCATTAATAAAATATAAACATCGCTGCGTGCCAACCGACCACGAAGAAAGAGTGATGGGGGACTAAGATTCCACAAGGCTAGGTAAGGGAGAGGGGGATGAAAGGTTGGAAGAGGGGCTAAGCTTGAGGTCTTAAGTCCTTGAATAATAATTTATTATTATTCCAAAGTGGTGTGAAAGTTATATTTTTATTCTAAGTTCCTGGAAAAGGGAACACATACTTGATGGAGTGCATGCATCTTCATGGGTGACATGTGTCGGCCCAGGCACATGCAATTTAACCCAAGAATTGAGCCTTGATGGGGGTTCATCTACATTCTGGTGTCCATTGTCTGAACCGTGTTGCCTCTGCGTCTGATCTTTTCATACCTCACCCAGCTCCGAAACCCGAAACCGTGAGGCCAACCTGGGATGTTTTTCTGAGAAGACGAGGCATCCTCCGTCTAAACCATTTCAGTATGCATTTGATATTTGCATTGATTCCTTCTCACACACCTTGAAAACTAGTGGAAAACCCATGGATTGAGCTGTGTCTGTCGTGTGTCCTATGAACATAGTTTATCCACACTACAAATCTGAGTTCATGCTTAACTGTTTGGGTTGCTGTCTTCTGTGAAACCTGAGCATATTGTAATTGTCTATGCCGTGTGTGTTATAACTGTGGGATATTGTAACCATGCAGTCCCTTAGCTGAGTGTGAATTGTTTCCGTCATCTGTTCCTTGCTGAGCCTTGATATTGTCCTCCTTGTGCTGGAACGAAGCTGAAGAAGCAGGTTGTCAGGCCTGTGTGCAACACTCTCTCCAGGTGAGAGAAGTGGTTGTGGTTGAAAAAGTAGGTTGTCAGGCCTGTGAGCATCTCTTTCCAGGCGAGAGAGTGCGCGGAGGAAGTGAGAACTCCTGGAAGGGGTCCTTTAGCTGCTACAGAGCTCGGAGAATCCTGGTCTGACCTGTTGTTAAAGCCCAAGGTAAGGGAGGTTTAACAACCAAAGGACTGTCCAGTGTGATAGTGAAGGTGTATACTTCTGGGGTGGGATAGGCATGTCTAGCCTATGATTCCCTTGCCCGATGGAGCTTAGTCTCAGCTTGGGGGTGACCTACTACTGAGAGTGATGAGAAGCACAGTCTAAGGCTGGGAGGTTTGTGGAAGGTCTGCACGTAGTTGGTGGTGTTATTCCAGTTAAAAGATAAGTATTAATTATGTACTTAATTTATATGTGATGCATGTCTGTGTCTCTGAAATGTATCATGTATTCCGTTGCAATTATGAATTACTGTTAATTCCATTATTTCTGTACGTTAGCAATAATCTTGTGATTACTCCGTATTGTTTGGTTAATTTTCATTAAATATGCATGTTATATATATGTATGAGATTTTTCCACGTAGCAGAGTTTCTCGATAGTGGAGTTGATGGATGGGGACGTTACATACAACAATAACCTGTGAATGGGGCCAACGTTGAAATTCTTTGAAAATGTTTCTGTATGCACTGTAATTTGACATGGATAAGATGTTCGCATGCCTTGACGATATGGAAGGGTTTCTAGACTCAAATATTACTCACACATCCACTCTATATATCAACCCATCACGTCCTCATTTCGTTTTAATTTTCTTGGTTGAATTTTAAAGGAAACAACTATTAAAAGACATTGTACTAGGGCTAGAGTACATGATGGGAAAAAATACTGACCTGTGAATGGGGCCAATGTTGAAATTTTTTCAAAATGTTTCTATATGCACCGGAATTTGATATGGATAGATTGTTCACATGCCTTGACAATATGGGAGGGTTTCCATACTCAAAGATCACTCACACACCCACTCTTTATATTCATCGTTTGTGTCGTTTAAAACCAACATCATGCCAATTAGGTCCATGATTTTGGTTGTGGTGAGAAGAAGGTGATATATGAGATTTCATATTTAATTAATAATGATTTTGTACTAATATTAATCTTTATGGAGCAAAAGAGTACTTATATGAGAGAAAAGAACAAAGACACAAAATAACTTGAAGCTTGTGTGATTAATCAAGTACTTCTTTTATCCACGCTATTGCGCCATGCCCTTGTAGTACTAGTAGATGCGGGGATGTGCATCTCGGTCGTATTTTAAAGGAAACATACGAAATTCTTTCAAAATGTTTCTGTTTGCATTGAAATTTGACATTGATAGACTGTTTTCATGCCTTGATGATATGGAAGGGTTTCTAGACTCAAATATTAATCACACACCCACTCTATATATCGATCCATCTCGTCCTCGTTTTGTTTTAATTTTCTCGGTCGAATTTTAAAGGAAACAACTATTAAAAGACAATATACTAGGGCTATAGTACACGATGGACAACAATACTGACCTGTGAATGGGGCCAACTTTGAATTTTTTTCAAAATGTTTCTGTATGCACCGAAATTTGACATGGATAGAATTTTCACATGCCTTGATGATATGGGAGCATTTCTATATGCAAAGATCACTCACACACCCACTCTTTATATTCATCGTCTGTGTCGTTCAAAACCAACATCATGCTAATTAGGCCCATGATTTTGGTCGTGGCGAGAAGAGGGCGATATATGAGTTTTTGTATTTAAATAATGATTTTGTACTAATATTAATCTTTATGGAGAAAAAAAGTACTTAGATGAGAGAAAAAAACAAAGACATAAAATAAATTGAATCTTTTCATGCGATTAATCAAGTACTTCTTTTGTCAACGTTATTTCACCATGCCTTTGCAGTACTAGTAGATGTGGGGACGTGCATCTCGGTCGTATTTTATGTTGAAATATTGTAACTGCAAAGAGTATTCTATTTATTATTGATTCTTTATTCATTATATCAAATACCCTTTTGTGGATTGATCATGTTGAGCATTGTAATTGACCAAATCCCCTTTTGCGGATTGGTCAAAACCTAATTGTATTATGCAAATTAAGAAGTCGGCCCCATGCCTAATTAAAGTGATTTTAACCACTAAGAAGACAAGTTGGCCCTACCCAGTGAAGATACACCTTTCCAACACCTGCCACCCAAAATAAAGAAAGGAAGCCAACACCTCATTATCTCACTCACTCATTCGCTCATCCAGTGCCCAAGTTTGGTAGATGCAGTTGGGAGAAGAAGGAAGAGCGAGGCACATTGCTCAGTGTTGGATATTCTCTAGTGTTTTGGTTTATTATCTTGGCATTGAATTGGATATCTATATTAAGGAAGTTTTTGCTAGGTTTTCTCCCCCATGAGGGTTTCCCAGGATAAATGTTGTGCATCTTGTGATTGTGTTTCTCTCAGTGATCCTACCTATGCTATTGTTATCTAGTAAATTCAAAAGAAACCTAATAATAGCTCAAAACTTAACATTTTAAANAACGTTGAAATTCTTTGAAAATGTTTCTGTATGCAATGTAATTTGACATGGATAAGATGTTTTCATGCCTTGACGATATGGAAGTGTTTCTAGACTCAAATATTACTCACACATCCACTCTATATATCAACCCATCACGTCCTCGTTTTGTTTTAATTTTCTTGGTTGAATTTTAAAGGAAACAACTATTAAAAGACATTGTACTAGGGCTAGAGTACATGATGGGAAAAAATACTGACCTGTGAATGGGGCCGACGTTGAAATTTTTTCAAAATGTTTCTGTATGCACCCGAATTTGATATGGATAGATTGTTCACATGCCTTGACAATATGGGAGGGTTTCTAGACTCAAAGATCACTCACACAACCACTCTTTATATTCATCGTTTGTGTCGTTCAAAACCAACATCATGCCAATTAGGTCCATGATTTTGGTTGTGGTGAGAAGAAGGTGATATATGAGATTTCATATTTAATTAATAATCATTTTGTACTAATATTAATCTTTATGGAGCAAAAGAGTACTTAGATGAGAGAAAAGAACAAAGACACAAAATAACTTGAAGCTTGTGTGATTAATCAAGTACTTCTTTTATCAACGTTATTGCACCATGCCCTTGTAGTACTAGTAGATGCGGGGATGTACTAGATCTCGGTCGTATTTTAAAGGAAATAACTAAAAGACATTGTACTAGGGCTAGATCAATACATGATGGACAACAATAACCTGTGAATGGGGCCAACGTTGAAATTATTTCAAAATGTTTTTGTTTGCATTGAAATTTGACATTGATAGACTGTTTGCATGCCTTGATGATATGGAAGGGTTTCTAGACTCAAATATTAATCACACACCCACTCTATATATCGATCCATCTCGTCCTCGTTTTGTTTTAATTTTCTCGGTCGAATTTTAAAGGAAACAACTATTAAAAGACAATATACTAGGGCTATAGTACACGATGGACAACAATACTGACCTGTGAATGGGGCCAACTTTGAATTTTTTTCAAAATGTTTCTGTATGCACCGAAATTTGACATGGATAGAATTTTCACATGCCTTGATGATATGGGAGCATTTCTATATGCAAAGATCACTCACACACCCACTCTTTATATTCATCGTCTGTGTCGTTCAAAACCAACATCATGCTAATTAGGCCCATGATTTTGGTCGTGGTGAGAAGAGGGCGATATATGAGTTTTTGTATTTAAATAATGTTTTTGTACTAATATTAATCTTTATGGAGAAAAAAAGTACTTAGATGAGAGAAAAAAACAAAGACATAAAATAAATTGAATCTTGTCATGCGATTAATCAAGTACTTCTTTTGTCAACGTTATTTCGCCATGCCTTTGCAGTACTAGTAGATGTGGGGACGTGCATCTCGGTCATATTTTATGTTGAAATATTGTAACTTCAAAGAGTATTCTATTTATTATTGATTCTTTATTCATTATATCAAATACCCTTTTGTGGATTGATCATGTCGAGCATTGTAATTGACCAAATCCCCTTTTGCAAATTGGTTAAAACCTAATTGTATTATGCAAATTAAGAAGTCGGCCCCAGGCCTAATTAAAGTGATTTTAACCACTAAGAAGACAAGTTGGCCTACCCAATGAAGATACACCTTTCCAACACCTGCCACCTAGTATAAAGAAAGGAAGCCAACACCTCATTATCTCACTCACTCATTCGCTCATCCAGTGCCCAAGTTTGGTAGATGCAGTTGGGAGAAGAAGGAAGAGCGAGGCACATTTCTCAGTGTTGGATATTCTCTAGTGTTTTGGTTTATTGTCTTGGCATTGAATTGGATATCTATATTGAATTGGTGAGGGTTTCCTAGGATAAATGTTGTGCATCTTGTGATTGTGTTTCTCTCAGTGATCCTACCTATGCTATTGTTATCTAGTAAATTCAAAAGAAACCTAATAATAGCTCAAAACTTAACATTTTAAATGAAACAAATAAAAAACTTTGTACTAAGGCTAGATCCATACATAATGGGCAACAATAACATGTGAATGGGGCCAACATTGAAATTCTTTCAAAATGTTTCTGCATGCACTAAAATTTGACATGGATAGATTGTTCGCATGCCTTGACAATATGGAAGGGTTTCTAGAGTCAAATATTACTCACACACCCACTCTATATATCGACCCATCTCTTCCTTGTTTTGTTTTAATTTTCTCAGTTGAATTTTAAAGGAAACAACTATAAAAAGACATTGTACCAGGGCTAGAGTACATGATGGGCAGCAATACTGACCTGTGAATGGGGCCAATGTTGAATTTTTTTTTTCTGTATGCACCAAAATTTGGCATGGATTGACTGTTCACATGCCTTGACGATATGGGAGGGTTTCCAAACTCAAATGTCACTCACACACCAACTCTTTATATTCATTGTTTGTGTCATTCAAAACCAACATCATGCCAATTAGGCCCATGATTTTGGTCGTGGTGAGAAGAAGGCGATAGATGAGATTTTGTATTTAATTAATAATGATTTCGTACTAATATTAATCTTTGTGGAGCAAAAGAGTACTTAGATGAGAGAAAAAAACAAAGAAATAAAATAACTTGAAGCTTGTGCTATTAATCAAGTACTTCTTTTATCAATGTTATTGCGCCATGACCTTACAGTACTAGTAGATGCGAGGATGTGCATCTTGATCATATTTTAAATAAAACAACTAAAATACATTATACTAGGGCTAGGTTAGTACATGATCGGCAACAATAACTTGTGAATGGGGCCAACGTTGGAATTATTTCAAACTTTTTCTATATGCACTGAAATTTGACATGGATAGACTATTTGCATGCCTCGACGATATGTAAGGGTTTCCAGACTCAAATATTACACACACGCCCACTCTATCTATCCACCAATCTCATCCTCGTTTCGTTTTGATTTTGTCGGTCTAATTTTAAAGGAAACAACTATTAAAAGACATTGTACTAGGGCTAGAGTATATGATGGGAAACAACACTGACCTATGAATGGGGCCAACGTTGAAATTTTTTCAAAATGTTTCTGTACAAAACAAAATTTGACATGGATAGATTGTTCACATGACTTGACGATATGGGAGGGTTTCTAGACTCAAATATCACTAACACACCCACTCTTTATAGTCATCATCCGTGTCGTTCAAAACCAACATCATGCCAATTAGGCCCATGATTTTGGTCATGGAGAGAAGAAGGCGATAGATGATATTTCATATTTAATTAATAGTGGTTTCGTACTATTATTAATCTTATGGAGCAAAAGAGTACTTAGATGAGAGAAAAAAACAAAGACATAAAATAACTTGAAGCTTGTGTGATTAATCAAGTACTTATTTTATCAACATTATTGCGCCATGCCCTTGCAGTGCTAGTAGATGCGAGGACGTGCATCTCGGTCATATTTTAAAGGAAACAACTAAAAGACATTGTACTAGGGCTAGGTCAGTACATGATGGGAAACAATAACCTGTGAATGGGGCCAACATTAAAATTATTTCAAAATGTTTCTGTATGCACTGAAATTTGACATGGATAGACTGTTCGCATGCCTTGACGATATGGAAGGGTTTCTAGACTCAAATATTACTCACACACCCACTCTATATATCGACCCATCTCCTCCTTATTTTGTTTTGATTTTCTTGGTCAAATTTTAATGGAAACAAGTATTAAAAGACATTGTACTAGGGCTAGAGTACATGATGAGAAATAATACTGACCTGTGCATGGGGCCAATGTTGAAATTTTTTCAAAATGTTTCTGTATGCACCGAAATTTGACATGGATAGATTGTTCACATGCCTTGATGATATGGGAGGGTTTCCATAAACAAATATCACTCACACACCCACTCTTTATATTCATTATCTATGTCGTTCAAAACCAACATCATGCCAATTAGGCCCATGATTTTGGTCGTGGCGAGAAGAAAGCGATAGATGAGATTTCATATTTAAATAACGATTTCATACTAATAAAATCTTTATGGAGAAAAAGAGTACTTAGATGAGAGAAAAAAACAAAGACATAAAATAACTTGAAGCTTGTCATGCGATTAATCAAGTACTTCTTTTTCAACGTTATCGTGCCATGCCCTTGCAGTACTAGTAGATGCGGGGATGTGCATCTTGATCGTATTTTAAAGGAAACAACTAAAATACATTGTACTAGGGTTATATTAGTACATGATGGGCAATAATAACCTATGAATGGGGCCAACGTTGAAATTCTTTCAAAATGTTTATGTATGCACTGAAATTTGATATGGATAGACTGTTTGCATGCCTTGACGATATGGAAGGGTTTCCAGACTCAGATATTACTCTCACACACACTCTATATATCGACCCATATCGTCCTCATTTCATTTTAATTTTCTCGGTCGAATTTTAAAGGAAACAACTATTAAAATACATTGTACTAGGGCTAGAGTACATGATGGGCAACAATACTGACCTGTGAATGGGGCCAACGTTAAAATTTTTTCAAAATGTTTCTGTATGCACCAAAATTTGACATGGATAGACTGTTCACATGCCTTGACGATATGGGAGGGTTTCCAGACTCACATATCACTCACATACCTACTCTTTATATTAGGCCCATGATTTTGTTTGTGGCGAGAAGAAGGGAATAAATGAGATTTCATATTTAAATAATTATTTCGTTCTAATATTAATATTTATGGAGCAAAAGAGTACTTAGATGAGNGTTATCTAGTAAATTCAAAAGAAACCTAATAATAGCTCAAAACTTAACATTTTAAATGAAACAAATAAAAAACTTTGTACTAAGGCTAGATCCATACATAATGGGCAACAATAACATGTGAATGGGGCCAACATTGAAATTCTTTCAAAATGTTTCTGCATGCACTAAAATTTGACATGGATAGATTGTTCGCATGCCTTGACAATATGGAAGGGTTTCTAGAGTCAAATATTACTCACACACCCACTCTATATATCGACCCATCTCTTCCTTGTTTTGTTTTAATTTTCTCAGTTGAATTTTAAAGGAAACAACTATAAAAAGACATTGTACCAGGGCTAGAGTACATGATGGGCAGCAATACTGACCTGTGAATGGGGCCAATGTTGAATTTTTTTTTTCTGTATGCACCAAAATTTGGCATGGATTGACTGTTCACATGCCTTGACGATATGGGAGGGTTTCCAAACTCAAATGTCACTCACACACCAACTCTTTATATTCATTGTTTGTGTCATTCAAAACCAACATCATGCCAATTAGGCCCATGATTTTGGTCGTGGTGAGAAGAAGGCGATAGATGAGATTTTGTATTTAATTAATAATGATTTCGTACTAATATTAATCTTTGTGGAGCAAAAGAGTACTTAGATGAGAGAAAAAAACAAAGAAATAAAATAACTTGAAGCTTGTGCTATTAATCAAGTACTTCTTTTATCAATGTTATTGCGCCATGACCTTACAGTACTAGTAGATGCGAGGATGTGCATCTTGATCATATTTTAAATAAAACAACTAAAATACATTATACTAGGGCTAGGTTAGTACATGATCGGCAACAATAACTTGTGAATGGGGCCAACGTTGGAATTATTTCAAACTTTTTCTATATGCACTGAAATTTGACATGGATAGACTATTTGCATGCCTCGACGATATGTAAGGGTTTCCAGACTCAAATATTACACACACGCCCACTCTATCTATCCACCAATCTCATCCTCGTTTCGTTTTGATTTTGTCGGTCTAATTTTAAAGGAAACAACTATTAAAAGACATTGTACTAGGGCTAGAGTATATGATGGGAAACAACACTGACCTATGAATGGGGCCAACGTTGAAATTTTTTCAAAATGTTTCTGTACAAAACAAAATTTGACATGGATAGATTGTTCACATGACTTGACGATATGGGAGGGTTTCTAGACTCAAATATCACTAACACACCCACTCTTTATAGTCATCATCCGTGTCGTTCAAAACCAACATCATGCCAATTAGGCCCATGATTTTGGTCATGGAGAGAAGAAGGCGATAGATGATATTTCATATTTAATTAATAGTGGTTTCGTACTATTATTAATCTTATGGAGCAAAAGAGTACTTAGATGAGAGAAAAAAACAAAGACATAAAATAACTTGAAGCTTGTGTGATTAATCAAGTACTTATTTTATCAACATTATTGCGCCATGCCCTTGCAGTGCTAGTAGATGCGAGGACGTGCATCTCGGTCATATTTTAAAGGAAACAACTAAAAGACATTGTACTAGGGCTAGGTCAGTACATGATGGGAAACAATAACCTGTGAATGGGGCCAACATTAAAATTATTTCAAAATGTTTCTGTATGCACTGAAATTTGACATGGATAGACTGTTCGCATGCCTTGACGATATGGAAGGGTTTCTAGACTCAAATATTACTCACACACCCACTCTATATATCGACCCATCTCCTCCTTATTTTGTTTTGATTTTCTTGGTCAAATTTTAATGGAAACAAGTATTAAAAGACATTGTACTAGGGCTAGAGTACATGATGAGAAATAATACTGACCTGTGCATGGGGCCAATGTTGAAATTTTTTCAAAATGTTTCTGTATGCACCGAAATTTGACATGGATAGATTGTTCACATGCCTTGATGATATGGGAGGTTTTCCATAAACAAATATCACTCACACACCCACTCTTTATATTCATTGTCTATGTCGTTCAAAACCAACATCATGCCAATTAGGCCCATGATTTTGGTCGTGGCGAGAAGAAAGCGATAGATGAGATTTCATATTTAAATAACAATTTCATACTAATAAAATCTTTATGGAGAAAAAGAGTACTTAGATGAGAGAAAAAAACAAAGACATAAAATAACTTGAAGCTTGTCATGCGATTAATCAAGTACTTCTTTTTCAATGTTATCGTGCCATGCCCTTGTAGTACTAGTAGATGCAGGGATGTGCATCTTGATCGTATTTTAAAGGAAACAACTAAAATACATTGTACTAGGGTTATATTAGTACATGATGGGCAATAATAACCTATGAATGGGGCCAACATTGAAATTCTTTCAAAATGTTTATGTATGCACTGAAATTTGATATGGATAGACTGTTCGCATGCCTTGACGATATGGAAGGGTTTCCAGACTCAAATATTACACACACACACACTCTATATATTGACCCATATCGTCCTCATTTCATTTTAATTTTCTCGGTCGAATTTTAAAGGAAACAACTATTAAAATACATTGTACTAGGGCTAGAGTACATGATGGGCAACAATACTGACCTATGAATGGGGCCAACGTTGAATTTTTTTCAAAATGTTTCTGTATGCACTGAAATTTGACATGGATAGACCGTTCACATGCCTTGACGATATGGGAGGGTTTCCAGACTCACATATCACTCACATACCCACTCTTTATATTCATCGTCTATGTCGTTCAAAACCAACATCATGCCAATTAGGCCCATGATTTTGTTTGTGGCGAGAAGAAGGGAATAAATGAGATTTCATATTTAAATAATTATTTCGTTCTAATATTAATATTTATGGAGCAAAAGAGTACTTAGATGAGAGAAAAATACAAAGACATAAATAAATTGAAGCTTTTCATGCGATTAATCAAGTACTTATTTTATCAACATTATTGCGCAATGCCCTTGTAGTACTAGTACATGCAGGGACATGCTTCTCGATCATATTTTAAAGGAAACAATTAAAATACATTGTACTAGGGCTGGATCAATACATGATGAGAAACACTAACATGTGAATGGGGCCAACGTTGAAATTCTTTCAAAATGTTTCCATATGCACTGAAATTTGACATGGATAGGATGTTCACATGACTTGATGATATGGAAGGGTTTCCAGAGTCAAATATTACTCACACACCCACTCTATATATCAACACATCTCGTCCTCATTTTGTTTTAATTTTCAACCCATATAGTGCCTTTATCTTAACCCTCTTCACTTGCAACCTTTTAGTGGTATTTTATTATATTTACAATGTACAAACTTATAGAGGTCCAATGGTCATACTTTACTTAAACCACATATATTTAGGATTATATCCAATTCATCATTATATGCACTTTCATAATATAGGGTTCAAAATTGGGGTGTAGCACACCTTGTAAGACATCCAACACAATTCATATGATAAAATATTTAGCACATGCAATACAACCACCAAAGAGGAATTCTTGCTTGACAACCATGCCATCACTCCCCCTTAAGGTCCTCTACTCTATCTTTCAATGTCAACCAAAACTACTGCCATACATACATCAAACACTTTGGTGACCTCATTCTTGCTCCACCTCAAATACACTAACAAGAAACATTTTCATTACTACCTTCTGTTAACTCCCAAAGTCAAACCGTCTTCTCGGTTGAACTTTGTAGAGGATTTCCTAAGCTAGTGGTCACATGCATGCTCAACTAGTTTTCTATTTTCATATTTCGATAAATTT